>CM031082.1:14702394-15302394 GCA_018257905.1 Gillenia trifoliata
TCCCTGCGGCTATTTTTACCTTTGCCTATTTTCATCAATCACCATACAAAACTAATAAAAATTTCTTTCTTTATGTAATAGAACACATTTTTAATTTTGCCAATGCCTACATAATTACTACACCTTACAAATTTTGTTTTAAATTTGCTAAACCATTTACATTTGTGCAACAGGGAAGCTAAAAATAAGGAAAAAGAAGACTGAAAAAGAAACCAAGTAGAAGAAAAGAAGAAACACTCAAATTCGCTGGTTGAATCACGCAACAACTTTTTGCAAATATGTAAATATTATCAACAAACATCTTTATGTAAATTATGACTTATGGGGTGAAGATGGTGACTTCATATGTTGACAAATATGTAAGTAAATTACCATGACTACACATGGTAAAACAACAATACTAATATTTTGTTCATGTAAATATTCTTTATGATAACTACTTATTATGTAAAATATTTATATAAATATATGTAAATATTTTAACATGTGAAAATCCCGCGGTAGAGCGCGGGCACTTAGCCCTAGTGCACTCTATTCAAAAGAAATGGCAGTAAAGATTCAAAAGTAAATAAATAAAATTTTCCCCTGAACTTTGGAAATAAACACACTAGTCCATAAAGGATCAGTAAAATCCTAAAAATTGATCAAAGGTAGCTAGAGTCCCTACCAATTCGATGTCTCTTCTCTCATGTGTCTTAGTTTCACATTGAAGATGCCTAACCATTCGTCCATGTCATCGACACAATTTGTTGCTACCTCAAGCCCTTGCAATACCTATAAGGCCCATAAATGAACATATAAATAACAATAATACATATCTTCAAGGAAATAGACAACCACCAATCAATGTCCTAGAAGCAGGTAAAGGTATCTGGAGACCACCTCAAAACAAAGGAAAACCAGATAACTAACATGCTTAGACCTTTCTAGCGCCATTTATATCATACAGTCACATGGGTGACAACAGACTTTAATCGTATTGATATTTACAGGTAAAAAATGAAGATTGAAAAACTTGGCTTTGTTTAGGAAGAGTGAAACCAAGAAACAAACAAAGAACATAGAAAGGACAATAAATTAAAAACCTAAAAAAGAAGAAATGCAGCAAACTTCATCGTATTCAACACAATTGAATAGTAATAAAGTCACCTCGTCTATCAAAGGTTCACTTTCCAAAAAGGCATGCACATTTGTTGCTTCCAAAGCCAGAAGCTCTCTCTTCAACCTTTCAGAAAATGCCTCTGCTTTACCAATACCCATGACATAACTGCATAACACACCCACAATCAAAAGAATTCACAACTATATCAAGATATTTCCAACATAAATCAACTAAGGAGTGTCTAAGAGCACCCTATAAAGACATGGCAATTGATGCCTGCCATTTGGAAGTTGTCAAACCCAACCAATTAGACTTTAACATTCAAAAACAAAAAGTCGCAATAGACAAGGGCAGGACAATTTAGGATTCCCCACTTAGTCATTGAACTCTTGGCAGGCATCAATGCAGAAGGTATCATGAACTAAGCAGGCACTAAACCAAAGTTTTGTCAATCAGTCTAACATTTTTTTTAAAATGGTCTATCGGTCCAATTTCTAATCAGGAAATGACAGAAGACCTTTTGTATCTGGAGACCACCTCAAAACAAAGGAAAATATAGTATATAGTGATGTTTTCTGACAAAAGAAATTACAGAAGACCTTCCTCACAATCAAATAATTCTACCCACCTTGTGCTCATACATTTGTTTTAAATTGCAAACTGGCATCACTTCAATTAAAATCTTATGGTACCAATATCCCCAAAAAGGACAAATGAAACAAAGCACAAACATTTTCTACATCACATCAGAAATAATGATACGGTACATACGTTCCCAAAAGTGCCTCCATGTCCTCTTCCTCAGCTTGGGAGACAAGTTCTTTTTCAACAGTTACTTTCAATTAATAATCCCAATAATTCACAACCTTCAGAGACATTCGATGGAGAGTTTTGGCTCATTTAATGCCTTTTTGGCCTTTTATTGGGTCATAAAATTTTGAATTTTCAAAATATAACATGTTGGCTGGTAAACACACCCAATAGGCTACTTGATCCTTATGAATGATTATTCAAAAGGTCAATTGCCTAAAAGATCCCATTTGCCCATTCGATGGACACATTTGGCCCATTTACTGCCTGTTTGCCCTTTTATTGGGTCATAAAATTTTGAATTTTCAAAATATAACATGTTGGCTGATGAACACACCCAATAGGCTACTTGACCCTTATGAATGATTATTCAAAATTGCCCAAAAGATCCCATTTGCCCATTCGATGGACACATTTTGCCCATTTACCGCTCGTTGCCTTTTATTGGGTCATAAAATTTTGAATTTTCAAAATATAACATGTTGGTCGGTAAACACACCCAATAGGCTACTTGACCCTTATGAATGATTATTGGGTTGGCATAAACGTTGGCATAAACAAGGCACTTCACTTCAACATATCTCGCAAACAAATAATTGGGTTGGCATAAACGTCGTAGCTAAAATATGGAACCAAACAAAGCCCAAGAATAGAAAATTAAATAAGAAGCAAGAAAGCAATTGAACTCCTTCTCAATCCAACAAGTTCTCCCTTCAATAAAGTGTGACTTGACAAACAAACAAACAAATACCATCTACAAAAACAACATTGCTCAGACAATGGTGCTAGATCATTAAAGCTTTTGAAAAAGAAGAAAATAAGACATAAGCCAAGAAACATCAAACCCCCTTTTTAAAATCATGCACTATTTTCCCTTGACCGAATGACACTCCATAACTCGTGAGAATTTTGGGATGCGCTTAAAAAAACATTGATCATTCATCAAATAATATTCCAGATGCCATAAACCCCAAGAAATAAGAAATTAAATCGTCAAGACCCAATGCATGCAAATGTGTCTCGCATACGTAATCATATTCGGGGACATGAGCAAAATCTATATACTCTAAAACAAGTTAACAAAATTATACTTGTCTCACTTGCATCCGCATGCGTTTCTTTTTTTAAACTCGAGATTACTAAATAGACACACTTAAGACATCAATATACAGAGGAGTAGGAAGCCGTATAAAACGTAAAATAAATCGTAAAACCAATAAGCATTCAAACCCCTCTCCAAAAGCCCCTTCTCGTAAAACGAAGCCAAACAAGAGGTAGTCCGCCAAGAACATTGCCCAAACGCATGGTGCCTTAAAACCTACAAATAAGAAATCACAATATATTAAAACATAAATAAATTAAAGCTAGCAATCTATTTTATTTTAATGGTCGGGCTTAAATTTGATGAGTGTGCATAAAACATTGTTGAAGTCCAATAAATAATAAATAACCACAAATAAAAGAAACATCAAACCCATTTTTAAAAAAATCTACCCATAAAAACCCGCAATAATCACCTAAAACGACAAAACCAACAAAAGACATAACATACCGAAACGAGTAGAAAGATTTTTCTTATAAACCAAAAAAGAAGGACCGTAGAGCCACCACCACCATACATCAAGTCATGCATTTGAACATAAACCAAAAGACAATGAAGCCAAGAAGACTCGACAATCTTTTTATGAAAAAAATGAACGATGACAGTATGAATAGCAAACCAAATGGGACTGCTCCATAAAGTAGACCCCTGAAAAGACTCGAGCTAAAAAACATTTGCACATGCATTAGCGTGAAAGACAAGTAGAAAGTGAGAGAACATCGATAACAAAAGATACGAACCCCAACCAATATGAAATCAAATCATAAGCCGGAATCAAACCCCTTTTTAAAAGCACTTTACCCCTTCAACAAAGCTAGACCCGCATTAAGTTGGGATGTCTCGCATACAAAAAAATACGCTAAAATAATAGAAAAATATAAACTAAGAAAAGAACATAAAATCATACAGACCATAAGAACAAGAATTTACAAACAAAAAAAGGCCAAAAAGTAAATGACTCCATCCTAAAAGCAACATTTGAGATCAAAACAATTGCTCAAACAATTTCACAAAGCTCTAAGAAATACTAGATCAAGACATAAGCTAAGAGGTATCAAACCTCTCTTCTATAAAAACATGCAGCCCGATGTCATCCAACACTCTATGACTTACAAATGTACTATGTTGAAATGTATTCCGCATAAAACATTATTCCAACATATGTTCCATCTCATCAACCCGAAGGAGTAAGAAATTAAATCAAAAACGAAGAATCAAAACCCTCATCTGCACGCCCTCCTTCCACCGCTTGACATATGCGGAAGAAGGATAGAATGTGTCTCGCATACAAACAATGCTCAACTCGTGGCGCAAGATTGGATACAAAGGCTAAGAACCTAATAGTTTTAAAACAAATATAGAAATCCCCGCGTTAAAAGAAACCCTTTCTCCTTGAACAAAGTGAGAGTCCATATACAAACAACAAATACCATCCGCACAAAAACATTGCTCGACAAAGGGTGCTAGATCTAAAAGCTTTTGAAAAAGAAGAAAATAACACATAAGCCATGAAACATCAAACCCCCATTTTTTAAAAATCATGCGCACCATTTTCGACTCGAGTGAAAAACTCCATAACTAGAAAATTTTGGGATGCATCTCACATAAAAACATGGATCATTGATCAAACGCTGGTTCCATGACATAAATTCCAAGAAATAAGAAATTAAATCAATCAAGAACCACCCAAACCCCTATATAAAGTTGTTCTCCTTCTACAAGGTTAGATGTGTTCACGTATAAAGAAGCGTTTTATTCTCGACACGAGCAAAATCTATACTCTAAAACAAGTTAAAAGAATTATAAGAGAAAGAGAACCCTCTAGAACTCCGCCCGCGTTTTAAACCGAGACTCCTAAATGTGAGAAACTTAGACATCAAGACACGTGAGGATCGTGCCGCTTTGCATGCATAAACTTACTCAAACGTGTCACCGTACAAAGTCTAAAAAAACAACTAAAAATAAATCGTGGCCAAGAAGTATTCAAGTCCAATAAAAATTGTTCATAATATAAGTCCAATAAATAATAAATAATCGTAAAGCCAAGAAGTATTCGAAGTCCAATAAAACATTGTTCATATAATAGAAGTCCAATAAACAATAATAATCATAAGAAAAGAAGCATCAAACCCATTTTAAAAACAATCACCTCAAACCAACAAAGACAATACAGACTGAAGCGTAAAGATTTTTCTATAAACCAAATTTTACAAAGAACAAAACTAAGGAACCTTGTACCAATGTGGACTCGTTAATGCATCTTCATAAGACATTAAAGGAAGGAAGTACAACACGGAAATTCACACAATGGACATTAAATGTAGACAACAAAACAAGAAGGGCGATAAAACCGTAAAATAGAATGCATATGCACAAGGAAATGCTAAAAAACACCTCGTCCGCTAGAATTTACTATCCATTAATATATAAGGGATAAACAAGAGAGAAAATAATAACATGATTTTTAACAAAATAGATTAGTTAAGATTTTTCGCTTAAAACCAAATACCGAACCTCGAAACTTCCAAGCAACTTGTATTACCATCAATTTGATAAAACAATATTAACCAAATTATCTAGTAAGACCCCACCTAAGATACATCCGCATAAAGTGCAATGCCACCACTAAAATTACACAAGGGGAAAAAACAATTGTTGAGAAGCGAAGAATTAATAAGTCCGAATGTAAAATCCGAATTACCAAAAACCGCCTGGATAAGCCAAAGAAGCATCAAAAACCACTTAAAGTCAAAGTCAGTGGAAAAGAAATTTTCAATACCCATTAGGCCGATGAAAGTAGAAGACAAGAAACAATCCAATCATCCCGAAACAAGACTTGACATTATTCTCGCAAAGTCGACAAAGAACACACAAACATAGTTATTGAAACAAAACCAGAATTTATGACCTGCCGAAGAATAGTGCATCATCTTGAGAAACTAAAAGCCATAGATCACACTTATGACCTTGCTTAAAGAATAAGCATCATCTTTTGTAGAAACTAAAAGCCATAGATCACACTTCCTCATAGAATCCTCTTAGAAGGGCTCACACTCGTTTGTAATGAAATAAAGATGAAGATTGCATTAGTTCACACTGCTTGTAATGAAATAAAGATGAAGATTGCATATTGAGCGACATTGCAGTAGCCGAAATACGAAACTCTATAAGGAAAGAACAGCCTGCATCCCATAAACCACAAGAAATCAAAATTAATTCATAAGACGAGTTACAGTAAACCCCTTTCAAAAGTAGCGTTCCTTTTCTACCAAAGTAGGACACACCACATACAAAATAAAGTCCGACGCGGCTCGCAATACAAAACCATTGTTCGAAGAATTGTACAAGATCTCTACACACTAAGAAAGATGAGAATAACGTAAGCTAAAAGACCCCTCCACTTTTAATTGTTAGGCTACGTCGTAGAGACAAAAGACAAAGGCATCTGCACAAATAATTGCTCAAATGATAGTCCACGATCGCATGTGGTCTTAACAAATACGATAGCACAACATAGGCTAATCATCAAACCTTTTTCAAAAAGCAGCTTACTAAATGTCTTTCACCGTACGTACTTCATAAATAGACTATCTGAAAGAAATAAGAAATTAAATAACAGCCAAACTAAATCAAGCAAGAAAGCAATTGAACCCCTTCCCCGAATGCAAGTTCTCCTTCAATAAAGTGTGACTCGACAAACAAACAAACAAATACCATCCGCAAAAACACATTGCTCAAACAATGGTGCTAGATCTTAAAAGCTTTTTGAAAAGAAAGAAAATAAGACATAAACCAAGAAACATCAAACCCCCTTTTTAAAATCATGCAGACCATTTTCCTTCGACTGAGTGACACTCCATAACCAGAAAATTTTGGGATGCGTCAGAAAAAACATTGATCATTGATCAAATAATGGTTCCAGATGCTATAAATCCAGAAAAATAAGAAATTAAATCAGTCAAGAACCACCGCATGCGAATGTGTCTGCATACAGAATCATATTCAGATTACGGAGCAAAATCTATATACTCTAAAACAAGTTAACAGAATTATACTTGTCTCCCTCTTAAAAATCCACATGCGTTTCTTTAAATTGAGATTACTAAACAGACACACTTAAGACATCAATATACAGCCGTATAAAAACAGAACAATAAATCAGAAACCAATAAGCATTCAAACCCCCTCACCAAAAAAGCCCCTTCTCAGAAAACGAAGACAAACAAGAGCTAGTCCGCCAAGAACATTGCCCAAACGATGGTGCCTTAAAACCTACAAATAAGAAATCAAGCAATATATATTAAAACATAAATAAATTAGAGCAATCTACTTTATTTTAACGGTCAGTTTTAAATTTGATGAGTGTGCATAAAACATTGTTGAAGTCCAATAAATAATAAATAACCATAACAAAAGAAACATCAAACCCATTTTTAAAAATAATCTTACTCATAAAACCCGCCATAATCACCTAAAAACGTACAAAAACCAACAAAGACATAACAGACCAAAACGAGCAGAAAGATTTTTTTATAAACCAAACAAAAGGACCAGAGAGCCACCACCATCCATACATCAAGCTGAAGTATTTGAACATAAACCAAACCAAGATGCGTGAAACCAGTGCCGAAAGACAATGAAGCCAAGAAGTGTAAACCCAATGAAGTCAGACAATCTTTTTCTGAAAAAAAATTAACGATGACAGATGAATAGCAAACCAAATGTGGGGACTGTTCCATAAAGTAGACCCAGGAAAGACTCCGAGCTAAAAACATTTGCACATGCATTAGCGTGAAAGACAAGTAGACACTGAGAGAACATCAAATAATAGTGCCCGCGTTTATTTGGTTTCAACTAATAGTCACAAGGGTGCTCGGTTCAAAAACAGGCAGCCCGTTGTCATTCAACACTCTGAGACTTCATAAACAGACTATTTTGAAATGGATCGCATAAAACATTGTTCCAATAATTGTTCCAGTCCTTCAACTGCTTGCCATATGCCAACGAAGGATAGAATGTGTCTGCATACAGAAACAATGCTCAACTCGTGGTGCAAGATTGGATACAAAGTCTAAGAACCGACATTTAAAACACACTGAAGGAAATCCCCGTTAAAAGAAACCCTCTCTCCTTGAACAAAGTGAGAGTCCATGAACAAACAACAAATGCCATCTGCAAAAAAAAACATTGCTCAGACAATGGTGCTAGATCTAAAAAGCTTTTGAAAAAGAAGAAAATAACACATAAGCCAAGAAACATCAAACCCCGTTTTTAAAATCATGCAGACCATTTTCCTTCGTCTGAGTGAAACTCCATAACTAGAAAATTTTGGGATGCATCTGATAAAAACATGGATCATCGATCAAACTCCATATGACATAAATCCCAAGAAATAAGAAATTAAATCAGTCAAGAACCACCCAAACCCCCTATCTACAGTTGTTCTCCTTCAACAAGGTTAGAATGTGTGCATACAGAAGCGTTTTATTCTAAGATTACGGAGCAAATTCTATACACTCTAAAACAAGTTAACAGAATTATACGAGAAGAGAATCCCCTCTTAGAAATCCGCCTGCGCTTCTTTAAACTGAGACTCCTAAACAGAGAAACTTAAAGCATCAGCACACAGAGGACTGGGAAGCCGTTTGCATGCATAAACTAAAACAAAAACAAAGGAAGGCATCAACATACAATACGAAATCCTACATTCTTTCATTCAGTTTCTTGTTTTGCCCTATTTTTAAGCATTATTTTTTAATTCAATGTCTTTAGACCCCAAACAAATGCAGTACAGATCAACTCGCTCTAAATTATTAATGCATTTCATGTAGCTGCTTTAAGAATTAAACCAGCAATTAAGAATATTCATCATTTTCAATTGGTTAAAGTAATCCAGAAACACTATATCCATTCCTACTTCACTTGCACATATAAAATCACAAGACTTTAGAATCAACTTACATTAAACTCTGAAAAGCAACCCGCACCGCAAAACGTGTGTACGATAAACCAGATATAAAGCCAAGTTAGGGTCAGATAAACCAGATATAAAGCCAAGTTAGAGTACAACATAGGCTAACAAGCATCAAACCCCCTTTTAAAAAAGCAGTAGGCCAAATGTCATCCAACAACCAGACTTCATATATAGGCTATCTGGAAAGGAATAAGAAATTAAATAAGCAAGCAACAACCACTCAAATCCCATATTCAGACTGCCCTTCTTCCACGATGGTTGTCATATATATATGAGAGACAGATCGTGTCTGCATACAGAAACATTGCTCAAATCATAGCGCAGAATCGCATAGAGTCTAAGAATAGAAAACAAAAAAGGAATTGAAAGAAAACCCCTTCAAAGCACCCCTTCATCCTTGAACAAAGTAAGAATTGATACCCAAACGAACTTTAAAAAGCATCTGCACAGAAAATTGCTCAAATAATGGTCCACATCTCACAACCACTATAAATTATAAGAAACAAAAGCATAAACAAAGAAACATCAAACCTCACATCTCTTCGACTGAGTGAGACTTCATGACCAGAAAATTTGGGATGAATCTGAATATGAAACATTGATCATTGATCAAATAATGGTAAGAGGTAACATAAACCCAAAAAATAAGTAATCAAATTATAATCCAACAGCCACTCAAGCCCCCACTTAGTAGCAAGCCTGTTCTCCTTCAACAAAGTTGACAACCAAATTACAAGTAAGACCTCACCTAAGATACATCTGCATAAAGTAATGCCACCACTAAAATTACACAAGCGGAAAAAGAAAAATTGTTAAGACTGAAAAGAAATTTTCAATACCCATTAGGCTAGAAGACAGTGAATCAGTCCAATCACCCCGAACACAATGAGACTTGACATTATTCTACAAAAATCAACAACAACACACAAACATAGTTGTTTAAACAAAACCACAATGTATGACCTTGCTCGAAGAATAGTGCAACATCTTGAGAAACTAAAAGCCATAAATCACACTTCCTCTTAGAAGTCTTCTTAGAAACAGTTCACACTCGTTTGTAAAGAAATAAAGATGAAGATTGCATATGGAGCCAGATCTTGCAGCAGTTTCCAGAAATACGAAATTCTATAAGCAAATAGCAGTTCCAGATCCCATAAACCACAAGAAACTGAAAATTAATTCATAAGACCAAGAACGCTTGCTCAAATAAAGACGAAACCAATACTTCAAGATACAGCAGATGCTTAAACATAAGCCAAGAAACATCAAACCCTGATTAAATCAGGCAACCATTTTCCTTCGACGAGAATTAATTATTGTGACATGCATCTATGAAATGTACCCAGAAATTTGAATAAATCATTGACTTCCAAATAATGGTTCAAAATCATAAAAATTAAATCACAATGAGAATTACTCAAACCCTGCTTTGAGCCATCCTGCCTCCTTCAAAGGAAGGGACAACACAGAAATTAAATATAATGACATTAACGAAACAAGAAGCCAAGGTGGTGAATAAAACAAACCGAGCCACCATAAGCTCCCGAAACACTTTTCTCATCAACCCGCATCTCGATACACTCTTAGTAAGTGCATAATTTAACCCTGAAATAATGTTAGTATATGGTAAATAGGGATCGTTTCAACTGGGATTGAGGGTACACCTGTCAATAAAAAATACAAAGTATATTATTTACAAAAATAAAATAAAGCATAAACATATTTACAAAATAAAGGGGGTTTTCTGTTTTAGAATTTCAAAAATTAAAAGAAACAAAGAAAATAAAATATATAAACACAAGAATGAAATGAAAGAAACAAAGATCAAACCAATTCCATAATCAAATTGGTTCAACTCTACAAATTGTTCATCTAAGTCATGAGAAAGAAGTTGATCATGTGAAACACATCCATAGCAAATGATTTCCCATATTTTACTTTCTCCTTAATTAATTAATCTAAATGAAAGCACTCCTAGATTAATTCTATTAAACATGCAATCAAAGTCTAGAAAGCTAGCTAATCAAAACATGTTTAACGTAATACACATAGAGAAAGGATATCAACTTAAGTGCACAACTCTAGTAATATGAATAAGTTCATCTATTTGCAATCATTTTCAATTGAATTCGACCTTGTCCAAAGCCTTACTACTTGTGATTTAGGTCCACAAAACTATTAGGTGAATCGTTTACCTAAATCTAGTTCAATTATATGGCATATCCTAAGTTGGCCACCAAAGAACATAAACATATAAAAGTTTTCTCGTAAAGCAAATTCAATTGAACAAACTCACATAAGCAACTAAGAATCACATCATGATCAAACTTTATTCAATCATAAGAATTCAAATTTAAACTTTGTTCTAACATCAATGTCAACTAGAAACGATTCCAACATAAATCAAACAAGGTTACAAAGAAATAGAATGAATTACACCGGATGGAAGATGAGATGGAGGATTGAAGGTTGGACTTGAAGCTTGAAAAGCAAGTCTTCAATGGTGGATGATGGATGAATTTCTCACGGCTCCTTTCTTCTCTTCTTCTTCCTTGCTTGAAATCTGTGGAACTGTACCAGAGGATGGATAGAGTAGAGAATATATTTTTTCTTAGAAATCATGGTGTGGGTATAGAATGGTCTCTGAATTCCTTTTCTAACTTAATCATCCCCACTAATAGCTATTTTATTGATGACATTAAGTGAAAGAAAAATGGTTACACAAGTGTAACTCTTTTGGGTGGCCTTTATGCTAATTACTCCCACTTACTCCTCATCTTTTTAATTCCATTTCTTCAAATATTTGAATAGGTGTTTGCTGGCTTGTTCTTGGCTGCATCTGTTTTGGCTGTCAGATTTATTGGATTTATTGTTTTCGTTGCAAAGCTACAAACTGCTCAACATCTTCTGAACCTTTCAGGTGTTAAAACGTCATAACTTCTTCTAAGAAAATTGATATGGACAATCAGTGAAATGCTCCAAAAACTAGACATCTGTAGCTTTCCAAGCATATAAGACGTTTTTTAATTCATTCTGAGTTGTTCACAACTTGCTTCCAAAGTCAGCTGATCTGCACAGGCAGTTTTGACGAATCTGGTTACTTTAAAAATCCACTTTGTGCTATTTTTCTTTTCTTGCTTGACATCCTACAAAAACACAAAACAAAGTAAATAGCTCAAAAATATATAACTTAACTAAGAAAAGACAAGTAAATTTGATGTAATATACATAAATATGAGCTTGTCATAACCTAATTTCGAGCCAAAACTTCCCAACACTCTTAACGTAATTAAATGACCTTAAAAGCAAGGATAAGGGCTAAACAATGCTTAGAATGAAGTATAAACATACTAAAATCGTAGCACAAAGTGCTCCTATCAATTACCCCACACTTAGCTTTGCTAGTCCCCTTAGCAAAATACAAAACAAAAAAACAAAAACACTACTGCCGCTAAATTGTTATCTCAGAATCTCTAAATCCATGGCTTTCAGGTTTTAGCATTTATTTAAAAACATGTCAATTCTAAATTTGATAAACATGCGTTATTAGTATGAACAAGTAAGAGATGACAAATGTGGCTATGCAGTGAATGATTAGCATGTTTAAGACAAGTCCAACTCAACTCACGTGGCATACTCTCAATTTTTACTCGTAAAAATGGCTATGCTTAAAAGCTTCACACTCAAGTATACGCAAGAGAATAATTTGCAAAATAACGAACGGTTTGCGTATTTCATCAATAAAAGCAATTTGTGAAATTTTTCGAAACCTCAAGAAATAACTATGCACAAATGAACCAAAACCATAAGCTCCTGACTTCTTTGTACGACTCCACTAACCAAGGGTCGCCATCTCAAAGATCAAGTAAGGAATTTCACAAAGGTTAAAATGGGGCTAAGCTTGGCTGGAGAAGTGAAAGGTAAGGGAATTACAAAGATCCTAAAGACCAAGCAGAGCATGTAAAATATGGCCAAATTTCATCTTGTTGGGCTCCCTCTCTTCATTCTTTTCTTCTTATGAAAAAGTACAAAGGCCATATATATCAATGTTGGGCCTTGATTCACAATAACTCACAATTCAACATAGCAAGGGAACTCAAGCCATTCAATTTTTTTCTTTTCTTTTCTGTTTTTTTTTTTTTTTTTTTTTTTAAGAATCGAATTTACATACACTTTGGCTTGTCCCACTCCCACACTTGTTTATCATCGTTACCCTCCAAAATTAAGTCATGCCCACTAGGTCCTGTAGAGGACAAAGGAGGGACATCCCTGCATTTTCGCTTAAGGTAAGGTTGTGGGAGGGTGATGAAACAAAGGCTATCAACGTAGGGCTCAAGGGGTTCATTCTAAGGAGTCCCATGACGGGCACAATTAGGACACAAGCTTATTTGGCTTTGTGGTTATCCTAATTCCTTCTGTCCATTCTAAGATCAGGGCATATTATGGCTTAAAAGCTGAAAGTTACAAAGTCGTAGTTCTAGCATCTTCTAGTTCATTAAAAACTCGTGGGCACAATAGTCATTGAATTTTTAAAGAATAATGAGGCTTCTTAAGCAAAACAAGCAATAAAATTTCAGAGTTTGAACATTTAAACACTCAAAGAGAAAGTAATTGGCTCAAAAGCTCACTTGGGTCAAATGGGTCGACTTAATCATAACATGCTTAATGGGCCACAATCAATCCAAATCTTAAATTTTCATTACTCAATTTCTACATTATCAATCAAACTCATAATTTAATCTCAAAATTCAAAATAATCACTCATAAATTCAGACATAATCATCCTAGATTTTAGGGGCATCCTAAGACTCAAAACAAAATAAAACAACGATTTTTTTTCTTTTTCTTTTTTAAAATTTTTTTTTCGAATGAAGCAAAATTCAAACAACGATATAAACCCACCCCACACTTAAAAATTTACATTGTCCTCAATGTAAGCTCAAAAGTATAAAATATAAATTCTAAGCATGGAATAAGTTTATGAAAGAAATCAAAAACAAACAAATAAATCCTTTATACAATTCAATTTAAAAAAAAAAAATGGAGAAATAGAAATGACAAACTCGTTGATGGCTCATTCACTTCTACGCTTGAAATGGGCTGCCTCCCATGTAGCGCTTTGATATTTATAGTCCATCACCCTAGACTTTCCTCCATTTAATCCTCTGGTTGTGGGGCGTTTGGAGGGGTATCAAGCCCAATTCATGTTCCACAAACGCCTATAATAGGGCTTGAAGTGTGGCCATTCACTTTGAACTCGCTTCCGCTTGTTCACTCTTAATCTGCATGTACCTCCATGAGAGAAAACATTAGTAATAAAAGGTCCAATCCAACGAGAACGAAGCTTACCTGGGAAGAGAGTTTGAGAGACGAGAATGGAACAAGAACTTTCCTGCCCACAACAAAAGTCTTTCTGAATCGAATCATCTTATCATGGAAGGCTTTTGTTTTCTCTTTTATAGATTCTTGCACATTAATGCATCATTCCTTTAATCTCCTCCAACTCTTGCAATTGTAGTTTCCCTATGAAGCCCAGCCTCATCAATAACCATGTTAAACTGCTTCACGGCCCACCAAGCTTTGTGCTCTAATCCTCTACGTGCGTATGGCAAGGTTTGCCATACACTATTCTCACAGAAGGGGTGACATTCCAATGGAAGGCTTGTTAACAAGTGTCTCTTTTTATATTTACAATTTAATTTCCAACACTTAGGTACGGGAACAGTGGGAATCTCGATGTGCACGGGATCGAAACAGCTACCCTGATTCGAGAGCATGTTTTATCCAATATACCTTAATGTATCACAACCATTTCTTTTTGTTATAAATATCATTGATATCAAAATTAAATTCGAGCGGTAAATCATGAGACCTCGCGCCCAAGTATGGTCGCCAGACACAAAGTCTCTCTTACATCTTTTGGGCAACCTTACTGAAATGGCCAGGTAGGGAGGGCGACCCACGAGAGGCAAGGGGAACCATTTTGGGCGGAGCTACTCCCACATTGTGTTTACGCCACTTGTAAGCACTTCCGATCCAACAAACCCGTCATGAACGTTGTCCCCAATCCCAGGACACCATCCCACATAGGTATACTTACTAAGATGCAAAAGGTCCTAAGTGTGAAGACAAGCTCAACAAGTGTTAATAAAGGCCGCCCTCAACCTTAAGGGACCCGAACTAGCACCAATAAGGGGTTTAGGGCCGCATTAATAATTGCGACTTCACCTATTCTCTTGAATTTACAACTCACAATTAAATTCGTGTTCAATAATATAAATAATAACCTAAGTAATTAACTAAATTTCGAGAATTACAAACAAGTAAAAACTTTTATTTTTATTTTTATTTTTTATTATTTTTTTATCACATTATAGACGTAACAAATATTCACAATTCTAACAAGTGATTTTTCAATCCCCTATAACGGCGCCAAAATTGATACACTCTTAGTATGGCAATTTAACTAAGAAATGTCATCATAGTATATGGTAAATAGGATCGTTCTAATCCGGGGATTGAGGGTACACCACAATAAAAATACAAAGTATATTATTTACAAAAATAAACAAGTATAAACATATTTACAAAATAAAAGGGGGTTTTCTGTTTTAGAATTTCAAAAATTAAAAGAACAAAGAAAATAAAATATATAAACACAAGTACAAGAATGAAATGAAAGAAACAAAGATCAAAAACCAATTCCATAATCAAATTCGATTCAACCCTAAGCAATTGTTCATCTAAGTCATGAGAAAGAAGTTGACTCGCGTGAAACATTCATAGCAAATGATTTCATATTTTACTTTCCTTAATTAATTAATCTAAATGAAAGCACCTAGATTAATTCTATTAAACATGCAATCAAACAGAAAGCTAGCTAATTAAAACATGTTTAACGCAATACACATAGAGAAAGGGATATCAACTTAAGTGCACAACCTAGTATGAATAAGTTCATCTATTTGCAATCCTTTTCAATTGAATTCGACCTTTGTCCAAAGCCTTTACTACTTGTGATTTAGGTCCACAAACTAGTAACTGTTTACCTAAATCTAGCACCAATTATATGTATATATCCTAAGTTGGCCACCAAAGAACATAAACATATAAAAGTTTTCTCTCAGAAAGCAAACTAATTGAACAAACTCACATAAGCAACTAAGAATCACACTATAAGGATCAAACTTTATTCAATCATAAGAATTCAAATTTAAACTTTGTTCTAACATCAATGTCAACTAGAAACGATTCCAACATAAATCAAAACAAGGTTACAAAGAAATAGAATGAATTAAGGCACCGTGGATGGAAGATGGAGATGGAGGCATTGAAGGTTGATTCTTGAAGCTTGAAAGCAAGTCTTCACGGTGGATGATGGATGAATTTCTCACGGCTCCTTCTTCTTCTTTCTTCTCTTTTGCTTGAAACTGCGGGAATCTTGCACTAGGAGGATGGATAGAGGGAGAGAGAATATATTTTTTTCTCTTAGAAATCTCGTGTGTGGGTATAGAATGGTCTCTCAATCTTTTCTAACTTTGAATCATCCCCACTCAATAGCTATTTTATTGATGACATTAAGTGAAAGAAAAATGGTTACACAAGTGTAACTCTTTTGGGTGGCCTTTATGCTAATTACTCCCACTTACCTCATCTAATTCCATTTCTTCAAATATTTGAATAGGTGTTTGCTGGCTTGTTCTTGGCTGCATCGGCTGGCCGTCGTGATTTATTAGATTTATTGCTTTCTACAGTTACAAACTGCTCAACATCTTCTGAACCTTTCAGTGTTAAAACGCCATAACTTCTTCTAGAAAATTGATATGGACAATCCGTGGAAATGCTCCAAAACTAGACATCTGTAGCTTTCCAAGCACAGGCGCAATGCTTTTTAATTCATATTCCTGAGTTGTTCACAACTTGCTTCCAAAGTCAGTCAGACCGCCAAGTACGTGCAGTTTTGACGAATCAAGTATTTAAAATCCACTTTGTGCTATTTTTCTTTCTTTGCTTGACGTATCCTAAGCAAAACACAAAAACAAAGTAAATAGCTCAAAAATATAAGGAACTAACTAAGAAAAGACAAGTAAATTTGATGTAAAATATACATAAATATGAGCTTGTCATAACCTAATTTCGAGCCAAAACTTCCCAACACTCTTAAATCGACTAAATGACTTTAAAAGCAAGGATAAGGGCTAAACAATGCTTAGAATGAAGTATAAACATATTAAAAATCAGAAAGCACAAAGTGCTCCTATCGCATCTCACCGTGACTCGGCCTAAGACAAGAATTAGAATGCATTTCTGCATAAGACACGCCAAAAACAACATCAAATTTTCAAAACTCTAGAACTGGGAAACTAAACAGTAGGGCAAGAAGCATTAAACCTCTTAAAGAGTGTAAATTGAACCATGAAGAAGTACTCCGAAAAATGGATATTACCCAATATTCATTTAGGTATAAAGATTAAAAAGAAGCTGCAAAAGAATGAAATTCTAACAGATTCTACTAAAGGAATATCTAACCAAGAATGCTACACAATTCTAGAGAAAAAATATTGTGTTTATAAAATCCGCTCAAGAGAAAGATTGATACTAAATCCTCAAATGACACCCGCAAACAGAACAACTTAAGATATAATATATAAATAAAATCACGATATTGTATAACAATTAAAACTGATATCACATATACAAATCATGTTATTGTGCCAAAAATTAAAAATGCGATACAAACAAAATCATGTTATTAACAATTAAAACAAACAAAGGAAGGCATCAACATACAATACAAAAACTTCTACATTCTTTCATTCAGTTTCTTGTTTTGCCCTATTTTTAAGCATTATTTTTTAATTCAATGTCTTTAGACCCCAAACAAATGCAAAGACGTATCAACTCATTTCTAAATTATTGATGCATTTCATGTAGCCGCTTAAGAATTAAATCCGGCAATTAAGAATATTCATCATTTTCAATTGCTACAATCCAGAAACACTATATCCATTCCGACTTCACTTGCACATATAAAATCACAAGACTTTAGAACCAACTACATTAAATTAAAAGCAACCTCGCACCGCAAAACGCGTGTACGATAAACCCGATATAAAGCCAAGCAATGATAAGAAATGCACTTCAACAAGTTAGTGACGTAAATTACTAATAAAATATTGCACAAACTTGGATACAAGAAGGAAAACAGACTTCGCTTACTTTTATTACCATCAATTTGATAAAACAAGATAACCAAATCATCAAGTCGACCTCACCTAAGAGATACATCCGCATAAAGCAATGCCACCACTAAAATTACACAAGGAAAAAAAAAACCATTGCTGAGAAACGGAGAAATAATAAAGTTTGAATAGAACAGAACCCGAATCACCAAAAACCAGTTGATAAGCCAAACAAGCATCGAAAACCACTTAAAGTCAAATGTGAAAAGAAATTTTCAATACCCATTAGGCCGATTAAAGTAAAAGACAGTTGAATTAGTCCAATCCACCCCCAACACAATGAGTCTTGACATTATTCTGCAAAAGTCGACAGCAACACACAAACATAGTTGTTGAAACAAAACCAGAATTTATGACCTTACCAAGAATAGTGCAACACCTTGAGAAACTAAAAGCCATAAATCACACTTCCTCATAGAAGCCCCTCTTAAAAAGCTTCACTGTATGTAATGAAATAAAGATAAAGATTGCATATTGAACCAAATCTTGCAGTAGTTTTCAGAAATACGAATCTCTATAAGCAAAGACCAATTCCAGATCCCATAACCACAAGAAACCGAAAATTAATTTATGACAAGAGTTACGTAAACCCCCTTTCAAAAGCGTACTGCCTCTTTCACTAAAGTTGGACACCACATAAAATAGAGTCCGACGCGTCCGCATACTTACCATTGTTCAAAGACTCGTACAAGATATCAACAATAAAAGACATGTAAGCCAAAAGACCCACTTCTTAAAATCGATCGCTGTGCTAGTCTTCATTAATAAAGTTAAGAGGACACAAATGTATTTAAAGACAAAAGGTATCTGTACAAATAATAGTTTAAATAATAGTCTACGATCGGATGTGTGGCCTTAATAAATGCGAGAGCATAACATAGGCTATGAAGCATCAAATCCCCTTTTCAAAAGCAGTCGGCCAAATGTCATCCAACAGACGGACTTCATAAATAGACTATCTGCAAAAGGAATGCAAGAAAATTAAATAACAAGCCAAGAACCACGCAAACCCCCATATTCGCTGCATTGCCCTCCTTTTACGATGGTTGTCATATATATATGAGAGAGACTGAATGTGAATGCATACGTAAAACATTGCTCAAATCATGGCGCAGTAGGCTGTGCTTACAAAGTCTAAGAATAGAAAACAAAAAAGGAATTGAAAGAAAACCTCTCAAAGCACCCCTTCCTCCTTGAACAAAGTAACAGTTCAAACCCAAACGAAAAAGGAATTGAAAGAAACCCCCTTCAAAGCACCCCTTCATAAATAGACTATCTGCACAGAAAATTGCTCAAATAATGTTCCACATCTCACAACCACTATAAATTATAAGAACGCATAAACAAAGAAAAAAACATCAAACCTCACATCTTCTCTTCGAATGGCAGTGAGACTTCATGACTAGAAAATTTGGGATAACTGACTTGAAACATTGATCATTGATCAAAATAATGGCAGGAAGTAACATAAAACCCAAAAAAAATAAGTAATCAAATTATAATCCAATAGCCACTCAAACCCTCACTTAGTAGCAAGTTTGTTCTCCTTCAACAAAGTTGACAAAGTTGACCTCATATACGCATACATGAGTTGGAATATGCCTGCATACAAAAACGTTGCTCAAATAAAGGCAATAAACAATACGCTCTACGATAAGAAAACAACCAGAAGACAATGAAACCCCCAACTAAAAGCCACCAGCTCTCCTTAAACTGTAGGACTCCTCGAATCAGCGGCACTTCAAAGCATCTGTATACACATAAGAATGGGTAGACACAAACATTGAACCAAACAAAACCAAAAATAGAAAACTAACTCCACAGCAAGGAAGCACTTAAAACCTCTTAAAACCAGCATGTTCTGCTAAAAACAAGATGAGACTCCATAAACAAACAAGATATACAATCTGCACAGAACATTCTCAAATAATGGTATAGAACTCATAAGCCCAAAGAAAACAGGATTAAAACATAAGCCAAGAGACATCAAACCCCTTTTAAATCAGGCAACCATTTTTCTTCTCGACTAAGCGAACTGCATAACCAGAATTTTTTCGAATAGACTGATAAAAAATGGTTCAAAACTATAAAAATTAAATCACACTCAAGAATCACTCAAACCCCCGCCGCTTTGAAGAGCATGTTCTCCTTCAACTAGATTAGAATGAGTCTGCATACAAAAGCATTGCCTGGGGATTATGGCGCAAGATCTATATGCCCTAAAAATACTAAAACAGAAACAAATGCCAAGAGAAACCCCATCTTTAAAATCTTCCCGCTTATGTTTTAAGAAAGCGAGATCCTAAACTCCCGGAATTTTGTACCATGGATAGAGTGAAGTTAGGACACCTGTTGATGCATCCGCTTAAGACATCAAAGGTAGGACAACACTGAAATCGAATATAATGGGTATTTAATAGAAAACAAGAAGCCAAGCAGGGTGAATAAACAAACCGAGCCACCATAAGCTCCTGAAACACTTTCCATCAACCCCGCCCCCAGCCGGTGACTTGGCCTAACACAAATTAGAATGCATTTGCATAAGACACTGCTAAAAACAACATTAAATCATTAAAACTCTTTAGAACTGGGAAACTAAAACAGAGGAAACCTGAAAATGCATAATACCCAATATTCATTTAGGTATAAAGATTAAAAAGAAGTTGAAAAAGAACGTAAATTTAACACATTCTACTAAAGGAATATCTAAAAGAATGCTATATAACTTAGAGACAAAAATATTGTGTTTATAAATCCAGTTCAAGAGAAAGATTTCTGCATACTGAATCCTCAAATGACACCCGTGAAACAGAACAACTAAGATATAATATATAAATAAATCACGATAATGTAGCAACAATTAAAACTGATATTGATATATATAAAATCATGTTATTGTGCCATCAATTAAAATGCGATACAAATAAAATCATGTTATTAACTATTAAAACAAAAACAAAGGAAGGCATCAACATACAATACGAAACCCTACATTCTTTTCATTCAGTTTCGTTTTGCCCTATTTTTAATATTTGAATTCAATGTCTTTAGACTCCAAATGCAGTACATATCAACTTGCTCTAAATTATCCATGCATTTCATGTAGCTGCTTTTACGAATTGAACCCGCAATTAAGAATATTCATCATTTTCAATTGGTTAAAGTAATCCAGAAACACGTACAATAAACCAGATATAAAGCCACAAGTCAGGGTCAGATAAGAATGTACCTAAGTGTTAGTGATGTACATTACTAATAAGATACTGCACAAACTTGATACAGGGAGGAAAACAGACTTCAAGCAACTTTATTACCATCAATTGGATAAACAGTACAACCAAATTATCAAGTAAGACCTCACCTAAGATACATCTGCATAAAGTAATGCCACCGCTAAAATTACACAAGGGGAAAAAAACAATTGTTGAGAAACGAAGAACTATTAAGTCTGGAATAGAACAAAATCCGAATCACCAAAAACCAGTTGATAAGCCACCAAGCATCAAAAAACACTTTAAAGTCAAAGCTGTGAAAATACCAATACCCATTAGGCTGATGAAAGTAGAAGACAGTGAAACAATCCAATCACCCCGAAAACAATGAGACTTGACATTATCTGCAAAAGTCGACAACAACACACACACACATAGTTGCTGGAAACAAAACCATAATTTATGACCTTGCTCAAGAATAGTGCATCATCTTGAGAAACTAAAGCCATAAATCACACTTCCTCATCGGTCCCTCTCAGAAGCACTACAATTGCTTGTAATGAAATAAAGATGAAGATTGCATTACTTCACACTTGTTTGTAATGAAATAAAGATGAAGATCGCATATTGAGCTAGGACATTGCAGCAGTTTTTAGAAATAATGAAACTCTATAAGCAAAGAACAGTTCCAGATCCTATAAACCACAAGAAACTGAAAATTAATTCATAACATAGGATAATCATCAAACCTCCTTTTTCAAAGCAGTTGGCCAAATGTCATTCAACAGACAGACTTAACAAATAGACTATCTGGAAAGGAATAAGAAATTAAATAACAGGCCAAGAACCACGCAGAAACCCCCATATTCAGATTGCCCTCCTTCCAAGACGGTTGTCACATATATATATGAGACTGAATGTGTCTGCATACAGAAACATTGCTCTCAAATCATGACGCAGAATCGCATAGAGTCTAAGAATGGAAAACTAAAACACAATTAAAAGAAAAACCCCTTCAAAGCACCCCTTCCTCCCTTGAACAAAGTAACACCTGCTCCAAACGAACTTTTAAAAGACCAAGACCGAAAAATTGCTCAAATAATGGTCCACATCTAACCTTTAAAACATATAAGAAACGAAAGCAAAAACCAAGAAACATCAAACCCTTTTGGAAGCAGGTATCACAAGTTTCTTCCAGCAAGTTCTCCTTCAATAGAGTGCGACTCCATAAATAAACAAATACCATCTGCAAAAAACATTGCTCAAATAATGGTGCTAGATCTAAAGCTTTTTGGAAAGAAAAGAAAATAAGACATAAACCAAGAAACATCAAAACCCCCTCTTTTAAAATCATGCAGACCATTTTCCCTTCAATCGAGGGAAACCCATAACCAGAAAATTTTTGGGATGCATCAGAAAAACATGGATCATTGATCAAATAATGGTTCCAGAAGCCATAAATCAAGAAATAAGAAATTAAATCAGTCAAAGAACCACCCAAACCCTATACGAAGTTGTTCTCCTTCAACAAGGTTAGAATGTGTCTCGCATACAGAATCGTATTATTCTCAGATTACAGAGCAAAATCTATATACCCTTAAACAAGTTAACAGAATTATAGACAAGAGAACCCCTCTTAAAATCTGCATGCGCTTCTATAAACTGAGATTACTAAACAGACACACTTAAGACATCAATATACAGAGGAGTGGAAGCCGTATAAAACAGAAAAATAAATCAAAACCAAGAAGCATTCAAACCCCTCTTCAAACCCCCTCTCCAACAAGCCGTATAAAACAGAAAATAAATCATTATTTTATTGTTGCTAGTCCGCCGAGAACTAGCAACAATAAAATATGCATCATGCAACTGTAGCACAATAAAAACACGAACAAATAAAGTCATGCTTCATTCTACCAACAACAATTAAAACAAAATCAGAGAACCGCTTTAACTTACACTCAATATAAGATTCCTTCATTTAGTTACTGCTTACATAATTGCAGACACAGATATGATCAATCTAATATCTTTAGACTCCAATTGCAGATACAGATCAATTCACTATAAATTATTGATGCACTTCATGTAACTGCTTTCTCGAATTAACCCACAATTAAGAATATTCATCATTTTCAATTAGTTAAAATATAAATCCAGGAACACTCGATATCCATATCTTTCAACGATGACGTTGCACATTATAAAAATCACAAGACATTTTCATTAATTTTGAAATTTAACCTGCACAACTACCACGTCAACAATAAACCGATATAAAGCCAAATGAGGATCAGAAAAAATAAAATTGAATTGATAGTGATATGAATTAACGATAGAACATTGCCCAAACTTCAATAAAAGGAAAGTGAACTTTCATACCAATTTTATTTCGATCATCAAAACTTGGAATCAAGTAAGACCTCACCTAAGTTACATCTGCATAAGTTATGCCACCACTAATAATAAGGTACATCAACTTGAGTATGACACTACAAAGACCAGAACCCGATTTCACAAAAAGAAATCAGATCCATACTGCATAATCATATCCCAAATGATACGCTTACATAGATAGCATGTTAAAGCATCCCTGTTAAGTTTCTAACTAGGCCTTTCTGCAGGAATGCATCCACATAGCTGCCAGATGTTATGAAGTCTTATAAGATAACAAATTAAATGATAACTTGATAAGCCAGAAAGCATGAAACATTTAATGAAAGGAAACTCCCAAAAGAAATTCTAGCCAATGAAAGTAGAAGATATTAAATCAGCTCAACCCCGAACTCAATGATACTTGAGATTTTTCTCACAACACCACAACAAGACAAAACATAGTTGTTGAAACAAAACCAGAATTCACGATAAGTTGATGAAACAATATGACTTTGGTCCATGTATGGTGCCATCTTGAAAATAAAAGCCATGCAACAAACTTCACCTAGAAGCAGTTCATACTCCTCTAGGATCCAATGAAATATAACTCCACCAAAGGTTGCATACATATAGAACCAGATCTTACAGCGCTACAAAAAAACTAATCATAAGAAAAGAAGCATCGTACTCCCTCTAAAATCAGCTGCAGACTGCTCTCCTCTGTAACTCTGTTTATAGACAACTGCATCCTAAGCACGCAAACTTCAGCATCTCGCCAAATAGTAGAGAGTTCCACCATTCACACATCAAGCTGAAGTATTTGAACATAAAACCAAACCAAGATGCGTGAAACCAGTGCCGAAAAGACAATGAAGAAAAGAAGACCTAAGAAAGACTCCGAGCTAAAAACATCAGAACATGCATTACGTGAAAGACTAACACTCACAGAACATCGATAACGGTATACAACCCAAGCAATACGAAATCAAATCATAAGTCAAGAGCTCAAACCCCCTTCAAAAAAGTAGTATGCTCCCCTTCAACAAAGTTGAATCCGTACAGAACTTGGGATGTCCCTACATAGAAAATACGCTCAAATAACAGAGCAAATATATAAAGTAAGAAAAGATAAGAAAATCATACATATCCCATAAGAACAAGAAATTAGGAAACAAAAAATGCTAAAAGGTATCCTCACCTCATCGTGTGCCAGCAGCCCTTTTTCATTCAACTGGAGTAAGACAAGAAAAGTTTGTCATCTTTAATAAAATAGTGACTGTATAATGGTTCAGCATCTCAAAAACCACAAAACTAAAAACAAATTCATAAGACAAGAACTATGGAAACCCCTTTAGAAGCAGACGCACTCCTTCACCGAACTTGCACACCACATACAAACTAATGTCAGACGTGTCTGCATACAAAACATTGCTCAAATAACTGTAAAAATATCTATACACGCCAAGGAAAGAAAAGAACACAGTAAGCCAAAAGACCCCCTCTTAAAAGTTGGGATCGCTGCCTTTAATGCTGCTAGGATTCCATCTGACAAAAAAGGCATCTGCATAAATAATTGCTCAAACAATTTGCAAAGCTAAGAAATAATGAGAACAAGACATAGGCTAATAAGTATCAAACCCCACTTTAAAAAGAGAGCTCGTTGTCATCCAACACTCTGAGACTTCATAAACGCACTATTTTGAAATGGACCTGCATAAAACATTGTTCCAATAAATGCTCCACATCTCATCAAACCCGAAGGAGAAAGAAATTAAATCAAAACCAAGAACCACTCAACCCCCAATTCAGACTGCCCCTCCCTTCCACTGCTTGCCATATGCTATGACGAAGGATAGAATGTGTCTGCATACAGAAACAATGCTCAACTGGCGCAAGATCATGATACAAAGTCTACGAACGAACTTTTAAAATAAAGTTAAAGGAAATCCCTTAAAAGCAACCCTTTCTCCCTCGAACAAAGTGAGACTCCTGCTATCCAACCGAAAAATTAAAAAAGCATCTGCAAAGAATATTGTTCGAATAATGGTCCACGTGTCACAAGCTCTCTAAGAAATAAGAGACGGAAAAATAAACCAAGAAACACCAAACCCCCTTCAGAAGCAGACAGAATTCCCATTCTTTGACCGAGTGAAGCGCCATAACCAGGAAATTTTTAGGATGCATTCGATATGAAACATTGATCATTGATCAAATAATCGCATCAGATAACATAAACCTAAGAAATATGAAACCAAATCATAATCGACAACCAATCAAACCCTCTCTTGGAAGCAATTTATTCTCCTTAAACAAAGTTGAACCTCAGAAACAGACGAGTTGGAATGTTTTCGGGTGATGCAAAAACATTGCTCAAACAATAGAGCAAACCATACAATCTAAGATAAGAAAACAAACATAAGACAACGGAACCCTGTTAAAATCCACCGCCTCCTTTAACGAAGTAGAAATCCAAACAAGTGAACTTGGCTCTACTATCTGCCAACAAATAATTGGGTAGGCATATAAACATTGCTAAATATGGAACCAAACAAAGCCCAAGAATAGAAACTAAAATCAGAAGCAAGAAAGCAATTGAACTCCTTCGAATCCGAAGAAGTTCTCTTTCAATAAAGTGACTCCACAAAACAAACAAACAAATACCATCTGCAAAAAAAAACATTACTCAAACAATGGTGCTAGATCTTAAAAGCTTTTTTGAAAAAGAAGAAAATAAGACATAAAACCAAAAACATCAAACCCTTTTTAAAATCATGCACACCATTTTCCTTCGACCGAGTGAAACTCCATAACCAGAAAAATTTTGGAGGCCAGAAAAACATTGATCATTGATCAAATAATGGTTCCAGATGCCATAAAATCCCAAGAAATAAGAAATTAAATCAGTCAAAAACCACCCAAACCCCTATACGAAGTTGTTCTCCTTCAACAAGTTTAGAATGTGTCTGCATACAGAATCGTATTATTCTCAAATTACGGAGCAAAATCTATATATACTCTAAAACAAGTTAACAGAATTATACTTGTCTCCCTCTAAAAATCTGCATGCTTCTTTTAAACTACTGAGCTTACTAAACAGACACACACTTAAGAGATATCAATATACAGAGGAGTGGGAAGCCGTATAAAACAGAAAAATAAATCAGAAACCAATAAGCATTCAAACCTCTCCAAAAAGCCCGCTTCAGAACATCAAGACAAACAAGAGCTAGTCCGCCAAGAACACTGCCCAATCGATGGTGCCTTAAAACCTACAAATAAGAAATCACAATATATATTAAAACATAAATAAATTAGAGAAATCTATTTTATTTTAACAGTCAGTTTTAAATTTGATGAGTGTGCATAAAACATTGTTGAAGTCCAATAAATAATAAATAACCATAACAAAAGAACATCAAACAAACCTATTTAAAAACAATCTTACTCATAAACCCGTAATAATCACCTAAAAATGTACAGAAACCTACAAAGACATAACAGACCTAAACGAGCAGAAAGATTTTTCTATTAACCAAAAAAAGGAGCAGTAGAGCTACCACCATCCATACATCAAGCTGAAGTATTTGAACATAAAAACCAAAACCAAGATGCGTGAACCAGTGCCGAAAGACAACATGAAGCCAAGAAGTGTAAACCCAATGACTTACTTCTAATAATCTTTTTTTATGAAAAATAAACGATGACAGATGAATAGCAACCAAATGGGGACAGCTTCCATAAAGTAGACCCGTGAAAGACTGTAGATAAAAACATTTGCACATGCATTAGCCAACACCGACAGAACATCAGATACCATACTAACTCAAGCAATACGAAATCAAATCATAGGCCAAGACCTCAAACCCCTCAAAGCAGTGTCTCTCTCAACAAAGTTGAATCCAGACAGGTTGGGATGTCTCTACATAGAAAAAATAAGCTCAATAATAGAGCAAATATATAACCAAGAAAAGAAAAGAAAAAGAAAATCATACATATCTCATAAGAACAAGAAATTATAATCAATTAAATCAAATCATAATCAATTAACCAATCAAACCTTCTGGAAGCGCTTATTCTCCTTAAACAAAGTTGAAACCGTAAATGCATTTCCAGTTGGAATGTTTCTGCATATAAAACATTGCTCAAAACAATAACAGAGCAAAAACCATACAATCTAAGTTAAGAAAACAAAAACATAAGACAACGAAACCCCTGTTAAATTCCACCGCTCTCCTTTAACGAAGTGAGATGGGATGATACGTAGCTTTGGGGAATGTCTGTAAGTCCCTAGACTAAGAAGAATTTGATTTAGTACTTTAGATAAGGCCGGCTATGAGTGCAATTCTAGAAAAGGAAGACTCAGGGTAACCAAACAGTGTCCATATAATACAAGTCCAATAAACAATAAATAACCATAAGAAAAACAAGCATCAAACCCATTTTTAAAAACAATCATCTGAAACCAACAAAGACAATACAGACTAAAACCAGAAAGATTTATCACTAAAACCAAATTTCATTACGTAACAAAACGAAGGAACCCTCAGACCACTGTGGACTGTTAATGCATCTTTTACAAGACATTAAACAAAGGAAGTACAACATGGAAACCCACAATAATGGACATTAAACAGAGACAATAAACCAAGAAGGGCAGTGATAATACTCAGAAATAGAAGGCACTAGAAATGCTGGGCTCACGATGCTGTAGAAGAGTTGAGAAAATGTTTGTTTATTGTGTTTTATTTGTGGAGTGTTATGTTTTCTGTGGCATTATATCATATGGTAAAAATGTTGCATTTTATTTAATAACAATTTATTGAACATTTGCAAGCAAAAGAGTAGATATATATTTAAAAAAGTAGTTTTTATTTACGTTAAAAAATGATGGTTTTCAAACATCATATTTACAACAAAAAAGATGGAAGGGTGTTTCTAAGTAGTACCATGTTTACAAAGAAACATAAAGTGCTTTTCCAAGTAGCATTATATTTACAGCAAAAATATGGAAGGGTGGTGTTCGAAGTAGTAGCACCACATATTTGCAGCCAAAAAGGTAGTCTTCTCAAGTAGTAGCACCATATTTGGATCACATGGTAAACAGAAGCAATTGAACAATATAAAGGTAATTTAGAGAAATATAGACAATGCCTCAGTGAGAAAGACATTAGAATTTAGAGACTGTGAGAGTAATAAAATTTGGAGAGAGAATAATATGTTCGGATTTAAAAGTCATCAAAGACCTAAACAATGAAGAGTATTATAGAAAGTGCAAAACCTTTTATACTAACAAAGCACCAACCCACCTAAAAAATTCAAAGAAAATCTGGGTGGTACCCAAATCCAAATCCCAAACCTTTATACTAATTTGCAGATTAACCACAGAAATCTATGTACCCATACCTTTATACTAATTTGGAGATTAACTACAGAAAAATTCAAAAGCATATTGCAAAACAAAACAAAAGGAAGAAACTTTCAATTTGTAAGCATTAAATATCCCAAAATACTAATGATCTAAGTTGTTGCTAATTCCAATTGCAATTGCAGAAGCATTCAATCATTTCTAAATTCTCGATAAGCAAAGGACTCACCTTGAAGACTCGGCAGAATCGGCTGGAAACCAAAACTAAAACACAAAGATAAGTTAAATAAAAATCACGGATTCAATGAATTGAGTGAAATCACAAATTTATCGGCTGAAATCGGTCAAGAACTAACCTGGAAACTCAACCTTTGGGGTTTAAAATTTTCATCGAATTAGGAGGCGGATTCGTGAGAAACCCTACATTAATACAAAGAACAGAAAATCAATACAATCTAACCACATAAATTACGAACCCGAAACTCCAAAGCAAAGAAGATTTTTTTATTCACATTTATCCACATAAATTACTTAAAGATTTTTTTTTTTTTTTGTTCTTTATCAGCGCCACAGCCTTAAGATGTTTTACTTATGTTGAATAAATGAGTAAAGAAAATGACATTAATGTTGAAAGTGTAGGATGTGGGTTAAAATTTTTGGTTACGAAGAAAACTCATAGCAAAACACATGATCCCGGGTAATCTTAGCTTTGTAAAACAAAGAAGAGATTATCCTCTCGCTTTTGACAACCCGTAAATTCACATGGAAAATAAATTTCCAAACAACCAGAAAAATTTAATGAAAAACAAACAAACAATAGAACTAACTTTTCTCGAATCGTGAAGTTCCAATTTCTTCACTTCATTGATACCAATCACAAACCCAATTGGAGAACAGATTTAAGAAACACCAAAAGCAAAAAATCCAAAGACAGAGAAAAGAAAGCTCACATATAAGTATAATTCTTGAACCCTCAATAAATCCACAGTAGTTGCGTTACATTAACTAAATCAGTACAGTAAAAAGCCAACCCGCTGCTTGGCTTCCAAGAAAAAACAAAAGATAAATAAAACTTACAAAGATTTCAATAACACCTCGCATTCCTCATCCTCACTTTCACATGCACTTTAAAATGAATGCCAGAAAACACGAAAGAATTACAGTACTGAATTCCCAAATCGAACTATGCATAAACAATTATTTCCCCATAACTCTCTTTAAACAGAGCGGTGATCCTAGGTCACGCGAATAGCACTAAATTTAGGGAAAACTCTACCTCATAAGTGCATGAACAGACTCGCACTTTGTCCACTTGGAAATGAAATGGAGAAGTCCTAATGCATCACCTTCCTTCAACATATAGTTGAAGCAAATTGTTTAGTTAATAGCCAAACCGTGAGAATGTAGATAGACAATCAATTAACCTATGCATGCAATAGCAAGAACCAATATACATAACATAAAGCAGTAGCAGCATACCAACAAATTTTAAGGCTTTATGTTCGCGGCACACTCCAATAGTATTAAGTGAATGTAAGAAAGAACTTACAAATCTGTAAAAATATATATACAAAATTAGATGAAAGAGCAAAACAACTCGAGTCATATATATTAATCTCTCGATAAATTGTAAAACTTATGAAATATTTGAAGCATGATGTGAGTTTTCAAACATGTAGTATTTCAACGAAATGATAAGGAAAAAATATATCATGCAAAGGAATCAAAATCAATGGTTTACAATTCAAATGATAGTATATCCATACAAACAATTTACAAAAAGAATATGCAGTAAAGAAAAAAGAATACATATCTAAAATTTGTAGACCTGCCACCGAGAACAATCAAAGCAAAGCCCTCCGTGCACACAAAGCACAAAACCCATAATGCCAACAACCAAAAATGGAAAATTTGTGATCACATTCAAAGCATTAGGCACTCCTGAAAAACACCCCATATTATAAAAAGCAATCAAAAACATAAATTTCGTAAGAAAAAGTGAGAAATATTAAAAATTTTACCCACAAAAACCAACACACAAACTCGATTGATCTTTATCTTCTCTCTACCATAGGCATATTAGCTCTTCCATTAGTCGCTTTTAATTTTATGGCAAGCAAGAATTCAACAAAATCTCATAATCAATAACAAAGCTGGAGAACTTTAAATTAACAAAAGGAGTCGCTCTTTCCTTCCAATACATTTTAAATGATCCTACTAACAAATGAATTTCCACAATCAGAAGAAAAAAACCTTTATACTAACAAAGCACCAAGCCAAATTCCGTAACTACAGAAATCTGTGTACCCAAATCCAAATTCCAAACCTTTTATACTAATTTGCAGATTAGCCACAGAAAAATTTACCAACCCAAATCCCAAACTCCCAATAGCCAACCGCATGTACCCAAATAAAAAGTTCAAAAATAAAAAATCAGAATTAAAAATTTTTGGAAAGATTTTATACCTTTTTGGGCCTTCACGAAAAATCTACTGCTAAAAAGTAATAGGTTGAAAAATCTGAGATTCAAATAATTGGAAAAAGAAGCTTTGGGATGCCTAGATTTTGAAGCAGCCTATGCTAGGGAGAGAGACGATGCTTGGGAGGAGGAAAGTTGGTGAAGGGGGAGATCAAGTAAAAGACGCAATGAAGTGGCTATGAGCAGGAAGAAACGAAGTGGAGCATAACAGATTTTTCGATTCAAAGTGGAGCAGAGAGGCTACGAATCAGAATTTGGGAGAAGAGGCTATGAGACCAAGCATTATTTCAATTCAAATTGAGAAAACTTTGACATGTAACAATTATAAAACCAAGCATTATTTCAATTCAAATCGCATTTATAATATAAATGATATATTTTATTACATAATAAAACTTCCATTATATAAAAAAAGATAACACCAAGGAATGCAATATCACGAATCAGGAAAGGCTCCATCAGCTAACATCTAGTATAAGAAACAACTAATGAGTTGAAATCATATATCAACCATAAATGATATATTTAAAATGTAATTAGGGTATATAATTATAAACCCTTTCAATTATCTTATGTGGCAGAAATGTGGCAACAGAAATATTTAAAATGTAATTAGGTATATAAAAATCAAAGGCGTGTCTAAAAATTAAGTTAATAAAATCCATAAACCATTTAATAGAACACAATTTACAAAATTTGATGTTATTTTTCAACCGTGGAATCACACAAATTGATTTCCTCTCCCATCCCTTTATTATCCTCCTTTTTAAAATCAGACATACTCCTCGTATAAGCCTTGAATAATTCTTACAATGCACTCCATAAAACACATTCTATATAATGTGAGTGCATAGTTTTCCGTCCAATCTTTGCAATTTTTAGTCTTCTCTTTAGAGAAAAGACCATATCAAATTATTGCTGCCAACCTTGCTTCTATCAAACTGTTCACTATACACATTGGACTCCCAAATATTGCCTAATTCATGGCATTGCCATTTTAAAATTGTTTTTAATATGTAGCAGACACCAATTAGGTTCTAAAGGATAAAGTATTCCACAACTCACATTATATTTCATGTATATAACAATGATGCAATAAAACTTCAAACCAAAACCTTCTAAAAAATTATCATGCAAGTCCCTTCAGTTTTAACTCCCATATATATAGATTCCCAATATGTTATGTTGCCCTTTAATAAGCATTACCAATCAAGTTTCTTCACTTTCCCTCCTTTCTAGCAATCAAACAGAGGGTTTGAAGGAAATTTCACTCGGCCCAAAAAAAGGAGGAAATTTCACAGTTCCATTTGGTAAAAGGTATCATCAAGGAATGAAACCGATAGAGTGAAGTAGTGAATTTTCTGCTTCTTATATTCTAAAACATTGGAAACATTATCATACAATTAAAGAATCACCATACACATACAAATATTTTTAGGCATCTGTGACACTTACAAATGTAGAGTGCTCCTTGGCGTACAAAACGGGCGATGTGCCATGGCACAACACCAAAACCTATCCACAATATATCCTTTGAAAGAAGACAACACCGAAAGATTCTTCCATGTAAGGTTCAAATTTTTGGCACGAAGACATGACATAAATGTGCTCTTATTGATAGCCCATATGTCATACCTCAAATTTCAGCCTCTTTTTACATAATGAATTCAAAAATGTGTTTAACAGCAGTCAGAACTTCATACATGTATGCTTGCCATACACAGCCATATGAACAAAACTCTGACATCTTAAGCAAACAAAAAAAGTTTGCACAGTTTAGAAAATGAGGCCTGCTTGTGAGTAATCAACAGTTATATGACTTTACAACTTCCAAATATTTGAAATTTTAATGAGTTAAACACAATGTCTTGAACTCAGTCAGGAATTTTTTTTATTAAAGTGGACTGGATGTTCCTCTTCTATCTATATATTTAATTACTTTTCATTTGTAAGTTGGCTTTGCTTGAATTATTAGATGATACACATTAAGTAAAGCCACTATAGACCAGTTGATACCTAGAACATGAACAAAAGTAAATAGATGCATATCAAAATGATGCACGTTAAGTAAAGTCACTATAGACCAGTTGATACCTAAAACATGAACAGCAGTAAATAGATGCATATCAGATATGAAAATTGCTCAATTTGGTACCTAAACTCTCATCTTTACAGTTTTCAATCCTCAAGAATAATGAGCAAAGTTTTGTTAAAAATGTGAAAGTGGGAAAGACAATAGTTCCAAGGAAGACTACGATAAAGAGTTTCTTCTTAAGGAGAGGAAGCTGCAATGAAATTCGATTGGTTTGCAGCATTTAAGGTTAATGATGCCTTTTGTTTACACTTATACTGCTTAGCTCCTTAAAATGTATTAAAAAAAAATGACAGACTTGCTATTCTTTGATAACTGATTTAAGAATTTCTTTTAATTCTCGGATACAATTGGTAAATAAGTGTTAGTACAAAAACATAATTAAAATTTTTTTTAATGTAATGTAGTTTTGCATTCTTCCTACGAAAGTAGATAAACCAACAGAAACATAGATACATTGCAAGAATGTAAAAGTAAAAAATTTGAGAAGTAGAACAATCAAGGAATTATCTCCAAAATCCTATCAAGAACAACCGAGACTGTAGTAGCAGAGAAACCAGATCAAACATACAATGTCTATAAATGTACACTAAAAATAGATTAAAATTTCAGTCAAACAAATCTTCGAAACGGGGTTGCAGAAAAAACCCACTTTTAGAATTCAACCCATCCACTTGTAAAATTTAACTCAAATTCGAAATCGCCGTCCCCATAGTTTAGACAATCGCTTGTATTAGAAGAACAAATAACCCATTAAATAACAAACTTCCCAAGTGGAAGTTTCAACATTTGGAGTTAACAAAGTTAAAGCAATCAATTTCAAAATTCCAATCATTCAAAACACAGAAATAGAGATATATAACAAAGTGGGCAACTCACATTATACATAAAATTGTCAAATGACCAATGTCATGAACTTATTTATTGGATAAATGTCAAGGTGCCCAAAAACTACCATAAAAAAAACCACAAAGATTCAAACTTCCGCAGTAAATATGATTTGCAACTAATAAAAAATTAATCAACTCGAAATCAAATATAAACCCAAATGAGTCTGAACCCACCAAGCAAAACAAAAAACAGCCAGAACAGAATATTAATCAAAAGCGAAATGGGGCTTAGTAGCTTTAAAAATTTAAAATTAAAGACAGATTATCAAGTACAAAACTATACCCGAAAACTGAAAAAAGAGGTACCAAAAGTTAAAGAGAAAGAGATGGGTACCTTCTTTTTCACTCCCGCTTTCTGGGTACTTTGGGATTTATCTGAGATTCAGACGGATCTCTCAAATAGAAGAATGCAAGAAAGGGAAAAGAGAGTGGGTTAAACTGCAAATCAGAAATAAGCATACACTCGACTAAAGTATGCACAAATAAACAAAATTACACAAACTGTAAACAAACTGTAAACTAATTGAAAACTGAGAAATTAAAAAAAATGAAGATCTTGAAATTCTATATTTTAAAAAAAAAAGTCGAATAAAAATAGGTGAAAAAATTTATGTAATCAAACTCTTAAAATCAGCACTAAAAATTTATACAAATTTATAAACCTTCTTAAGCTACTTCTCAACTGAGATCAAATTGCATGAAATCCATAGAGAAACAAAATTAGAAGTTGGAAGCTTTGGATTTATCTGTTTTGGATTATCAATTTTCGGATCAAACAACTTAAATTACGATTGATTGTGTAGAATTGATGGGAAATTTCAGCTACCCAATACTGAAAATCCCAGGAAAATCAAATTTGAAAATCCAATTTTCTCCTCCTTCAATTGGATTACCATCATAAGCAAATTCATCATAACCATTTTCAGTGAATATTTCATTTAGAAGTTACTTGTCATAATGTGTTCATTGTATAAAAAATCAATCGCCAACATTAATACATAGATACTGTAGTTGCACTTTGACTGCATAATAATAAGATCAATATGCATTCAATGTGATTTTTTACCTTCTTTTATTTTTTGGTCATGTTTTCCTTCTCCGAGTCTAAATTTAATGGCTATACAATATCCATTCATGACAATCTAATGCATTCCCCATTTATAGCTCAGGAATTATTGGTCTTTAAATAACAATTTGGCATGCCCGTTCTAAACAATGTCTATATGCGCGTGATTAGAATGATTTAAGTCAGTAAAAATCATAAAAACACCACCTTAGCAATTTTCTTTTTGGGGTGAGGGTGGGGAGGAAAACATGTACCTTTTTCAGACATTACCAACCAATAAGATAGTGCTTAGGCAAATCAAGTCAGATTGCACAATCTGTCAAGGAAAACATAACGATGAGATTGGAAAAAGATCACTACTTTAATGCTTATACAACCAAGTTTATCCTAGATAAATCCACAGATATTGGCAAATAACAATGACTTAACAGCTGCCTTTATTTAGAGAAAGTGAACGGTATCCTTTCTCTACAAATAGGCACCAAGTTTCAGGGTAAAGTACCAAGGTTCAATTCACACTAAATGCTACCTTTCTCAGGCTTGCGTATTGGCTTAAAAACTCCTCATTCAAACGGCTCATAGATTATGATGCAGTGACCTTATTATAAAAAAAAATACCATTCATTGCCCTCACGTGATTCACAGCCAAAAAGGGTGCAAATACACCTAATTGCCAATGTCTAGAGAGAGAGAGAGAGAGAGAGACCCAGTGATGGGCCGATTGCCAATGTCCTGAAGAACTTGCTTGTTCTGTATGAGTGCATCACCACCTTCAAGAAATACATGAAAATCAGTAAAATTAGAAGTTAAAACACGAAAGAAAATCCCAGAAGAAAAAGCCCTAATTAGCATTGAAGTTATTGAAACCACAAAGATTAACTGGATCAACAGCACACAGAAAAACCGTAAGAAACCCAACACATCCCACATTCCGAATTCATAAATATGATATTTACTCACTATCACTACCATGCCAGATTTTATTTCACTATTACACTGTCAATACATATTTGTACATTTCAGTAACAAAGCTATCTCAAATTTCTATCTTAATGTCCTTCTTTAACTCGTTGATCACAAATACATCATTCTAACAAAGACAAAATGCATGACATACAAAGTTATCCGTAATCGTATTTCATCATTCTAACAAAGAAAAAATGCGTGGCATACTGACTACCCCTTTGCAATTAAAACCTCGAAAAGCCAAATACCCAGCATCTAGAATCACCAATTTTGACTAACAATCAAACACATGATCTAAAAAAAATTGAATTCAGACATCACCAACCCATAAAAATAAGAGATTTTCAATAATCAACACAGTCAACAACAAAACAATCAGTAAATTAACAAATTAATGGATGATTAATCAGATACGTAAGGAATTGGAAGGGTAAAACGTACCTTGATGGGTGGGTGAGGGGAGATCGAGGTGGGGCATTGAGATTGAAGGCTGTAACGGAAGAAATCGGGCTCGTGAGGGCAGCGATCTGAGGACAGAGATGGGATGTCAACTAACTAAAGAGAGAGAGAGACAGAGAGAGAGCGAGAAATTTAAAGGAATCGAGGAGGAGGAGGAGGAGGGGTAACAACAGCACCAGCACCAGCACCGGAGTTATAGAAGACAGTGGGATGAATGAGATCTCGGGATGAAGAAGCAGAGAACGAAGCGTATAGAAGATTATAGAAGACATTGGAGGACGTGCAATAAAAAAAATAATTAGGGGCAAAATCGTCACACCATGATAAACCGCGAGATATCACTGTCAAAAACTCGTGATTTATCGCAATATTATCGAGCACTGTTCACGGCAATAGTAAAATATCGACTGGGTTTTAGTATATTTATAATATGCACTAGAAAATGCGAAAAAAAACACCATCCGTGTCGGTCCGAGTTTCGAATTTCCTATCTGTCAATATAAGGGATAACAAAAGGAGGAAAAAGAATAACATGATTTTTAACAAAAATAGACGAGTTCAGATTTTTTGAGTTTTAAATACCAGGGCCTGAACCTGAATCATCAATGCTGATTCGATGTGGTAAGCAGGGCCTAAAACTTAACAACAACGTTCCACTTATTCAAAAAGGATGGACACCGAAATTTCAAAATCATTATGCTATAAAACTACAGAAAGTAAAACTGATGATCTTCCCCTCTGAATCAAAACCCTACCCTAGCAGAACCAGTTGCTGAATCTAGATCGCCCTGGGACACGTAACAAAAAAAAAACCCAAAGAACATCAAGAAAGATAAGACGAGACCTAAATCCAACAAAAAGGAAATCATACCAACATCACAAAATCTTGACCATGACAACCGAATCGGTATAACAATCCTGAAGCAAGCAATTAATAATCCCAAGAATTCACAACCTTCAGAGATATTCAGATCCACAAAGACAATACAGACCGAAAGCAGAAAGATTTTTTTTTTCGTTCGGTAGTTTCAAAAAATACACATTTCTAAAAACAATCACCTGAAACCAACAAAGACAATACAGACCGAAAGCTGAAAGATTTTTCTATAAACCAAATTTCATTAAAGAACAAAACGAAGGAACGGTGTACCACTGTGGACTGTTAATGCATCTTCTCAAGACATTAAACAAAGGAAGTACAACATGGAAATCCACGATAATGGACATTAAACAGAGACAATAAACCAAGAAGGGTGATAATACCAGAAATAGACGGCATATATGCACAAGAAAATGCTAAAAAAAACACCATCCGTGTCCGTCCGAGTTTCGAATTTACTAGGGATAAACAAAAGGAGGAAAAAAATAACATGATTTTTAACAAAAATAGACGAGTTCAGATTTTTTTAGTTTTAAATACCAGGGCCTCAACCTGAAACATCAATGCTGATTCGATCTGGTAAACAGCGCCTAAAAATTAACAACAACGTTCCACTTAATCAAAAAGGATGGACACCGAAATTTCAAAATCATTATGTTATAAAACTACATAAAGAAAAAAAAAATCGAAGAGGTAACCGATGTGACGCAAACATGGACAATTTGATTATGGTCTCGACCATATCCCCTCCATACTTCTTTTCAACGGAAATAATCAATACATAAAACCCGAGTTAAAGGATTGCGGCCTGATAATACTGTACAAATTCCCAATTTAGTATATGTCAATAGAAGGTAAAAAAATTTAGCACGATTTTTGAATGAAAGGGAGAAAAACAAAAGATTCTTATCGGGAAAACAGAAGAGTATAAATCCAACCTCAGAGCAATCACACAAGAACGCCATCAAAATATTAGCAAAATACAATACCCCTCGTGTCTTAGACATCTATGCGAACCATTTATTCGAACGATACGCAAAAACAGATGGTAAATAGAGAATCTTTACGCCTAAATCGAAACCCTAGCAGAACAAGTTATTGAATCATTACCACCACACCAAATCAAAAGCCAAAAGCAGATCAATCGAGTTAAGAGGAGATATCAAAATCCATCAAAATCCACAAAATCTTATCAGCAACTTACGAATCGAGTTTTAGGAACAAACGTAATCCAGCCAAACCCTAGAAACAGATACTTAGGAAGAGGCGATCGCTACGAATCCAGCCAAACCCTAGAAACAAACGGAGAGCACTAAAATCACACCGATAACAAACGTAATCCATCGAAATCTACAAATCAAAATCGCAGAACCAATCGATCCCTACCAGACGAATCGAAATCTAAAAACAACGGGGAATCTGATCGCTGACGCGACAGCGAACAACGGTGCCATCCGAACAAGTGAATTGTGATGACGTCTTGGGGGTATTTTTTTTTGTATAGGCGGTCTAGACGAACGGCCGAGATTAAGCGGTGATGAGACCAATGGACGGTGGAGATGTGATATAGAAGGGGAAAGTGGTGAGCTGTCGCAACGGTTTCCTAAGTCGGTGACGCCTTCCTGACTGACCATGTTCTACTGTCCACAGCCTCCCAACGGGCAGATTTGCAAGTGGGTTTAATGGTTAGTACACGTGGCACAAGCTGGCCCATCGAATCTCCAATTGTCATAAATTCAACGGATATAATTAATTTCTGATTAAAACATTAAAAACAAAAAAAACACTCAAAAATTTTTTTAAAAATCGGGAAAATTAATTAAAAATAAAAAAATTGTTTTTTTATAAATATTCAACCCTCTTCTTCACTCCCGTACTAAAATTCAATACAAATTTCTCCATTTCTCATATTCCTTTCTTTATTTTTTCTAGTTACCCAATTCCTTTGTTTAACAAACAAAATAATGGCATCTGATTCCGGCTCTCAGTGGTCGCTTATAGAAGATGTTTGCTTGTGTGATTGTTGGGTTCGTGTTTGTCATAACTCATTTACGAATATTGAAATGAAGATTACACATTGAGGTGAGCATATCATGTGGTTTGAAGACTTTACGGACAATTTAGATTCAACTTAAAGATTAGATAAGGACATGTGGCGAGACGAGGGCGATTGAAAATCTTATCGGAAATTTGAGTTTAGATTTTTAATAAATAATAACACGTGTCACGCTAAGAGTAGTTAAAATTATTATCGAAAATCTAAAATCAACAAAGCATATTCAACCATGAATAGTGGTTATTTAAATTATTTTAACATTATTTAGGGTTGTATTTTTTTTATGGTGAATTTTTTAACCAAAAAAATTGTGAATAGTAACTATATAGGCAACTCATAAATGGATGAAGTTGTACAAAAACAGTTACTATTTTGGCAGTGAATAATAACTGCCTAGTCCTTCAACCCCATGCCTAGAAGAAATGGGTGGAGTTGCTCTTACAACTTGAGACCAATGCCCACTATTTTGTATTTAATTTTTTGTTTGTGGTCAGGACGCGCCGTCCTTGTTGGACCAGGATTTCTTTGGTTAGGAGGATTCCTACTCATAATGGGGTTACACAGAAGAAGGGCAGTTTGGGAAAATTCAAAAAAAAAAAGAGAAACTCTCCTACCACGTGGCAGTGTAATACTGGTAGATAAGGAAGAGGAAACAAAGGCAATGGACGGGCAACCCACAGGCAACTGGGCAGCAAAGTAGGAAACCCATCGAATTTGTAGGGGCCGTAATCCGTGGTGTTCGAGTACTTATTTATATCTATGTCGTCGTGTTAATTTCAGATTAATTAATATGCAAAGTTGAAAGTGTTGAAACTCGCTGAATGTATCATTTTAAGTCATGCAACGTGTCGTGTAGCGCACAACAATTTCTTGTTTGGTTAACATTTCATTCAGAAATCTGTTTAGAGGGAACTGCATGAACTGATCAATCCTGTTGTCAACGGGCCGATTCATTGTTGCTGAGTGATGACTCAATTGTAAACCCTGGACTCTGTTTAAGCCGATTCTGTGTTTTTAATCGGACGTCATCTCAAATCGAACGGAAAAATACAAGAACCAGATGAACATCAGAGCAGGGGACTAAAGTCTGGCATTTTCTGGCTGCAACTAGTTCATCATTCACAAGATCAAAACGAGAAAGAGGGATAAACAAAAGAGGATGTCTCGAATTTTTTATAATGTACACCGCCATAATTTCATTTCCGAAACGTCAAATACACTTCGTAGCATCAGCATTTGGACCCCTCGATAGGCTATGTATAGCAACTTTCATGGAAAAACTACTCCGAAACAGAGGAAGGTTATAAAAAAGAAGTTAAAAATCTGACCAAAAAATAGGCTTCTAAATGGTAATGTTTTAAATCTAAACCTCTGAGGTTAAATGTGACTGTTGGCAAAATTCAGTTGGTAACAAGAACAGACCCCCTAATGTTAAAATGTATACGACGAGCACCATGGCGAAACTAACTCTTATAAATCACATTTGCAGGCTTGCTCAGATGAGGCAGTCTCCAATAGTTCCTCCCCTCCCCTGACAAGTCAGCATCAGTTGACAAGGTTATGTTGCTATTTATCTCCAAATTCTCTTCTAGTCAGCTATGACCAAAAAACGAAAAAGCAATAAGTAAACATGAAGGATATATGTTAGGTAAGACTGGAAAACTTATACTGATACCGTTGGTGGCCAAATCAATTTCGGAGTTAGAGGTCGCGGTGTCCCTAGAAACCGTAAGTTCTGAGGCTTTCTCCACACCATTCGACTTGTAAGGAGCAATATTGTGCCTTGTCCACTTGAGGGAACCCAACAAATCATTCTCGATGCAATCGTACCTGCAAATAATCCACATGTGTAAATTCTAAGCAAACACATTGAGAGTGGATGTATGTAAAGGCATTATATAGAATCATTCCTCTTTTTAACAACAAACTTCAATCTCTTATCCAGGAGCTTTCATTACGCAATTCACATGATTAAAAATTCAAAAATTATTAAGATGGAGGTTTGCAACATCCATTTCCAATAAGATTTTTGAAGACCAAATGGGAGAATTCAAGTCTTAAAAGAAACTTACAATTTTGCACAAAGCTTATCAGTAAGCGTAGAAAGATTTAAGATCCTCATTTTCAACTGCATAATTTCATCCGGTGAATACTCATCAAAAGGCTCCTCTATAAACAAAGAAAGCGTCTCCATATTTGACTCAAGCTGCTGCTGCTGATCCTCAAATAAATTTTGTTTTATGGAGAGTTTTGGCCCATTTAATGCCTTTTTGCCGTTATTGGGTCATAAAATTGTGAATTTTCAAAATATAACATGTTGGCTGGGAAACACAACCAATAGGCTACTTGACCCTTATGAATGATTATTCAAAAGGTCAATTGCCTAAAAGATCCCATTTGCCCATTCGATAGAGAGTTTGGGCCCATTTAATGCCTGTTAGGCCCTTTATTGGGTCATAAAATTGTGAATTTTCAAAATATAACATGTTGGCTGGTAAACCCACCGAATAGGCTACTTGACCCATATGAATGATTATTCAAAAGGTCAATTGCCTAAAAGATCCCATTTGCCATTCGATGGAGAGTTTTGGCCCATTTAATGTACATTTAGGCCCTTTATTGCGTCATAAAGTTGTGAATTTTCAAAATATAGCATGTTGGTGGTAAACACACCCAATAGGCTACTTGACCTACTTATGAATGATTATTGAAAAGGTGTTAAAGATCGCGTTGCCCGTTCGATGGAAGTTTTGGCCCATTTAATGCCCCTTTTGCCCTTTTATTGGGTCATAAAATTGTGAATTTTGAAATATAGCATGTTGGTGGTAAACGTACCCAATGAGCTCTTGACCGCTTATGAATGATTATTGAGTCGGTGCCTAAGAGCCCATTTGCCCGTTCGATGGAGAGTTTTGGCCCATTTAATGCCTTTTGCCGCTTTTATTGGGTCATAAAATTGTGAATTTTCAAAATATAGCATCTTGGCTGCTAAACACACCCAATAGGCTACTTGACCCTTATGAATGATTATTCAAAAGGTCAATTGCTAAAAGATCCCATTTGCCCATTACGATGGGAGAGTTTTGGCCCATTTAATGCACATTAGGCCATTTGTGCGTCATAAGAATTGTGAATTTTCAAGAATATCCATAACATGTTGGGTGGTAAACACACCCAATAGGCTACTTGACCCATATGAATGATTATTCAAGGTCAGAATTGCCTAAAAGATCCCACGCCATTCGATGGAGAGTTTTGGCCCATTTAATGCCTTTTGCCCTTTATTGGGTCATAAAATTGTGAATTTTAAAAATATAACATGTTGGGCGGGTAAACACACCCAATAGGCTACTTGACCCTTATGAATGATTATTCAAGGTCAATTGCCTAAAAGATCTCATTTGCCCATTCGATAGAGAGTTTGGGCCCATTTAATGCTGTTAGGCCCTTTATTGGAGTCATAAAATTGTGAATTTTCAAAATATAACATGTTGGTAGTAAACGCGCTTGAATAGGCTACTTGACCCTTATGAATGATTATTCAAAGGTCAATTCCCTAAAGATCCCATTTGCCCATTCGATGGAGAGTTTTGGCCCATTTAATGCATGTTAGGCCCTTTATTGCATCGCCAAATTGTGAATTTCAAAATATAACATGTTGGGTGGTAAACACACCCGATAGGCTACTTGACCCTTATGAATGATTATTCAAAGGTCAATTGCCTAAAAGATCCATTGCCCATTCGATGGAGAGTTTTGGCCCATTTAATGCCTTTTGCCCTTTATTGGGTCATAAAATTGTGAATTTTCAAAATATAACATGTTGGGTGGTAAACACACCGTAGGCTACTTGACCCTTATGAATGATTATTCAAAGGTCAAATGCCTACAAGATCCCCATTTGCCCATTCGATGGAGGGAGTTTTGGCCCATTTAATGCATGTTAGGCCCTTTATTGCGTCATAAAATTGTGAATTTTCAAAAGGAAATATAACATGTTGGGCACAATTGACCCACACCGAATGACTACTTGACCCTTATGAATGATTATTCAAAAAGGTCAATTGCCTAAAAAGATCCCATTTGCCCATTCGATGGAGAGTTTTGGCCCATTTAATGTACGGTAGGCCCTTTTATTGCGTGTAAAGTTGGCCAATTTTCAAAATATAGCATGTTGTTGGTAAACACACCCGATAGGCTACTTGACCCTTATTAATGATTATTGAGTGCAGGTTGCCTAAGATCCCATTTGCCCATTCGATGGAGAGTTTTGGCCTATTTAATGCCTTTTTGCCCTTTTATTGGGTCATAAAATTGTGAATTTTGAGGAAATATAACGTATTGGTGGTAAGCCCACTACAATAGGCTACTTGACCCTTATGAATGATTATTCAAAGGTCAATTGCCTAAAAGAGCCATTTGCCCATTCGATGGAAGTTTTGGACCATTTAATGCCTTTTGCCCTTTTATTGGGTCATAAAATTGTGAATTTTTCAAAATATAACATGTTGGGTGAGTAAACACACCCAATAGGCTACTTGACCCTTATGAATGATGATTATTCAAAAGATTAATTGCCTAAAGATCTCCATTTGCCTATTCGATAAAGAGTTTGGGCCCATTTATTACTTTTTGTTAGGCCCTTTTATTGGGTCATAAAATTGTGAATTTTCAAATATAACATGTTGTTTGGTAAACCCACCGAATAGGCTACTTGACCCTTATGAATGATTATTCAAAGGTCAATTGCCTAAAAGATCCCATTGCCCATTCGATGGAAGTTTTGGCCCATTTAATGCACAGAGGCCGCACTATTGCGTCATAAATTGTGAATTTTCAAAATATAACATGTTAGTGGTAAACCCACCGAATAGGCTACTTGACCCGTATGAATGATTATTCAAAGGTCAATTGCTAAAAGATCCCCATTTGCCCATTCGTGGAGTTTGTTCCATTTAATGTACGGTAGGCCCTTTATTGCGTCATAAAGTTGTGAATTTTCAAAATATAGCATGTTGGGTGGTAAACACACCCAATAGGCTACGGCCATATGAATGATTATTCAAAAGGTCGATTCTTATAAAAGATCAGCGTTGCTAATTCGATGGAAGTTTTGGCGGCATTTAATGCCTTTTGCCACTTTTATTGGGTCATAAAATTGTAATTTTGAAATATAACATGTTGTTTGGTAAACCCACCCGAAATAGGCTCACCCGGCCGCTTTATGAATGATTATTCAAAGGTCAATTGCCTAAAAAGCCATTTGCCCATTCGATGGAGAGTTTTGGCCCAGTTTAATGCTTATTTTGCCCTTTTATTGGGTCATAAAATTGTGAATTTTCAAAATATAACATCTTGAGTGCTAAACACACAATAGGCTACTTGACCCTTATGAATGATTATTCAAAGGTCAATTGCCCTAAAAAGATCCCATTTGCCCATTCGTGGAGAGTTTTGGCCCATTTAATGCACATTAGGCCCTTTGTGCGTCATAAAATTGTGAATTTTCAAAATATAACATGTTGGGTAGAGTAAAGCACACCCGATAGGCTACTTGACCCTTATGAATGATTATTCAAAAGATTCCAATTGCCTAAAAGATCCCATTGCCCATTGATGGAAGTTTTGGCCCATTTAATGCCTTTTTGCCCTTTATTGGGTCATAAAATTGTGAATTTTAAAAATATAACGTGTTGGGTGATAAACACACCCAGTAGGCTACTTGACCCTTATGAATGATTATTCAAAGGTCAATTGCCTAAAAGATCTCATTTGCCCATTCGATAGAAGTTTGGGCCCATTTAATGCTGTTAGGCCCTTTGTTGGGTCATAAAATTGTGAATTTTCAAAATATAACATGTTGGGTGGTAAACCCACCGAATAGGCTACTTGACCCTTATGAATGATTATTCAAAAGGTCAATTCCCTAAAAGATCCCATTTGCCCATTGTTGGAGAAGTTTTGGCCCATTTAATGCTGTTAGGCCCTTTATTGCGTCATAAAATTGTGAATTTCAAAATATAACATGTTGGTACAGTAAAGCACACCCAATAGGCTACTTGACCCTTATGAATGATTATTCAAGGTCAATTGCCTAAAAGATCCCATTTGCCCATTCGATGGAGAGTTTTGGCCATTGTACCTTTTTGCCCTTTATTGGGTCATAAAATTGTGAATTTTCAAAATATAACATGTTGGGTAGTAAACACACACCCAATAGGCTACTTGACCCTTATGAATGATTATTCAAAGGTCAAATGCCTACAAGATCCCCATTGCTTACACATTCGATGGAGAGTTTTGGCCCATTTAATGCACAGTTAGGCCCTTTATTGCGTCATAAAATTGTAATTTTCAAAATATAACATGTTGGTGGTCAACCCACCGAATAGGCTACTTGACCCATATGAATGATTATTCAAAAGGTCAATTGCCTAAAAGATCCCATTTGCCCATTCGATGGAGAGTTTTGGCCCAATGTACGGTAGGCCCTTTATTTGCGTCATAAAGTTGTGAATTTTCAAAATATAGCATATTGTTTGGTAAACACACCCAATAGGCTACTTGACCATATTAATGATTATTCAAAAGGTCGGTTGCCTAAAGATCCCATTTGCCATTCGATGGAGAGTTTTGGCCCATTTAATGCCTTTTGCCCTTTTATTGGGTCATAAAATTGTGAATTTTCGAAATATAACATGTTGGGTTTGGTAAACCCACCCAATAGGCTACTTGACCCTTATGAATGATTATTCAAAAGGTCAATTGCCTAAACCCATTGCCCATTCGATGGAGAGTTTTGGACCATTTAATGCCTTTTTGCCCTTTTATTGGGTCATAAATTGTGAATTTTCAAAATATAACATGTTGGTGGTAAACACGCAATAGGCTACTTGACCCTTATGAATGATTATTCAAGGTCCAATTGCCTAAAAGATCTCATTTGCCTATTCGATAAAGAGTTTGGGCCCATTTAATGCTTTGTTAGGCCCTTTATTGGGTCATAAAATTGTCAATTTTCAAAATATAACATGTTGTTTGGTAAACCTTAGGAATAGGCTACTTGACCCTTATGAATGATTATTCAAAAGGTCAATTGCCTAAAGATCCCATTTGCCCATTCGATGGAGAGTTTTGGCCCATTTAATGCACATTTAGGCCCTTTATTGCGTCATAAAATTGTGAATTTTCAAAATATAACATGTTGGTACAGTAAACACACCCAATAGGCTACTTGACCCTTATGAATGATTATTCAAAGGTCAATTGCCTAAAAGATCCCATTTGCCCATTCGATGGAGAGTTTTGGCCCATTTAATGCCATTTTGCCCTTTATTGGATCATAAAATTGTGAATTTTCAAAATATAATATGTTGGTGTAAACTGCATGACTAGGCTACTTGACCCTTATGAATGATTATTCAAAAGTTCAATTGCCTAAAGATCCCCATTTGCCCATTCGATGGGAGGTTTTGGTCCATTTAATGCCTTTTTGCCCCTTTTATTTGGTCATAAAATTGTGAATTTTCAAAATATAATATGTTGGGTGGTAAGCGAAACCCGATAGGCTACTTGACCACTTTATGAATGATTATTCAAGGTCTCAATTGCCCTAAAAAACCCATTGCCCATTCGATGGAGAAGTTTTGGCCCATTTAATGCCTTTTGCCCTTTTATTGGGTCATAAAATTGTGAATTTTCAAAATATAACATGTTGATTTAGTAAACACACCCAATAGGCTACTTGACCACTTATGAATGATTATTCAAAAGGTCAATTGCCTAAAAGATCTCATTTGCCCATTCGATAGAGGATTTGGGCCCATTTAGTGCACATTAGGCCACTGTTAGGTCATAAAATTGTGAATTTTCAAAATATAACATGTTGGGTACAGTAAACCCACCGAATAGGCTACTTGACTCTTATGATTGATTATTCAAGGTCAATTGCCTAAAAGATCCCATTTGCCCATTCGATGGAGAGTTTTGGCCCATTTAATGCCTTTTTGCCCTTTATTGGGTCATAAAATTGTGAATTTTCAAAATATAACATGTTGAGTGGTAAACACACCCGATAGGCTACTTGACCCTTATGAATGATTATTCAAAGGTCAAATGCCTACAAGATCCCATTTGCCCATTCGATGGAGAGTTTTGGCCCATTCCAATGCACATTAGGCCCTTTATTGCGTCATAAAATTGTGAATTTTCAAAAGATAACATGTTGGGTTTGGTAAGCCACCGAATAGGCTACTTGACCCTTATGAATGATTGACCCGGAAGGTCAATTGCCCCTAAAGATCCCATTTGCCCATTCGATGGAGAGTTTTGGCCCATTTAATGTACATTAGGCCCTTTATTGCATCATAAAATTGTGAATTTTCAAATATAACATGTTGGTTGGTAAACACACCCGATAGGCTACTTGACCCTTGTGAATGATTATTCAAGGTCAAATGCCTAAAAGATCCCATTTGCCCATTCGATGGAGAGTTTTGGCCCATTTAATGCTGTTAGGCCCTTTATTGCGTCATAAAATTGCCAATTTTAAAATATAACATGTTGGCTGGTAAACACACCCAATAGGCTACTTGACCCTTATGAATGATTATTAAAAAGTTCAATTGCCTAAAAGATCCCATTTGCCCATTCGATGGAGAGTTTTGGTCCATTTAATGCCTTTTTGCCCTTTTATTAGGTCATAAAATTGTGAATTTTCAAAATATAATATGTTGGCTAGTAAACAAACCCAATAGGCTACTTGATCCTTATGAATGATTATTCAAAAGGTCAATTGCCTAAAAGATCCCTTTTGCCCATTCGATGGAGAGTTTTGGCCCATTTAATGCCTTTTTGCCCTTTTATTGGGTCATAAAATTGTGAATTTTCAAAATATAACATGTTGGCTGGTAAACACACCCAATAGGCTACTTGACCCTTATGAATGATTATTCAAAAGGTCAATTGCCTAAAAGATCCCATTTGCCCACTCGATAGAGAGTTTGAGACCATTTAATGCCTGTTAGGCCCTTTATTGAGTCATAAAATTGTGAATTTTCAAAATATAACATGTTGGCTGGTAAACACGCCCAATAGGCTACTTGACCCTTATGAATGATTATTCGAAACAGGTAGTAGAGTCCTAGTTGGATTTGGTTTTGGTTTCTTGGAAAAAACTTGGTAGCTGTTTTGTCCTTGTTTCCACACTTACTTCAAATGAAAGAAGGAGTCCTAAGGATGTCTAAACTCTCTCTATATTGTGCCCTTAGAGTCCCTCAATGATTCAAGCATTTGGAGCTGTATAAATACATAATGGGAGCACCAATTTGACAAAACACGACCTTATGCATTCATCCCTCTTTTCCTCTACTGTATTCTACCATCCTCAGCCCTAAAACCATTCCATTCACCTTTCAATTCATCCATCCATCCAAGGTGAAGACAAAAAGACGTTCAAGTCAAAGCGATGGAATTCAAAGTTGTATCTATCCAAACCTTTGTGATTTTGTTAGTTTTTTTTTCAATGTTTCTTGTGAATTGCTTTTCAATCATGAGTAACTAATTTCGTTTATAGCTAAGGGTGAATTTGAAGCCATGAACATATGTTTATTATGAGTTGATTTATCCAATTATTTCTTCGTAAATTGTGAATGTCATTTACTTATCTGTTTTATAGAAAACTTATCCTTGTATGTTTATTAAGGTGGCCAACTTGGTTTGGAGTTAGAATATAAGTGAGTCTCACTGAATTGTTGTGAACTTGTATTCATAAGTAGTAAAAATCAAAGGGACATCGATTGTGTTAAGTAAAATCCTAGGCAAGAGTATCATGCGTTTTATAATTACGATTGACTAGCCAATGCTTATGATTTTCACATAACGTAATGATCTTTGATATGTTTATCTATCATGTGTTTCATACTTAGATAACTTGATAAGAATAATTTGGTGCGAGTTGCGTTTCATTCAAATCAATGAACTTAGGAAAATCTGAGAATTAATTTGTGCGTTTCACGGTTAATTTGGGGCATTGTCATTCATGGTTTATAGCAAGAATAATTGGTAATCAACTTGTATGCATATGTTTGTGTGGAGAATGATCATTTAGCTAGCTTTTCACCATTGTCATCAGCCTTGTCGTTTTAAATCTTCAAATTTGCTTTTGAATTCAGTTTTAATTTTAGTTAACTTTGTTTCAAACCAATTCCCCCTTTCAATTGTTGATTGTTTTAATTAGTTTAGTTTTTGTTTGTTTTAAGTGGTTAGCAAATTCCTCTAATCCCCGGCCTAGAACGATCTCTACTTATCCATACTATGATTACATTATAGGGTTTTAAATTGTGTGTTAGCTTCTAGGCATATTAGTAACAAAAAAAAAAGTGAATATTAATGTGAAGGGAAGGCTACAATTTATTGGCTTTTGGATTAGGATTGGTTGTATGAAAGTGGAATATATATGTGATATACAGATTACATGATCAGATATACATAAGAATTATGTCTAGGTTAATTATTATACATGTAAGAAGTATATGCACTGATTAACACACATTAGAAGATGGGGATATGTTCAAGGGTGCTTCTTATAGAATTTGACTTCACATGATCATTCTTAGCATATGATGGTGGAATATCATCATCTATAGGGTATTTCTGCATAGAACAATTAGAAAAAGAAATATGCTTAATGAGAATTGTATGAAAGTTCAAATATTATATATGAGAATTAGAGTTAAAGCTTAAGAATAATTACTTTAACATCAGTCAAGTTCACCTGATGCTCCTCTAAAAAGCTGATGAGCTCCATAAAATTCTCTTCTGTCGGGCGGTAATGACCACTGTATGACCATACAGCCTGAGGAGTGTGAAGATCAAAGGTTCATAAATTATGGGAAAACAATTTTAGTATTTTGTGTGTGTTTAAGGAAAGGATTCTTATTACAAATGGTCCGTAAAATTGACTCAAGCAATGAAAAATGGACATTGAGTTTCAAAATCAATCAATCTCGTATCTGAGTTAGTGTCACACTTTAATTTGGTCTATATCATCTAAATTCTTTAAATTTTATGTTAGTATATTCTATTGGTACACAAGTAGGTCCACCAATCCAATCATAAAACGCAATGTGGATTAATTATAGAAAACAAAATTTTCTTTTAAAAATTAAAATCAAAACTCACAAAACTAAAAGAAAAACACAAAAAACAAAAAGAAAAAAAGAAATGAAGACATCATCGTCTTCATCGAGGTAACTGCTCACCGCCAGTCACAACAACATCCAACACCACAACTCCAACTTCTGCCTCCACCACGACTTCCCCAAACGTCGCCGTATCACCTCTCCCCCCACCCTAACCGCTCCCTCCCCCCGCCCGTATACCTACAACCGCAACTCGATTTCGAATTCGAACATTCCAAAACCTCCCACCCCCTTCACGACTTCCTCGTCTCCTACCCTGAGTATCTCACCGAGCCGCACTCGATTCTGAGCGCCATCGCCATCACAGGTTGCCTTAATTTGAATTGCCCTATCTCGAATCCAATCTCGATTCTTGCGATTTTTGTAGGGCTTATCACAATTACGATCGTGAATTGCATAAACCCCAATTTAGGGTTGAATCTAAGGGTACTGGTAATGCTAGGTTAGAGCTGATTACAATGAAAAAACTCACTAGGGGTCATCGGGCATGAAAAAGAGATAAAGTTTATTTACCCAGATGAAGAGTAAGGGTGAGGAAGATGATGCGGTTATGATCTTCATTTTCTTTTCTTTCTTTTTTTAATGTTTTTAGTTATTTTTTTTATTTTATAAGTTTCGGTTTTAAAACTTAAAACAAAAAGCATTGTTTTCTATAGTTAATCCACCGGACGCTATATAATTGAATTGGTAGTACTTACTTGTGTGCCAACACAATACAATAATAGAAAATTTGACGAAATTAGACCGTAGAGACCAAATTGATTGATTTTGAAACTAATGGATCATTTTGATTGCTTAAGTCAATCTCAAAGATTATTTGTGATAAAAACCCTTAAGCAAATGATCAATTAGAAACATTAGTTTTTTTTTCCTTTTTATCTTTTTGGAAAGTCATTAATTCTCCCTTACTACTCGTATGGAATTAATTGTGTGCATTAAACATTCAAATATGGGTATTTTAGGCATCCAAAAAATTTAAAATGTGTAAAGTCAAACATAATTAATGAATTTGCTTATGTGGAGTCTAGTCAATTGGTTATATTCGAGTAAAAAACTTATGTCGGGTTTTATATAGAGAAAATTAAATTTCATGGACTAAAATCATATTTTCAGTAGAAAGTAAGCAAGAAATTAACCTCAAGAACCCCATTAGAGGCAACAATTCTCCCTGCTGCAATGGTGGGCCCTCCAGCAAGAAAAGTAGAGTGTTGGAAAAGGCCTTTCTTCTTCTCCCCAACATACATATTCCTTGATGTGCTTAGGACAAAGATCCACTTAGAACCCTCAGGCGTATTCACAAGTTTCCCACATTGTCTGTACACAAGCTTCCCACCACTCTCCACAATCACTTCATAAACTTCCCTCTCTTTCTGTGAGAGCAATAATAATATACGGAGAAAAAAAAAATATCATTAATCAAGATCAGTTTAGAAATAAAATTGAAGCATAAGCATAGATCAGATGGCCTGCTATAAAGATTTTATGTGCAGGACGTAGGTTTATTCGTTAGACATGTATTGATATTGTCAAAAATAATATCGAATACCGCCACTTATTGATGGCATATATATGGACATTTATTGTATTTTTTAAATTGATGGCATATTAAAGACTAGGCAATGTGACACATATATATGTTCTTAGTATCTGGAGAAATTTTTCAAAGTGCCCGGTTTTTACCGGGTACGCTCCACATGTCATAATACCAGTGGAGGAAATAATATATTTTTCCGTGTTCTTCCACTTGTATTATAACATGTGGAGTAGCCAGTAAAAATCAGATACTTGAAAAAATCTCTCGAGTACATTGATACTTACTGGTCCAAGGTATTTGATGCATTGAGACTGCAAATCAGTTCTTGGGCACTTGTCAAGGTTTACTTCTTTGCCATCACCACCATCCAACCTTCGTTCCGGACAGAGCATCAAAAGATTGCAAAAGAAGCCTAAAAAATTTTAAAACTGAAAACTTGGGTTCTGGAGGAATTTTACCAGTAGAAGAAAGGCTGAAAGCTCCCACTATTAAACCAGACATCATAGTACAAATGCAGATTTTGGCCATAACGATGGCGAGGATCAATCTGTACAGCACAAGAAGAAGGTAAGGATCCTTCATTTTTTATAATTTTTGGTACTCGTCCATCTGAAATGTAATTAAGAAAAAAAAATAGAGATTCCTAATGTTGTCAACCTGACTCAAAATTCATTTGTACACTTAATTTAACAGTGTTAAAATCGAAAAAAATTAGCTAAATTCACGGTAAGATTAATCTTAATGTGAGCTTACAGCCTCAAGCCAATGTCTTAGAGCTAATTTCGGAGTCTTCTCGTCCGTGGACAAACCCTTCCCAACCTACGTACATTGACCAACCATATATGAATTAACGTAGCATTTTTACAAGATCGTATAATATAAGAATATTATATTTAATATTAAAATGAATTATATTGAAAACGCTAATGTTTAAAATTTTCTAAAAACTAAGTAACTTTCACTGCAAGCGAAATGTACAGGAAGAGATCACCTTGGCAGCCCTAATCCTAGCCCTTGCCCATCTTGAAACTGCAGTTTCTGGTTTAACAGATTCAAAGAACGATACAGAGCTCCGATTAAGAGCAGCAAAGTCCAATGCCTGCCACCTATAACAATTAAAAGAAGATCTAATAAGCACGAATATCGTTTTACGCATTGTGAAATAAATTTGGAAATGAAGCTGCACCAACCATAGCTCCTCAACAACAACAGCGCAATCTGCAAGGTTTCGTCTAGTCCTGTAACTCTTGTAAACTTTCTGCACCTTGATTGCAGCCGCATCAAGCTCAATTGGAGACCACGGAGAAACCCAATCTTCTGGCTTGAACTTCTCAATGAAAACTTCAGTTTTTCCCTGTGCAGTTTTCCATGAAACATTTGTCCCAATATTTAGCTGATCACCTAGTTTCCTTTTCTTGCTGCTTATAGATTCTTCAAAAATCACTTTTTCCAGCCCATCAGATATTCTAGCTTTGCTCAAGTCAGTTTTCTTGAAGCTAATTGTTCTAGGCGTTGCCTTCCTCTTGGAATTCAAATTGGTGGATGTCAGCGTGCCCATTTGTATAATTTCTGTCAAATCAAAAATCCTGTTTACTGGTCTTATAAATTTAATTGGCCCCGTTATACAGTTGCTTGAATCGAAAGAGAAAACACCAAGAGAGGTTTGAACTTGAAGTGTTAAAAGGTTACACATATATATAGAAGCGCTTAGTCACTTACCAGTTAGTATATATTTACCAAGACATTTACCAGGTGGGTTTTCTTTCATTGCAACGAAATGCTACGAAAAATTTTTGTGTACTCTGTGTGTGAAAGAGAAAGTCAGGCAATTATGCAAAGAAATAACCCTAGCGTACTAGTCAAGAATGTATTCATTCATGCCATTGCTTTTACTACAAGATAGAGAGGAAAACATTAATCCAGAGTCCAATACAACAAGGAGAAACTATCAACACATTATAAAACAAAAAAACAAAAACTTATTTAATTGTATTTTCCTTTGAAATTTAGAAAATTGTGGGATATATCATATATATATACTACTATACTACTTATTAATAGAACTCTCTTTGTCAACTAAAACTCCAGAAAATTACCAGTCAAACTCTCTCACCAAAATTGAACAAAAAATAAAAATCATGGGCAATTTAATAATTACATGCAGCATGAATTTTATTATTTTTTTACGCCACCCTCACAGCCATGTAAATATAGCAAGTCTTATTTAAAAATTAAAAACTAAATAAAAAAAATAAGTGAATTTATTCTACCCTCTCTCAAGCACACCCGTCAGGGTGTGTATAGTTTCCTAGTATAAAATAAACCCATAATGGATTTTTGTAGAATTTTTAAAGTGATAGACTTTCATAGATTTAGTAGATTTTTACTGACTATTATAAAATCCATAAAATTTCACCCAAGATTTTTCCCTTTTAATGATATACTTTTGTGAAGAAAAAAAAAGTTTAATGATAGACTTTTGCAGAATTCTAGAGAGTTCAATGCTAGAATATTTTAGAATCCTATGGATTGTCATGGATTTTGTAATGACCAACTTATTAATAAACATTATTATTTATTTATTTTCATTATTGAAATGGTGATCATGACCATGACAAAGTGTACTCTTATGAGGTGGTGGTACAAGTGTCACGTGATAAGTGTCAGCAAGATGGTGGTGTAAAGTTGGTGTTTTTGGTGGTTGTGATAATAGCAGGGGTGATGATTGTGATGGGGGGGGGGGGTGATGTTCGGGTGGTGGAGAAGTAAGGATGGGGTGATGATGATGGTGGTAAAGGGGGTGGTCATGGGTGATGATGGTGTCGGTGGCGGTCATGGTAGGGCTGGCAATGATGCTCATGGCAATGACGGTGGAGGCGATGATGATTGTGGTGGTGGGGATGGAAGAGACGGAGGTAAGGCTGTGGTGACATGGTAGTGAAAGTGGTGTTAGTGATAGTTATTGCATTATAGTTGGTGATGAAGTCTATCACTTACCATAATGAAATCCATCTTAGAGGGAGAGGTTGGATTTGATATGACAAAAAACTTACCATTAAAGCACACAAAGTCAACCAAAAATCATGACTTTTTAACATACTCTAAAATCAATGAAAATACACTTGAACCTTCGTAAACTCATAAAAAAGTCATAATTGAATATCATAAGATTTTTTCGTAGACTTTTTAGAAGTCATAAAAAAGTTTTTATTCAATACAAGGTTACTTTTGTTAACTTCTTAAAAATCTATATTGAATACACTTAGATTTTATAGTCAAGCAAAATCCATCAAACTCCATATACAATACACCCCCCTTAATTTCCTTTCTCATACATATTTTTTACCAGACAAATGATCACACAATGCTTCCATGAACCATACTAACATAGCTTTCAGCATATTTCTATGTCGTTGTTGAAAGGTGATTAAGGTTATAAAACATGGAAACTAGAAACGTTTGCACACGTTTTGCAACTGCCCTCTCGTAGGATGTTTCCCTATAACAAAACATTAGGGAAATGATCTCGCACTTTATCGATCTGTTGACCTAGTCTTTATTAATTTTCAGAAAGGTTATACAGCTTACTGGAAATTCCATTTTCTTTAATCTAATTACACTAGAAGGATTGAAGTTTGACCGACCTAATTCTAATCCTAAGCCATTTTCTCGTTCATCCTCTCCCACGAATTCTAGTTCAAAGTTATATTGGATTGTTCATGGAACTTCTATACCTAAAGTTTAAGCATTAGCTACAAAATTACTTCACCATTTCATGTTTACATTTTTCTTTTCACATCACAAGAGTCCCCTATTGCTCGGCCATAAAGTGTGAATTAGGACAAATTTTTAAGTGTGATTTATAAGAGCATTTCCAATCATACTCTCTATTTTATAGCAAAGTGTTAGTTAAAACTATTAAAAAGTTATTTTAGGAGCTCTATAAAAAAAGTTGAGTGCTGCTATGCCCACCCGTTAACACTCTTTTCTCACCCACCTTATTTATGCACCCACCATAAAAAGTTAAAAAACAAATATACTCTTTCCCCACCCGCTGTTATTCTTAAGATACCTTTCTCATATCTATAAATACTTCTTTTAATATTTTTCTTTAATATGAAAATTTATATTCTTAAATATGTAAAGTAAAACTTATTAATCAGCAATTTCTTTATTTTTCTTTTGGTTGGACGGACCCTCCAAAGCTACCAGCCCGTAGCACGGCTCTAACACCTACAGCCCAACCAAAAGCCCTAGTCGTAGAGTGACAGTCCCAAAATTGTTGGACTCGAATCAAGACGGCCCACAGTCACAGGAAAATAGAGATTAGGATAGAGAAAAGAGAGGCGATGAAGAGAAGGAGAAGATGAGTTGATGCTGTCGATTTGACACCATCGTGAGGAAGGCGTGTGGGTGGAGTTAAGGATTCTTCTTGTGGTATGGGTTTTTTGTTTTTCTTTTCATTTTGGTTTCTGATATTTTTGTTTTCTTAAGTAAATGACTTATGTTGATGTGGCAAAATATGATTGGTTAATGTGTAGGTCCTTAATGGTCATTTTATAAGAGGTCAAGTTTGTTATTTAAATTTTCATTAAAAAGTGTGAGAAAAGAGGATTGAGGGATGGGCATATTAGCATTCAAAAAGTTGCACTCCAATCATATTATGTACTTTAGAGAATCATAACGACTATGAGTCAATAGAGAGCCATTAGGAGCTCATTTCTCCCTCTCTATATTTGGGAGCTCCTAAATGAATTTCTATCTTAAGAGGTGGATAGGGAGCATGATTGAAGTTGATTTTTTTACTTTAAATTTTTGTTAGAAACTCATTTAAGGAGCTCATTGGAGATGCTCTAACCCCGTCAGAACACATGTTTGTTTTAATATAGTAGACAAGATATTTATTAATGTATTAATATAACAGTATAAGTTCTTTATCAATGCGTGTTATAGTATGAGTGATTTTATAACAACACTGAACAAGTCAAAGAAGAATTAATGGACAACTACCATGGGGTGGCCCAGTAGTTTAGGCAAATTTCAGGGCCATATTCTACAATACTCGTCTTAGGTTCAATTTATGACGTTGGTGAATCACACGATAGTGGTCAGGAGAGGCTGAAATGCTTCTGTGAGTCTTCTCGGCTCCCAAAAAGGTGAACCGTTGTGGCTTGGCCACCAGCTAGTGGCCTTTTCCCCAAAAAAAAAAAAAAAAAAACAAGAAAAAGAAGAGGGTAGATATTTGGGACTTAAGCATCATTGGGCCGGCTCTTATGGGGGTATTCATAGGCCAACAGTGAATCCAAAGCCTCATGGAGTTCCAAATCCAACAACAAAATAGTTCAGATCATAAGTCATGATCACTTCCTGCAGTTGCATCAGAACCGTCCAAAGCGTCACATGGCCCCACTAGATGTGGGTCCTAAATTTAACAGCTGACACCGCCTCCTGAACAAAATGCACACAACTTGACCAAAAAATCAGGACCCACAAAATTTCTCAGGGGAACTCCAATGGCGGAACCAAAACCAGAACTCAAGGATTCTCTCTCAGGTATTTTCATTGCTTTGTATTTTCAGAATTCCCCGTATCTAATATGAAATCATTGTCTACTTTTAGCGACGATTACATCTTTTTGTCATTTGTTTTCTGGGTTTTCATAGAGTTGATATTGTTGAATTTTTTTGCAATGATCATTAAAATTACAGTAAAAATTTAATCTTGGTGATCGGTTTTTGGTAAAGTTGATATTTTTCTGAGGTGGGTAGTATTTATGAAGCTAATCTAAATTGCGGTGAGGGGAATTCGAGCTCGGGTGCACAGGGAGCACATCCACTTTAATAACCAATGTGATTTCGTCCATGTCTGCTATTTAGGAAAGAACATGTAGAACTGATATTTCGATTGGCCAAGTCTCGCCTTTAAATTATGAAATTTGTGTATCTATTTATGTGTTTTTATGTGGCAGTGAAATCAGCGGGACATCATGGTGATAAATCACCAAAACATGAGAAAGAAACGCATGGAAGGAGTGATGACATTGATGAGAGCACCCCAATAGATGAAGTGAAAGGACCAAGTGTGTTTGAGCGGGTGAAGGAAGAAGTGGAAGCCGTTGTCGAAGCGATTATTCATCCTTCGAAAGAATCTGCCAGTCATGACTCATCTCCCAAGTGAGAGGTTGGTTGTCGTGGTTGATTGAGCCTCTCAGTTGTAAGCATGCTTGAAAAAAATTTGCTCCCGTTTGGAGAAATGGGATTTGTATTGTCGATGATTGTGTAATTTATTTGATTTGTATGCTTTGTTGTATTGCAGTCCAAGCGTTTGATAAAATGGAGCCATTATAAGGAAAATGTTGCATGATTCCTTAAAATATCGATCATCATTTGCTTACTATTTGATTAATATTGTTTTACAAACATATTTAATATCTCATGGTAGAACCCGGAATATGTCATGTCACGTGATAAATGAGATGGAAAAAGAGAGATATATCTCCGGTGTATTAAGAGTCTCCAAAAAGTAGAAGCTAAATAGTACCATGACCATTCTAGTTCCATCACAATCTGTCATGGGTTTGCCGACTTGCAGTGGTTAAACACTGCAGTCTATCTATGTTTACGAGATGAGAGAGATATAGAGATGAGATATATCTCCGGTTACACGGAAGAGTCTTGTGTTGTAGGCTAGTAGCATTTTGCTTTCTAATACATGACTTGAATTCACTACCCTGATGTGACATATAACTGCTGCATTTTCTGTTCACTGTAGTTGAGAGATTAACTTACTCAACAATTACTTGAAGCAAATCAGATTGAATTAATCTTGTTAAATGTATGAATCTGATTTACATCAGAATTTGCTTTTGAATCTGATTTGCTTGATTTACACCAGGTTTACTTCAAATCGGATTCAAACTTCCAAGCAAATCAGTTTCATGCATTTTCGTAATTAAATTTGTTCAACATATCAACTTGGATTAAATCTTCTCTCCCATCAATCTTAATCTTAAAGTTTATTGAACATATCAGTTGGGAGGTCTGGAATGACCGTCATCTAATAGCACATACTGACCTTTCTTCATAGCAATAAATGAATTAATACCTTCTTCCACACTCTTGTAGTTTCAAGAAAAAGTTCTATGGTACATGCATGTATGCAATATATTCACCATAAAATGGTCAGATGTGAAGATCGTTGACTACAAGATCATATGACCGTTGGATCATGAATGTATTGAATACATGCATATACTATAGTCTATCCCTAGTTTCAGCACCTTGACGGAAAACCAGATTTTTGGATGATGTGCTAGTGGATTTGATGTATGGAACGGCTCGTAACATAGACTGAGATCCATGGCCGTTGGATCCTTAGAAGAATGATTCAATGACTAAGGATCCAATTGCTATATATCAGATCGTGCTATGAGCGGTCATATTAGATAACCTCCACATTGACTACTACGGGAAAATTCCTAGGAACAAGAAGTTACTAGCATATACATGCATGTATGTATGTATGTATGTATGTAGGGATGCTTTTGACAGTGGATTGTGCTGTGCTGTTGCTGTGGAAATCTTCCCTTTTATGACGTTTCTGCTGATCGAATAATTCCATTGAGGCCAAATATTTGCAGCAAATCCATACTCAAATTGGCTATTAGTACGGCAGAGCAGTGCCTATTACTTCCTAGAGAATACCAGCTAGAGAGATAGAGAGAGAGACTGCAATATCAAGCTTTCCTTATCAGACTTACTTTCACCGCACAAACCTCAAGAATTTATATTTGCTAGACAAGTTCTATGCTGGAAAAATATTAGGGTTTATGCGTAACTGATTTCTGACTGTTAATACATATAGGCTTCGTTTGTCAGCTCGGACTGAACTGATTATTTTAGTCGGATAGGATAATCTGTCATCGGACAGTACTGACTAAATTAGTCGGGCGTTTGGTGCAGTATCAGACTAATATTGACTATTTAAACTGGGTTGGCCGGGCCTAGGTGTGTGTGAAGAACACAATTTTTTCTTAATACAAACTCACTCAAATCCTCATCAAATGCAAGAACTACGAAAAGTTTGATCTTCGTAGGAGACGAAGTACGAAGGTAACCTTCGATTTGATTCAAGGTGCAACCACAACTCCTCCAAGCAAAGGTGTTCATCCAAGATGAGATTGAAGGCCCTCTTGGGTATTTAGCTTTTGCTCATGCAAAAAAAATTCTACAAAGGTATAGGATGCTACAACTTACTAATGTGATTTTGAGTTGTGTCTTGGTTCACAACATTTAGGCTTCGAAAGTCATGAGAAAAATTTTGTTTTTGAGTACTAATATGCTAACTAAGAGCCTTTAATTTGTTAATAGCATGCTTAAGTGTTGCTCAAATGAACTTGTAATTCAAATATTTTCCTTCAAGCTAGACCAAGAGAGTGAGAGGGACGAACCCGACTAATTATACGGAGGTTTTTGGGCGTATAATTAGTCAGGTGTGAGGGGTACTAAATGGTGGGCCCGGTTTAAATAGTTGGGCGACTATTTTAGTACGAAGCGTACCAAACACCTGAGACCAGATTATTAGTACTATCCGGTGTGTTATACGGCGTACCAACCGAGACCATAGTCTACTTTGTAAAACACACGTATAGTCGGCAATCACTTGTGCCCGTGTGGAGTAGAGAAACGAGAGGGGGCGTGTGTGTCAACAGCAGACAAAGCAAAGATGATGTTGATAACGTGTCAATGTGATCATCTGGGATTCTGAAGGTGGCTTCAAGACAATCAAGGCCATCAGAATTCTTAAATGCCACGCTAATGCAGATCCACATGGAGGGTCCAGATTGGATGGAGGTACACAAAGCCTGGGTGTTCCCAACCGACCAACCTGCAAAAAAAGTTGACCCAAATAAATGTATTAACTAACTCATCTACTGATCCTTTCGCCTTCTCCCTTCTTTACATGAAGTTATGAACCCTTCTGCCACTTCCTCTGGAAATCTGGATTCACATATTCCCTTTTGAAGCAATGCAAATAATATCAAATAAATATATAAAAAAAAATAGGGCAGAAAAATAGCTGTGCAAGCTAGCTAGGCAGCTAAAAGAGCTGAGATTTCTTGAAATTTCCAGATCCCAAAGGAGGAGCAGTTATTTTGGGCCTAGGGACCAGCTCATTTAGTACTACTCTGTTGGGTTGATTTGGGAGAGAGAAACAGAGATATTCTAGAGAGAGAGAGAGAGAGAGAGAGAGAGAGGATATCAGTGTCTTCCTTTAGCCACAAGGGTCTTGAAGTGAGTTTTCAAATGAAGGTGGAAACTTTTTAGAGTTTTTCACAGTTAGACAAGAAACCCCAGAAAGAATCAGTTGCTTGTGAAGCAAAATTTTCTCTCTACCAATGCAAGGTAGAGAGAAAACCAAGAAAATTTCAGAGCTTTTGGGGAATTGGATTTTTGTACTCTAGGCTTTTTCTTCACCTACATTATATATATATATATATATATAGATATATCCCATCAATTTGTGCATGTACATCTTGAGCTGTGAGTTGTGAGGGATTTCACATCTCTTTCTCTCTCTCTCTCTCTCTCCTCTAATCATACTCACCATAATCACAGTAATCATTTGTGGGTTGAAGCAATGAGGAAAGTTTATTGGTTTGTGATAGCTCTGCAAATATTGAGTTGGGTTTCTGCAGCAAGCAGGCCTTTTCCTCCAAATGCAGGTCTTGGTGTTCATCAAGCAGGTTACTCACTTGCCCTCCCTTTAAAAATTAAGATGCCCTTTTCAATCACTAACATTGATCTATTTTTTTTCTTGTTCACCCTTACTTCTTATAGCCATTTTCAGTGAAGTGAAAAGTTTTTCTTTTGGATTTTCATCACATATCAACCCCTTTTCTTCTTCCTCTTTAATGTCAGGATATTTTTATCTTACATGTTATATTGTAAACTATTTTAATTACGGAGGGGGGAATTCGAACCCGGGTGCCAAGAGGGCACACTTGCTTGATAGCCTTGGCCAATTTTTCCTAAAACCAATATTCTGTTAATGCTTGACCAGGCACAGGACAAAACCCAGAGTCTTTGCAAGCTACCTTACAAGAGGTCTCTCTCTCTCTCTCTCTCTCTCTCTCTCAGTGCAATGTTATTGAAATTTTCTTATCTTGTGAAGGGTTCAAAGAGCATCAATGGAGGAGTGGGGAAGATGAGTGCAGTAGCAAACTACAGGGGATTCAGCAAAATAGGATCAAGCCCTCCAAGCTGTGACCACAAATGTTACGGGTGCACTCCATGTGAAGCCATTCAGGTGCCCACCACCACCAAAAAGCAAAACTCCCAGTTGAGGGTGCAGTATGCAAACTATGAGCCTGAGGGTTGGAAATGCAAGTGCGGGCCAACTTATTACACCCCTTGAACACAAATCCCATCCCATGTACTCAATTCGTCATATCCATCCATTGTACAAATATCAAAATTGCTTATGAGCTCTATATTCCTTTACTGAATTATATGTTTTAATCTTCTTTTTTTCTAAGAGGCTTGCGTATTGACATTGTCTTAAGGGCAGAATTTCGCTCCTTCTTTGTACTTCAAGTTCAATACACGTCTATCTCTCAGGATTTAACTATCTACAAATCAAGTTTAAAAAGTATAATGTAAGATTTATTTTATTGGGAAACAATACCATACCTTACAAAAATGCTTCATAAACACAATTAGTGTGAAATGCAAATAGATGCTGCAGTGCGGCTATGAGCTCATGAAACTGAAATGATCTTCAACAGCTAAAAGCCAGAGTTCCTGTTTTTCACATTCATTCAAAAAAGGGCATTTTATCATCAATCGTCCTTTTTGAATCCATCAATATATTTACACTAAGGGGGTGGGAGAATAAAGTAGGTGCGAACTAGTCATTTCCGAAATTCGAATCTAAGAACTCTCATGTACAAGTAAACAACAATATCACTAGACCGCCGTAATACTAAATAACTTTATCCAGCACTTTTGGATTAGGCTTTAGGTTGTTACAAGTTCATTCGAGTTCACTTGGGTATAAGTTCTCAACCCAACAAATGATAAAGTTGAGGTCAGGTTGAGTTTTGGAGGGATTTTACCTAATTATAACTCGCTTAATAAAAGTCGAGTTGAGTATGAATGGGTTCAGGTATACGGAGTAGGCTATAGTGCTCGCAAGCATTGAATGCTCACACCGATCTCACCATTAAAAGGAGGGAGGAGGGAGGAGAGAGGGGGGAAAGGAGGGTGAGATTGGTGTGAGCATTCAATGCTTGCGAGCACTATAGCCAGTCCCCAGGTATACACAACCCGAGTTGCATTGCACCCCTACAAATTTGATGTGCCTTCCAAACGACATGTCGTTTGATGTAATGAACTTAAGTGAAATGACGAAATTGCCATCTCCCTCCCGAATGCAAAGAAGTACCAACAACACCAAAAAAATTCGTTAGCTCAGAATTCTGCAACTGTAAAGCTAAACGCTCTCTGCTTTTTCCCACTCCATCAACAATGGCGAGCCTCTTCAGCTACCGTGTAAGTCTCTCTCTCTCTCTCTCTCTATCTCTCTCTTCGATGTCTTGATTTTCCATGGCTCCCATTTTCCATAAGGGTCCTTTCGGGGTCTGTGAGCAATTGTTATACAAGATCCGTAAAATTCAGAGAAAAAGTTGTGGAATTCAATGAAAGTAAACACTTAGCGATTTGCTTGGTACAATTAATTGGGAATTGTTTTGTGGTGATCTAGAGATTACACCGGCTTCAAGATCTTTTTTTCTTTTCCATTTTCTTAGGAACCAAACAGTCTGCGAGCGTATACGCGTTCTATTTGCTTTTCAATGTCGCATCAGGTTCCGATTTCTTTTGGAGCGTTTGTACATTTTAGATCTTTATGTACATTTTACAGAAACCAATAATTTAGGGAATATGAAAAGTTTGGTGACTTGTTGTTTTAACTGATTTACAATCAGCTGGGCAAGTGTTGGGAATAATGTGGTTAATTTCTTATCTAAAATGGATTAATGTGGGTTAATTAAGATCCGAGGACACAATAATGTTGTTAAATGATAAGAATTACCTAAAGATGCATTAACACTTGCAAATATTTTTGGGTGATGAGCATCACTACTGCAGTGATTGCTGTTAGATGAGTTTAAATTCCGAGATTTGTAAAGTAGATAGATTAAATTGCACTCATCGAAGGGCAATCAATGTGGTTATGGGTGGTGAGTAAAAATGCACCCCGCTGCAAGTTATTCTTAGACTTAGTCGAGGCTTGCAGGCTCTGCTGCTCAAGCTGACCAGTTATGATTTAATGTAGGATTCGTGCCCTTCTGTAAAGAACATTCTTCTTCTAGACTCTGAAGGAAAGCGTGTGGCCGTCAAGTACTTCTCAGATGATTGGCCAACAAATAGTGCAAAGTTAGCATTTGAAAAATCTGTGTTCACTAAGACTCTGAAGACAAATGCTCGGATAGAAGGTATGCAGCTAAATATGATTGAAGTAAATATAGAGATTCCAGTGAAAAAAGTCTTCATCGGTGTTCTATAAACAGTCAATGTTGTATCACCACAGTTGCAGTGTTCATATTTTGCTATTTATCATCTGCAGCAGAGATTATGATGTTTGAGAGCAACGTCGTTATATACAAGTTCGTGCAGGACCTTCACTTTTTTGTGACTGGAGGTGACGATGAAAATGAACTGATTTTAGCCACAGTTCTCCAGGGGTTTTTTGATGCAGTTGCCCTTCTCTTGAGGTAGTCTTGGTCATAAATTTTTCCATTAGATCTTTTCCTTTCTGATGATTATTTGTCCATACTAGCTGTATAGTCTTAAAATGTTTTTCTTGTAGGAATAACGTTGACAAACGGGAGGCACTAGAGAATCTGGATCTTATACTTTTAAGTTTTGATGAGATTGTTGATGGAGGGTATGCTATGCTTCTTAAATTCTCGCACTTTACATCTGTGCTCCTATATATCTGCAGAGTTCATTTGTCTTTTAATCATGAGTATGGCAAAGTGACAGTAGATCATCTGTGTGCGTGCGTGCGGGTGTATGCACCTCTATATCTACAAACTTAGCTAGTCTTTTAATTACACTTCATTCGAAAATAATAACAATCAATAGTCCTTGTCCATAAACTGTACCTGATATTCTTCCCTCTCTGTGGAGCATTTTGTCCGGAAACACCCCAATACGTTCAAAATGGGTGCTGCTTGGTTCATCCTCCATTGTATTTCAGTCAATTAAGTGCTTTGATTGTGTATTTATGCCGTTAATTTATATGGCAGGATGATTCTCGAAACAGATCCAAGCATTATTGCAGGAAAGGTGGCAACTCACACCATGGATGCCGATGCTCCCTTGTCTGAGCAGGTACTACAAACTCTTCATTTGTCGGCCTTCAGTTCAAACCAAATAAATTAATCTTCACTCATGCCATTACTTCAAAAAGAAGAAATGTTGACACCTTCTATCTGATATCATCAAATCTTGAACTCTACAATCAATTTCAGATACCAAAGCAGCACTAATCCAAGTAGCACCAAATTTTACAAACTCGTATCTTCATCTAATCCGTCTCCATTTACTAAAATGCAGACCATAACACAAGCATGGGCAACAGCAAGGGAGCATCTAACCAGAACCCTTCTCAAATGATTTGTGTTTGCACACGGAGAGAATCGGTGGGCTTCAATTTTAGTTTTATTCTTTTTCTGCTGAGGAAATTTGTTTCATACTTTGACAAGGTCTTGTTCCCTTCCTTCATAATGTAGTGTAAGTTGGATGAGCACTATCATGCTATTGGGCTTGTTAATGGGTTCTTTATAGCAATGTTCTTTTTTCTTTGGGCTTCATTATTGGTTGGTTTTGGTGCTTTTACTATTTGCTTGTGGTGGAAGGAACTAATAACCACAAATATTTTCTCATCCTACACATTTCTCTTTATTTTTGGTCATTGGATTAAACAAAACGAACAAAAACAACGGATATGATTAAACATGGGTGTATAGGAGGAGAAAAATTGTGCACAGTTATCACTTCTCCTGTTTTCACTCCTTCTTTGTTCTTTGGCACTCCCTCTTGTTCTTACGCAGAAGATTGAACAAATCAACGGTGAATTAAGGGACATCAACAAGCAGGAGAGTTTCATATTCTCATCCTACGCTCGGTTCGATCCTATGTTTGAGCCTCTACATCTATATGTTCGACCTTTTACTCAGACCCGTGATATATATTTTTGTTTCACCTGCACAATGAGTTATAATAGTTGGCAAACTCATGCCAAAATAGTTTAATGAGTCATGGTTGCATTAAAAGGTGAATTTTGTATGGTGTTGAAATATTAGTCAATCTTAATTTGCTTTGTGTTAGTGTAAAATTGGTAATTCCTGAGAAAACTCCCGAGTTTGTAATGTCTAAGATTAGTGCATGTATTCCGTTGTAATTATTTAAGTCTAAGTTTGCTTCTCATGCTCTCGATCACAAGAATATCAAGCATTTCAAATACATTCATTCTGGTAAGCTCACCATGCATATGCACTCATATAGATTAGGCCTTATTTTAATTAATATTAGTTTTTGGTTTGAATTGGTTATGGGCTTAACTTTTTAAATAAACCAAAATGTTTTTTTTTAATTGTTGACGTGGGCTGCTGTGCTTATTTAGATTAAGTTTACTTTTAGTTGACCTGATAATTCACTAATGCATTATATCTTCTTTGCTATGCATTTAAAACGTGGTTATAATTTCACATGGTTTTTTTTGTTCTTATCCTGTCTCATGCATCACTTCACTAGCTGATTAAGTTTGTTAAGGATAAAGAAAAGAGAGTCATGTTTCTATTGAGATAGGAGTCTTGGTGCAGCCTATATATTTGTTGCATTAGATAAGGGTTTCCGGCTACCGCATATGCATGAGTGAGATTTTAGTGAGATACACATGTACTAAAATACACATGTACCGAGAGGAGCTTAGTGAGAAAAGTTGCAGGGCAGCGGCTATGAGTGCTTCATAGATGCTATAGTCACTTCATGGTGCATAAACATATATGTATTTCATATTTGATTCTTGTCGCATAGACTAATAGGCACAGAGAGCAATACAGTTTGATCTTTACTTCAGTGTGCAAGTGTTGATTTTTAAAAATCATTTCATTCCATGATCACGTTAGTATCTTGCAAAGTTCGAGAAGAAGGTGATTGACGGCCACATTAGTGTCGTGCCATTTCCACTCGAAGACTGAAGAGAGATTGAGCAGCAAAGCAAGGGGACAAAACTGCCTACTAGTATGTGTGTCTAGGTGATGAGTTTTGTAAGTCTTTCTGTACTCATTTCTCTTAGTGATTGTCCTGGCTTGGGAGCCCGAGGATTTTTCCAATGGTGAATTTTGCCTCGTTAAATCCTACATCTTGTGTGCACATTTTATTTATCGTTTTAATTGCATATGTATAGGATAATTTGGTATGTGATGTGAATGTGGAAATTAAATTGAAAATTGAAATTGATATTGAATTAAGTTGGAACCTATTCACCACCCCCGTCCCCCCTCTAGGTTAGATTATTACCATCCTAGACTTTCACTTTGTTATTAGTTAATTGTGTCAAATGATTTGAATACTAATTTGTTTAGTTTTTTGTCTTGTCGTGCTAAAGTCGGCACTCATAACAATTAAAATTGATTTCTTCTTAACAGTATTATCTATACTTTATATATCTATACTAATATATAAAGAGAAGCCGTGGATTTGGTGAAACATTTGTGGTGGACACAGATGCCCCTAAAAAACAAATTCACTTGACAAACAAAACGGAGGAGATTTAATATCTAAGGGTATTTTGGTAAATCTATTTACCAACTTCGGCAAAACATGTTTGGTGGACACAAATGCCCTTGAAACAAAAACAATTGCAGTTGACAAACAAAAAAGGAGATATAATCTCTATGGGTATTTTGGTAAACAAAATTATACATAAAAGAAGCGGTGGGTTTACGTTTGGTGGACACAAATTCCCTTGAAACAAAAACAATTGCAACTGAAACAAAAAAGGAGATATTATCTCTATGGGTATTTTGGTAAATAAAATTACATGTTCGTGAAAGTTTTCCCCCCTTCTTTTCGACAGCTCTCGCTTCGTTCTCTGCTTCTTGACAATAATTCCAAACACACGACAACACCTGTGACGAGAGTACTCCTCCTCCTTTCTTTGACGCGAGCTTCTCATTTCGGTTTCTTTCTCCAGCTCTGGCGTTGACGATGCTCCATCCATGGCTTTACTACGGGTTAGGGTTATCATACCAAATCTCACAATTTATGGTTCTAAATGCTCTCTATTTTTACCGATGTTTGGTTCGATTTGGGGGATTTAGGATTTTAACTTTTAGGTAGCTTTGGGTGCAATACGATTTTTGGGTTTGTGTGCAATACGATTTGTTGTGGTCGATGTCCGGATTTGATTAGATAAAGTTCTCAACTCAGTCATTGATTATGAGATTTTGTTGAATTCTTGCTTGCCATAAAATTAAAAACGACTAATGGGAGAGTTAATATGCCTATGGTAGAAGAGAGAGAGATATATAATCAATCGTGTTTGGGGACGAGCGTTTCTGTGTTGGGTTTTCTAGGTAAAATTTTCAATATGTCTCACTTTTTCTTACCGAAATTTATGTTTTTGATTGCTTTTATGATATGTGTTTTTCTCAGGAGTGCCTAATGCTTTGAATGTGATTTCAAATTTTCCGTTTTTGGTTGTTGGCGTTATGGGTTATGTGCTTTGTGTGGAAGGAGGGCATTTTGCTTTGATTGTTCTCAGCTGGCGGGTCTTCAAATTTTAGGTATGTTTTCTCACCTGGGTTTTGCTTCAAATGCTTTGATTTCCCACCATTAGTTAGTAATCGTGATTAGTTAAAAAAACCAACGCCTTATTCAACACGATCATGCTTCACCACAGTTAATCCTGCGTATTCAAAATTTCAGTTCATGATTTCACAGGGAAAATACGCAAGAAGAAAGAACAAGCAGATTAAGGTAGAACAAGGAAGAGGAAAAGTTTGTATACATTTTTTTTCTTATGGGTAAGTATTGGAAGGTATTGGAAGGCTGTTTGGGTTAAGGTTGTAATCACAACCTATTACACAGGTAATAGGTTGAGATTACCACCTCATACACTCCATCAGTCACCACTGCAGCAGCAGCCAGTGCAATGCTATCTCCAAGGTCTGCAGCAGCCACCCTAAGGGTCTATGAGTTGTGATTTGTGTGTAATAGTTAGGTTCTTACTTTAGGAGCTTTTAACCTCCAGTTCGTTACCCTCATCGGGATACCCTTGTATCCATCGGGTTCATCGGGTTAGTCATCGAGATACCCTTGTATCCATCGGGTTGGCCCTTGTATCCATCGGGTTGGGTCATTATCTTCTCCAGCTGTGTATATATTCATTGTCTGTACAACTTTTCAATCATAATGGAAATATTATCTTCCTTTATCAACACCTTCAATTTCAACATGGTATCAGAGCAAGGCGTTTAAGGGACCTTGTTATGTTGCTATCGTGTATCTCTTTTCATGGCATAAGACATCTCAGTTGGGATAGAGGCTGAGAGTTCCTCAGTATCACCTCCTACCTTTCCTGAATCTGAAGCAAATCCAAATCAACGGCTTTGCTCAGTATTACTAAATGAATTTAATTATCGCCCATGGTCAAGGGCAATAACTCTTGCACTTGGAGAAAGATCAAAACTGGGTTACATCAATGGCAGTATCGAGATTCCAGAACTCGATTATCCCAATTATGAAGCATGATTCTGCAAGGATTCTCTGGTTATGTCTTCGCTTCTCAACTCTATGGAGCCAAAGCTCTCTGAGTTGTTCAGTTACTCAAGTTCATCATACAATCTGTGGATGACTGTTAAGGACATGTATGGGAATCAGAATAATGCTGCTCGTGTCTTTGAACTAAAGAAAAGCTTGGCAAGTTTGCAGCAAGGAAACCAGTCATTTGTTCAACACCTTGGAAGCATAAAAAAATTGTGGAATGAGCTTGATATGTATCGACCTCACACCACAGATTCCGCTGTACTCCTGAAAAGGTTATATGAAGACAAAGTATTCCAACTTTTGGCAAGCTTAGGATCTGAATATGAAGACTTGCGAAGCCACCTCCTCATGAATCCTGAGTTCCCTACATTTGCCAGTGCATGCAACACGATCCAGAGGGAAGAAACAAGGAGAAAAGTGATGAGCATGGAGTCTAAACCTAGCTCTTACCCAGAAGTAAGAGCGTTTGCCTCAAGTTACAAGTCAACTGAAGACAAATGCTACAAAGGGAAGCGACCTGAGGGATACATGTTGGATTCTTCACCCAGAGTTAAAGCCAAAATTTGACAAGGAGAGAAGAATGCTACGCAGGGATCACAAGAACTCATATCAATCAATTGCACACCATGTATCAACCAAGGAACACGCACAAGGACTGCTAGACTTCACATCAAATCCCGATGAACTAATTAACGAGTTTGCAACTTATCTCCAAGGTAAGAAGGGAAGCTCTGAATGCTACAACCCCACAGAAGGATGTCTCATTGCCCTTCTTGGGAAGTTTGCTGATTTTTTGGCAAACTCAAGTCGTGTTGCCAAAGAAGACATCCCAGGTATCATGTGTGCCCTATTCACTGCTCTACATATTCATTCATTGCATGATTTTTGGGTTATCGATTCAGGAGCCACTGATCACATGACCAATAATTCTACAAAAGTACATGATTTCAAAGAAACTTTAAAACCTTCACTCGTGTCAGTTGCAAATGGTAGAGGGGTGCCAGTTTTAGGGAAAGGAAAAGTCAAGTTACTTAGCAATCAAGTAGAGTCTGATGCTTTGTTTGTTCCTTCATTTCCTTTCCAGTTACTGTCTGTTGGAAGAATCACAAATTCATTAGATTGTCTTGCCATATTCTCTCCTCACAATGTGATTTTTCAGGATCGTATAACCAAGAAGAAGATTGGTGAAGGTCTATACTTGAATGGATTGTATTACCTGTATAAGAATTCCACTACCTCAACACCCTTTGCTGCCAATCTAAGCTTAGCTCAAGAACATCATATGTGGCACAAGCTTCTAGCTCATCCCTCAGACCGAGTTTTGTCATCCCTGTTTCCTAGGTTATGTAAGATTCCAAACAAATGTGAAACATGTCAATTGTCAAAGGCCACTAGACTTCCTTTTGATCTGTCTTTGTCTAGGGCTAGCAAGTTGATTGAACTTGTTCATTCAGATATTTGGGGTCCAACATCTGAGTCATTTGATGGCTTCAAATACTATGTAATTTTTGTTGATGATTATTCAAGAGCGACTTGGTTGTACCTTTTAAAATACAAGAGTGAAGTGTTGGATGTTTTTAAAAGTTTCAATAACATGGTCATGACTCAATATTCTACCAAAATTCAAATCTTAAGGTCAGATAATGGCACTGATTATACCTCAAAGAACATGCTTGAATACTTGAGTACACATGGTATTATGCAACAAACTAGTTGTGTAGGTACACCTCAACAAAATGGAGTCGTTGAGGGGAAGCATAGAGACCTTCTTGAAAAAAACCAGATCTCTCATGTGTCAGATGCATGTCCCCAAGAAATTTTGGTCTCAAGCCATCCTCACAGCAACCTACTTAATCAATAGACTTTTCAGCAGTTTATTGGATTCAAAATCTCCTAATGAACTCATCAAGGGAAGAACCATTGATATCTCTCATCTCAAGATATTTGGATGCGCATGCTTTGTACACATTCAATCTCATCATCGGGATAAATTGGATCCCAAAGCCATCAAAGGTGTATTCATGGGATATTCTAGCTCTCAAAAGGGTTACAAGTGTTACATCCCAGCCACTCGAAAACTGGTTGTGTCTCGAGACGTTCAATTTGATGAAACTCAACCCTACTTTCACAAGGGTATAGATACACAAATTGAGTTCTCTCTTGATCCTTTGCCCATACCAACCACTGTGGAGGATGGTGCAGGACCACCACTTGTACTTGACAACAATGCAGCAGTAGACACTCAAGGTGAACAAGCAACACGTGATGAAACAAGCATTAAAGATGTCCCTCAAACACAGGAAGTAAACACTGGTTCTGCAGTTCCAAGAAGAAATCCAACCCGAGTTCGAAATCCACCATCACGACTAAGAGATTTTGTGTCATACCGAGCAAAGTATCCTATCTCAAACTGTCTCACTTTCAAAAATTTGTCTTCTTCACATGCATCCTTTCTCAGTCATATTTCAAATGAGAATGAGCCACGAAATTTTCAAGAAGCAAACACTCAGTCTATTTGGAAAAAGGCCATACAAGATGAACTCCAAGCCTTGCATGAAAATCAAACTTGGAGTGTTGTTCCTCTTCCCAAAGGAAAGAAACGTGTAGGAAACAGATGGATATACAAGACCAAGTTCAACTCTGATGGATCTATTGAACGACACAAGGCTAGATTGGTGGCTCGTGGGTTCACTCAAACCTATGGAATTGACTACAAGGAAACCTTTGCCCCAGTAGCCAAAATGAACACGGTCAAGGTACTCTTGTCCATTGTTGTGAATCAATCATGGCCATTGTATCAAATGGACGTAAAAAATGCCTTCTTGCATGGTGATCTTGAAGAAGAAGTTTACATGCAGTTGCCACCTGGCCATCCACAAGAAAGAGAACCTAACATGGTGTGTAAACTGCACAAGGCTATCTATGGACTCAAGCAATCACCACGAGCCTGGTATTCCAAACTGAGCTTACTTATTGAGGCATATGGTTTTCAGAGAAATAATGCAGACTCCTCTATATTCGTTCGACTCGGTACAGTAGGCAAAGTGGTAGTATTGATCTACGTGGATGACATCATCATCACTGGTGATAGTCACCTGGAGATTCAAGCTTTGAAGTCCTCACTTCACAAGAAATTTGCCATAAAGGATTTGGGTATTTTAAAGTATTTCCTTAGGATAGAAGTAGCCACATCCCACAAAGAACTTTTCTTAAATCAGCGCAAATATGTACTCGATTTGCTTGCAGAGGCTGACTTGCTGCATTGCAAGCCAGCACGTACTCCACTTGACAGCAAATTGAAATTAGATGTTGAGGGGGAGCTTCTCACGGATATTAGTGAATATCAAAGGCTTGTTGGTAAGTTGATCTACCTAACTATTACTAGGCCAGATATTGCCTATGGAGTGAGCCTTGTAAGCCAATTCATGCACTCGCCCACTGTCAACCACTTCCAGATTGTTAAACGTATACTTCGTTACCTCAAGGGTTCGGCTGGTAGAGAAATATGTTTGAAAAATAATGAACATACACAGATAATGGCATACACAGATGCAGATTGGGCAAGTAATGCACTTGATAGAAAATCCACTACTGGTTTCTGCACTTTTGTTGGTGGCAATCTTGTTACATGGAGGAGCAAGAAACAATATGTTGTTGCTCGATCAAGTGCAGAAGCGGAATACCGAGCCATGGCATCCACAGCTTGTGAATTAATCTGGCTAAAATGTCTTCTCTCAGACTTGAGATTTGATCAACAACAACCAATGTGCATGTACTGTGATAATCAAGCGGCGATGCATATTGCCTCTAATCCAGTTTTTCACGAGCGAACTAAACATATCGAGGTTGATTGTCATTATGTGCGAGCTTAAGTTTAGTCCAAAGTTATCGATACTGTGTACACTCCGAGTCATGATCAACTTGTAGATATTTTCACCAAAAATATTGCTACTTCCCAGTTTCACAGGTTATTATCCAAGCTTGGATTAATTAATCCACTTGATCCAGCTTGAGGGGGAGTATTGGAAGGTATTGGAAGGCTGTTTGGGTTAAGGTTGTAATCACAACCTATTACCTGTGTAATAGGTTGGGATTACCACCTCATACACTCCGTTAATCACCACTGCAGCAGCAGCCACTGCAATGCTATCTCCAAGGTCTGCAGCAGCCACCCTAAGGGTATATGAGTTGTGATTTGTGTGTAATAGTTAGGTTCTTACTTTAGGAGCTTTTAACCTCCAGTTCGTTGCCTTCATCGGGATACCCTTGTATCCATCGGGTTCATCGGGTTAGTCATCGGGATACCCTTGTATCCATCGAGTTGGCCCTTGTATCCATCGGGTTGGGTCATTATCTTCTCTAGATGTGTATATATTCATTGTCTGTACAACTTTTCAATCATAATGGAAATATTATCTTCCTTTATCAACACCTTCAATTTCAACAGTAAGTTTGTTTGAAAGTTTTTGTGTAGTGCGAGAGGGTAAACTTTAACATTAACGTCATTTAGTAATAACACCTCCAAAAATTTTAACCCGCGTCCTACACTTTAACATTAACATCTTTTTTGTTTACTCATTTATTGAACATAAGTAAAACCCTTTTGCATGCACGTATGCGCGTGCAGAAAGGCTAGTGCATATAATAACAATGTTTGAGTTGCCTTTGTTCACAACATATTAATTCTAGGGTAATAGAAAAACTCACATTGGGGTTAGTGATAATCAGGCTCGAACTAATGACTTCCACCACGTTAAGGTGACACTCTACCGCTGAGTTATAGCATTTCCCTTACCTTGCCTTGCCTTGCCCCCCGCCATCGAGAAATAGAACTGACTAATCTTAATGTAGTTAGCCCTTAATTCTAACTATCATTGTTTTATGAGATTTGAACTTGTCACTTCTTTTAATAAAGTGAAGACTGGATGTAATCTAGACTTAGTAACATTGTACATGCAACGAGTACCCATTTTAAACTGTTAAGAGCATAATTGTTTTAATATTCTTACAAATTCCCCCTACCAAGTTGTGTCAAACTTATTTCGACAACTCCCATCATTAACTTTTAGATTTGGAAAGAAGAAGAATTTTTCTTTAGTGTATGCTTAGAAGATTATAGTTTTTTTTTAAAATTATTATTATTAAGGAGAGGGGGAGGATTCAAAACTATTACAATAATTTAAGAGAGGGGGAGTTTCGAACCCGGAACGCATGAGTTAAAACCCAACACCTTATCTATTGAACCATTTTATCTTACTAATTGTTTGATTTGTTTTGCTCCTTTGAAATTAAGTTTTAAATTTGATTAAAAAAAATTAACTAATAACACGGGTTGAATCGTGTAACTTGTTAATTTAACAATTCGTATTCAGATTTAAATTTTTCTATCTGTTAGGCTATCGAGTTAATACAATACAGCTATTAAAATAACAGATTAATACGAATACAACAAACAAGACTCATTCACCAAGTCTTGCCACTAGATAAAATGATCTCACTGCACCTAATTAAGTTTGAAAAGATGATATTTTTCAGCTGAATATGCCTCTGGGCGACATAGCTATTCTTGCACAGAAATAGAATGATCCAAATGTACTTCTACTCCACTAGAAGGTCAACTTTAAAGGGCGTTAAAAATTCTACATAATCAACGTCCATGATGGCTTCATCAGCTTACACGTTTGCGTGTAAAAAATTCCACATGAGTTGCATCTGAATATAAATATTACAGTTGGTAGGTATATTCCAAAAATACAATCATTCCGCGACTCTGCCCAACTAGCAAGAAAGAAAACAAAAAATAAACAAATTATTGCTTCTAGATCCTTTTTTTTTTTTTGACAAGAATTCTTCTAGATCGTTGGCCTAGAAATATTGGTTTCTTTTTCCAGCATTTTTTCCTTTTTCTTTTTCATTTGATAATACGACATCGTTTGTTTTAAGTACAAGGTTTTGTGTTGCTATTTGAGTCACACACATGCATCAATATCTTTTTTTTTTGTCAAACATGCATAAATATGTAGAGTATATAATTAGGGAATAATGTTGATTATGCTGTTTTCATCACCAACCGTTAATCATACGTCGGATGGTCAGTCATGAGATCGGATATTCAAACAAAATATCACTTGACTTTATTAGTAAATGACTTTTATTTGATCATTTAGTAATACAACATGTCGTGACAGCAAAAACTGACAATCTGATAATATAATATGTGAGGAGCCACACGTAAACTATGACTCCATACAATTGGTTGAAAAATTATGAAAACACATGTCATTATAATTATTTTAGAATATTCAGGTACTATAATTAGAAAATTTGTAACGGTCGTTTAGATGTGATTTTAGGAGGGTCAAAATCACTTAGGAGAGAAGCACATGCAAATGAGGTGCCTCCATAAAATCACCTTGAAACAATTTTATTCAAAACACATGATATTATGATAAATACATAAATACAAGAAATATTTTTCTAAGTGATTTTGGGCTCGTTTAACAAATACTTTTAAATAACTGAACGCTCTTTTAAATAAAAATGTTTTTGGAACCAATCCTTAGATGCTTCAATTGTTTCTGTTCGTTCGCCCACAGATGAATTCGAAGATGCGGATCGCCTTCCTTTAGTCAGTCTTAACAAGTCAATGGGAAGGAGATGGGTTGCCAGTAGCTTCCATTGCCGGTTCAGGAACGACGAAACGCCCGTTAGCCTGCAAAAAGATGGAAAGCCTTTCGATTGCTTTGGGTAGCTCGGAACTCATTCGTAAGACTCAAAATCGGTTGACTCGACAACACATGCTTGCCATCGGGTTCTTGAAGGGAGGTGTACTAATCAACGAACCCCCAAAACCTACTTTCTTTTCTGACAAAATCAACCAAGCCTAACCAGTCACGACATGTTGTTGATATTGATTGAGTTTGGGGGACTTTCGCTGACTGAATCCATCCATAAATCCCAGGGCAAAGTCTCCTACCTACTAATTAGTCAAATTAGACATCATTCCTACACTCTGTGCTTAGGGCAAAGAGTGGCCCATCGGTGTAAGATTTCCTACAAGTACAATGTCAACTTGAATCCTTGGTGTATACTCCAAAAAGGGACGGCCCAACATACCGAATGATGTGGAATCGTCTTGTCTCTCTTTAGGGGTGAAAACTTTCCTGACCGGAGTTCACTCTACTTCTCTTGACGGGAAGTACTTGTTCCCTTCACCTGGAGCGCAGAATTTGCCCTAATCGGCGAGAGTATATAGAATCTATGTCACTGGCAAGAGCATGATTGAGGGATTTATGCAGTAGTCTGTAACTCTTCAATTGGTTATTGCCTTTATCCCCAGTAGTTATCGGAGTAAGGCGCTTCTCAAGGCCCTCTGTGTCAGAGAAACCCCGCCGGGGAGATCCAGTCACCCGGAGTGGGTTTTATTGGGGGTTTGTGGATTCCCTGGAACCCATATGTGGTTGATTTATGCATTGTTGATCACACCAATCAATCAATTTCTGCTTTGGTCTTAAGCACCTCCCATAAGAAGTCGATCGTTACTACCATTTGTGCAAGTCCTGCTTATTATGCTGTGAGGGAAGATCTTTGGAATCACCTTGATGATTTTCATGCTCATTGTGAGTATCCTTGGATGTTGGCATGTTATGAAATAAATTAGGTAGTGTCTGATACTGATAAAACGGAAGGCAGAGCTATTCTTGGTGGAGACTCCGTAAGGGGTGAAAATGCCAGGAGAGCGTCTCTAAAAGGGTATCCCTCTTTTAGAACCCAAAAATATTTTCTCTAAAAGCGTTTTCAGTCAATTAAAAGCATTTACCAAACGAGTTCTTTATAGAGAAGCACCTTTCATATGCTTCTCCTCGTAAGTGATTTTTAGTCCTCTCAAAATCATTTCCAAGCGTGCCCTTGCCAGCTCTGGCACCGCCACTAATAACATGTCAAGTTTTTTTTTACAGTAGAAGCAATATTCCCAAAAATAAACAAACTAATATGAAATATATTGGCAACAAATACATCATTCCCGAGATTCAAATTTAAGGTCTCTCACTTAAAAGTAAAGAGAAATATTACTAGACTATAGTATTAAGTGGTCATTTGTAACATCCCGTCAAACTTTATTGTAATTTAATCCCCGAGGGATATTTTGGACACGTACGTGTTATTTTGTACATAGGATCGTGTAATTTTATCTGTTTTGGTGGGTGCACAGTGCCCCCAAAACTAAAATATATCCCTCTTTCCCATTTCTCTCCTCCCCCTCCCCGTCACTTTCACTCTCTCTCTCTCTCTCTCTCTCTCACTCAAACTGATCGTGTGTGCACAGTGCACGTCATTGAAAACCCGTTGAACCGAGGCGATCCAAATTCACCACCTTCTTCATCTCGATGCCCTGAACTCAATGGTGCTAACCTTCTCCAAACTCCCAACCGTTTGACAAAAAGAACACAAGGAAGAACCAAACCTTCCCAGCAATTTTTTTTTGCCATTCTAGACCCGATGTGAGATTTTCTAACTACTACCATTTAGTTCTTCTCATTGAGTAGATGAATTTTCATATGTCATTTGCTTCATTTGGTGGAGTTTTGACGTAGATCGGCTTGAGCTACAGTAACTCCCGTAATCTTTTCGGAGGAAATACAAGTCATTTTCTGAGCTTTTAGTCAAACCAAAGCTATACCCGTCATTCTACTCATCTCTAGCTTCATTTTGACATAAAGAACATGCAATTTGGTTGAGAAATGAAGAAGTTATGAACGTTTAAAAACTTTTGGAAACTGGCCACTTTTCCGGCGAGTGCAGACGACCGGCGACCAACTAAGGCCCCGGTAGTTTGGAGCGAGTTGTAGCAGCAACTGGTTCAAACCGGGTCGTGGCGTCAACAAACCGACTCAAACAGGTCTAGACCGAGAATATTCTCAGGTATATTCCTTTAACACCTTTAAAGATATTCTGTTAGATTTAACGGAGATACCAGAATCTTTTGTTAAATCTAACAGTGTCAACTGACGCCATTAGTTTGACCGTCAGTCTGACCCAACAACGTGAGCCGCGCTTGAGCAGCCCGTGGGGGTGCATGGGGTACTATTTTCGACTTATTTGTTGACATGAGGCGACTCGTGACGACACACGTACTACCTAGAGAAGCGAGTACGTATGGTATTTTTCGGAGTGTTTCGGACCTTCGTTTGGAGGAAACAAGGGATAAGTATCATTAACTAATTTAATTAGTCACCTATATGAGTTTAATCATAATTATAGTGACATCTCATACGAGTGAGACTTATCGAGATGACTCACCGGGGCTACCAGGGACAGGAGGGCTATGGCCCGGCTACTTACAGGTAATTAGTGGGTCTTTGTTTTTTATAAATATATTATTACGTATGGTTTCACTGCTTTCTTTAAACTGTTAGCATGGCTTATATAATATGTGATTGTTGGGTAGAACATCCGTATTATATTTGCCATACATTTTTAATATATTGTTGCTCATCAGTAGATGTAGAACACCTAGGTATCAGTACTCAGTCTTGGGGGCCAGGACTAGGCTTGACGTTTGAGTTCACACCCAGGTGATACCGCTTCTCAACTTTGGATCCATTGTAGGTACTAGCATGTTCTAGGTTGCACTAGACACAAACTTGTGTGTGGGCGCTTTGTGCTGCGATTAACGTTAGACTCGAGTCATTTTAGTACTTAGCATATTCTTTTATACACCTAGCTTGTCCTAGTAGCTTACCTACTTGGGCTTGTGTGTTTGCATATGGATGAGCATTTAGTCTGATTTTCTAGGAGTACCCGTGCTTTGAGCAATTCAGTTTTGTTTTCGAGCAGTCGATTATTGGTTTTACCACTAATTTTGGGGAGTACCTGGTATTACTATTTTTATAGTATTTTGAGGATCATATCGGAGGAATATGACGTATTTTCAAAAAATATACATGTTTTCCAATGAGGGGATAGTATGCTCTTGAAAATAAAGGTTTTATCAACTTTACTTTTGACCCACTCACCCTTTTATGTTTGCGCTCCTCTAAGACTTAGTGGCGGGCTTGATTGCAGTGAGACGGGGAGAAGCTCCTTTGGCTTTGGTTAGTGGTTTTGACAGCCTCTCTAGACTATGTAGGATTTGTTTCTACCTTTAGTTAATTTCTGTTTATCCATCCTCACAAGGATGTGAATGTTTACATTCTCCGCACTATTTGCTATGCTCTGACTGTTATGCACTTGTAATAATGGGTTTACCCATCACCAGCACTACCTCACTTTCAACTCTAATTTTACTCACTTTTGTCAATCACATTCATAATTGGCTTTCGTCACTTAACATGTGTCGGCCAACACTTTCGACACCTAGCGTGTCAGGATCGGGATGTCTCCATTAAATCCAAGTTGGTATAACTTAAAAACATATATAAAATTTATAAATGTGCTCTATATGTAAAACGACATCTATACATGGTTACGATAAATAAATAAACACAACCAATATTTTTCATGTATTACGATAAATACATATACAACAAATACAAGCAGTATTGAGATCATTTTCTTTGTTTTTTTGTTTCTAATGCCATAATAAACCAATACAATATTACAAGTAGTATTTTGAGCAAGCCGCCTATCCACCACATTCAAACCCTGAAAATTCCAAAACGCGTGCATGAAAAGTTGGCAATAAGAGACCCAAAACCAAGACTCAAACCAATTTAAAATCAAAAAGACTTTAATTATTTTAATGGATACTAAGACAGCAGTGACAAGGAATTTGCCAAGAAAAGTCCATCAAGTGGAACCCTAGATATAGACAAAAAACTGGGGGTCCTGGGAGATGAGGCATCATTTAGTTCTTGACCTATTCGGAATTCTCAACGGTGAGAGTTCAAAAGGACTCTCACCGTTGAGAATTCCGAATAAAAAAATAAAACAAATTAAAAAAAAAAATTGTTAATAAGTTTGAGATCAGAGTAACGTGTTATGTTGTCAAATTGTAATTTTATTTGAAGCTACGGGTGTGATTAGGAATTCCTGTGGTGCTTGGCAAAATCAGTTTTGTATTAACCTTGGGCGTGGTGAAATTCTTCTTGCGGAAATTTGGGGCATATTCTTGGAGTTGAAGCTTGCTTGGAACAAAGGGATTGTGCGTCTTTTAGTGGAATCTGTTATGCTCCCTGTTATTGTTCATCGATTATGCAAGGTGTTTGTGACAACCATTCTTTGGTGAATTGGTGCGAGGCTTGTCGTGAGTTGTTAGACAAAGATTAGAATTGTGAATTTCATCATGTTTATCGTGAGATGAATTTTGTGGCTCATGAACTGGCTAACTTGAGTTTGTGCGTATTCTCTTGCTCAATTTATTTCGATCAAGCTCCTGCCTCTTGTCGACAACTCTTGGTGTCGAACGGTACATTGAGATCTCTTGACCTCATGATGTTTTGTTTTAGTTTCTTTTTATTAGGCGTTTAACCCATTGCTGACTAAATTTTTTTGGGAAATTTGGAAAAATAACCAAAATTTGAACCCCATATAGAATTATAGCCACTTTTTAAATTTATGATAATTATAACCAAAAGTTAATTAAAAGTACTAATATACCCTTAAAATGAGGTTTTCCCAATTTGGTTATTTTCCAAATTTCCCCTCTTTTCTTCATCTGCTTCTCATCTTCTCCGACCACACAGCCACCACAAGATGCCCTCACAACCACCATGGCTGCAGATCCACCACCTCTGTAGCTTTAATTCCACCGGAGTACCTTCAAATCCACCCCGACGAAATTCTTCGACACACCGGTACCTTCCAATCTGTGCTTGCAGTTGGAGCTGAGAATGCGCGGCATAGGGTGGACGGAGGAGTGGGCTCGTCGGCCTAAAGAACCTCTCTCATTATTTTCCCGGGGAAAATGTCATAATCTCAGCTTTCCGGCATTCTACGGAAATTCAAATTGATAACTTAAAAATCAATCGAAATTTCACATGCAAATCATCACGCCGTGGAAAGTGTAGAATTGAATTGAGAAGCGGGGGTGGGGGGGGGGGAGTTTGGGTGAGGTGAATTGAGCTGGGGTGCGGATCCACCACTCACGCAGCTTTAATTCCACCAGTGCCTTCAAATCCACCACCAGCGAAATTCTTCGACACCAACCCACTTAGGAGCATCAATTCCACCACCACCGAAGAAGATGAAGATGGTGGTTGTGAGGCATCTTGTGGTGGCTGTGTGGTCGGAGAAGATGAGAAGCGAGATGAAAAGAAGGGAGGCTGGAAAAATAACGTGGGCTCATTTGGAACATGTGAAACACTTTTAATTAACTTTGGTTATATTATCATAAATTTAAAAGTGACTAATTACATATGAAGGTTGAAACCTTTTTAAATTTCCCTTTTTGTTAATATGGATTAAGAGCGAAGCCAAAAAATTGGCCCACGAGGCCACAATATATATGTATATATATATATATATATATTGAAATTGAAAAGAAAAGCTGTAGGGTTTAATAAAATACGATATAATAAAACCCTAGTATAAAATGACGCTATGGTAGAGATTTCTAGAAGACGCAACACTAGTAGGGTGAAAATGCCATCAAATAAATTGAGTGGGGGCACATGCCACTGTACCTCACCGAATCACATATTTTTGGTCAAATTTTATCAAGAGATTTATAACTCAAATTGTTAAGAATATTATTATCTTTGTAATTGAAGCTCATGTCAAATTGCGATCATGCATCCGATGCGGATGCACATTATGGCACAAGGTGGGCAACTGTCTACCCATAGCACAATTTTAGCCTACTGGATCATTTTTGCCCACCCAAAACTCAAAAATAGGCTTGAGGGTTTGGGGCTGCCCATGGCGGCCTTTGTGTTTGCTGCACTTCACGAGGAAGAACAAGAGTTTTTTTTTTTTAAACCATGGACCAAAACGACGCCGTTTTGGTCCTAACTGATGTGTCTCCATTAAATCAAGTTGGTATAACTTAAAAACATATATAAAATTTATGTCTCTATATGTAAAACGACATCTATACATGGTTACGATAAATAAATAAACACAACCAATATTTTTCATGTATTACGATAAATACATATACAACAAATACAAGCAGTATTGAGATCATTTTCTTTGTTTTGTTTCTAATGCCATAATAAACCAATACAATATTACAAGTAGTATTTTGAGCAAGCCGCCTATCCACCACATTCAAACCCTGAAAATTCCAAAACGCGTGCATGAAAAGTTGGCAATAAGAGACCCAAAACCAAGACTCAAACCAATTTAAAATCAAAGACTTTAATTATTCTAATGGATACTAAGACAGCAGTGACAAGGAATTTGCCAAGAAAAAGTCCATCAAGTGGAACCCTAGATATGAACAAAAACTGGGGGGTCCTGGGAGATGAGGCATCATTTTAGTTCTTGACCTATTCGGAATTCTCAACGGTGAGAGTTCAAAAGGACTGCGGAGATTAATTTTCAAGAAATCAATAGAAAAATAAAACAAATTAAAAAAATTGTTAATAAGTTTGAGATCAGAGTAACGTGTTATGTTGTCAAATTGTAATTTTGTTGAAGCTACGGGTGTGATTAGGAATTCCTGTGGTGCTTGGCAAAATCGGTTTTGTATTAAACTTGGGCGTGGTGAAATTCTTCTTGCGGAAATTTGGGGCATATTCTTGGAGTTGAAGCTTGCTTGGAACAAAGGGATTGTGCGTCTTTTAGTGGAATCTGTTTATGCTCCTGTTGTTCATCTGATTATGCAAGGTGTTTGTGACAACCATTCTTTCGGTGAATTGGTGCAGGCTTGTCGTGAGTTGTTAGACAAAGATATAGAATTGTGAATTTCATCATGTTTATCGTGAGATGAATTTTGTGGCTCATGAACTGGCTAACTTGAGTTTGTCGTATTCTCTTGCTCCAATTTATTTCGATCAAGCTCCTGCCTCTTGTCGACAACTCTTGGTGCCGAACGCTGTTGAGATCTCTTGACCTCATGATGTTTTGTTTTAGTTTCTTTTTATTAGGCGTTTAACCCCATTGCTGACTAAATTTTTTTTTGTTAATATGGATTAAGAGCGAAGCCAAAAAAATTGGCCCACGAGGCCACAATATATATATATATATATATATATATATATATATATATATATATTGAAATTGAAAGAAAAAGCTGTAGGGTTTAATAAAATACGATATAATAAAACCCTAGTTATAAAATGATGCTATGGTAGAGATTTCTAGAAGACGCAACACTAGTAGGGTGAAAATGCCATCAAATAAATTGAGTGGGGGCACATGCCACTGTACCTCACCGAATCACATATTTTTGGTCAAATTTTATCAAGAGATTTATAACTCAAATTGTTAAGAATATTATTATCTTTGTAATTGAAGCTCATGTCAAATTGCGACCATGCATCCAGTGGCGGATGCACATTATGGCAAAGGTGGGCAACTGTCTACCCATAGCACAAAATTTTAGCCACTGGATCCATTTTTGCCCACCCAAAACTCCAAAAATAGGCTTGAAGGTTTGGGGCTGCCCATGGCAGCGCCTGTGTTTGCTGCACTTCACGAGGAAGAACAAAGAGTTTTTTTTTTAAACCCTGGACCAAAACGGCGTCGTTTTGGTCCCTAGCTTTTATAAAAATAAAAAAAAAATTTAAAAAAAGACAGTTGCTGCTTCTTTTCATGAAAACGAGATGCCGTTTTTTTTATATCCCCAAATCCCCCTTTTTCAACCCATATGCAGTGATTTCAAACCCCAATTTTCACCTCAAATTTATCATTCACTCAAATTTTTTCATCTTCACTTCCTTCCTCAATCTCTCTGACGCCACTATCTCTAAGACCCGCTTACCAACAAGGCAATTTAGGCAAGAACACTACACCAAGTATGTATAATTTAACCTAAATCCTTATTCCTTAATTTCAAAGTTTCATAAAAAATTTCATTATTTGTTTCATATGACTTGAGTGTTTTCATTTTGAATATCTCTTATTAGTTTTTAAGGTTTTGGATAATGAATTGGTGATTATGAATTTATGCTTATTTGAATTATAATTTTGTGGAATATGATGAATGTGTTTGTTAATTGTGATTTTGTACTTAAGAGAGTATTTGTGATGCTTAAGATTGATTATTAATTTAAATTTGTTGATTAATTGATAGGGGGTTTGTATTTGCATTGGCTAATAGTGACTATGGAGAGGTTTTTAGTTAAGAGACCAACACCACCACCAAGTAGTTCAGCTAATCTGGGTAGTTCTAAGAAATCGAAAATAGATGAAATCTTAGTTAATCTTCGTGCAGACCCGGGACTTCAAGATGTGCGTATGAGTAATGAGTTTTCTCAATTGGAAGGAATTGGTGATCTTGCAAAAAAAATGGTGGAGACAGGAAGACATAAAACACATAATCCATGTGTATAAGCTTATTACATTGGCTTTAGTGTTACCGTTTGCAACTGCTTCAGTGAAGAGAGTTTTTTCTACTATGAAAAGTATCAAAAGTCCCCTTCGCAACAAAATAGGAGATCAATGGTTGAGTGATAACTTGCTTGTTTACATTGAGAAAAATGTTTTTACTTGTATTAATAACAAAACCATCATGAAACATTTTCATGATATGAAAAATCGTCGTGGACATTTGGTTTGAATGATAATTGTATTGTTTAACTTTTAAGAAATATTTGTTATTTATTTGGAAGCTTTTATATTTTGCCCACCCAAAAAAAATTTATGAATCCGCCACTGCATGCATCTACCTATACCTTAGTTTGATATAATCACAGGAACCGAAGTATATATTTCATAATTTTAGTATCTCTTATTACGTGATAAGGGATATAAAAACGAAGGGAGAGCTCACTCCACAAATAATATCTTCCGCATGCTGACTGACTTTTTCTAAATCAGATATTTTGTTTAGTACTTTAATTCAAACTGCTTGCATTTTATGTCCACTCCACTATATTGATTTTGATAAAAGTTGGTAATGAGGTGGAGCAGGAACGAATTATATGTATATTGTTACGGCAACATCATCAGTAGCTTCTAGTAGGCCATAACTTTGTGAGCATATATATATACATATACATGAATAATTTACTTTCAGCACATCTTAGGACTCAAAAACTCATCAAACCCATTTGTACAGTGAAAGCACAAATAATTTGATTATGTGCCATATACGGTAGACAAAAGTTCCACAAATATAGATAAATTAGGATTGAATAAAAATGAAGTGAGTGTCCAAAGGGCTATGGATAAACATAAAAACATCATGAGCTGAGTAGACAATATCACATCTAGTGAATGTACGAAAGATACGAAAGTGCCCTCAACAATGCTTCTACAATGAGCATGATTAGAGAATAATGAGAAAGACATGGAGTAACACAAGGCTTACAGTCAAGCTTGTTTGTTAAAATGTATTTGGTATAATGACCTATTTGTCGATTTGCCTCATGAACTTTTATAGAGCTGTCAATTCTTCCATGAACTTTAACTTTAGCTGATTACCCCCCCTCCCCGCTCCTGAACTTTTATAAATAGCCAATTCGCCCCCCTGCCGTTAGATTTTAAAAATTTTCATTTAAATTTTCATCCATCTTGGTCACGTGGACAGCACATGACAATTGTATGAAGGCAAAAATGTAGTTTCGTTTTGGTAAATCGGGCGCAAAGCCAATATAGTTTGCTGCTACTATAATTAGACTCTCAAGGCTAATTCAAACAGAAAGTGTACAGAGTCAACTAGTAGAAGAGAAGAAGAAAAGCAATATGTTGTCGTCATTAGGGATAAAATTACCTTATTTCGCTCAAACATTTGCCATGTGTTGTTCATGTGACCAAAATAGATGAAAATTTTCAAAATCTAACGTCAAGGGGGAAATTGGCATAAAAGCCGAAGGAGTTAATCGACTAAAAGTAAAGTTCATGAGGAAAATTGGCAGTTCTATACAAATTCATGAAATAAATCAACAAATACCTCCTTGGTATAATTGGTTTGGTAAAGACGCCTAGCTGCTTGTACTCAATTTAAAACCCCATATATAAAGTAATGCAAATTCCCTAAGTCTTTCATGTCAAATTTTATGGATAATTGAGAGATCATAATTTGGATTAGATGAAATTGTTATATGTGAGTGTTGCGTCATCAACATAAAGGAGTAACCCAACTAAAGAGTCACCATCGCTCTTTACAAGACAATGAAGGATTTGCCAATGAATCTTCAAAGCTCAATCTAGGAAGAAACTTGGTGTCCCGAGTCTCTCATTCCAAACTCTTGAAACCTATTTGAGTCCATAAAGTGATTTTTTTTTTCTAGTTTGTAAACAAAACCAAGATGATTTGAATCAATAACTCCTTGAGGTTGAGTCACATGAACCTCTTCTTGGAGAATGTCATGCAAAAAAAGGATTCTTAATATCAAGTTACTTTAATTTGCATTCACAATGAGATGTCAACTTTGCTTATTACTCACGCTCCTAGCTTTCCCTTTATCAAGAAAATTTTACTAATTACAATTGTGAAATGTTACCAGGGTGGGAAAGGGATCACCGATTTGAAATCAACTCTTCATGCATGGATTGATTCGCGATTCAAACCATTACTTCCGTATAGCATGTTGTTAATTCTGCTGCTAAGTTAGTAGTGTTCTTTCTTAGTCATTGTTGTTGCTGTGCAATTTGAATTGCAGCAGAATTAGTAAGCTCAAGAAAGAAAAAATTCTGCACAAAGCCGAAAAGGATTTAGCAGTTGTGACAGACATATTTTTGGAAGCTTAGACGAGCATATTCACCTGGGGTGAGTGGACTCTCCTGCTTTTTCTTCTACTTCTGCTTTCATTCGTGTGTGATTTCGAATTTCCGTTACGCCTATAGTTAGAATATTCTGTCCAATGAGCTTAAATTTTGAAAGTTCCATGTATTTGGTCTCTTGATGATTGAATATGGAAGCATTATACATGTTTGTATTATTATATCCCACATGAACAAGTTAATCCCCAAAGAATATATTGTAGTTATCATCTAATTACCTGGCTCTATATAGAAGCCTTTGTTCAAATAAGTTAATAAAGTTGCTCAGGCTGTCACTTATTGGAAAAAAGAAGTTATAATGACTTTCGCATATTCTTTGGTCAATAATTTGAATTTTAGAATTTGCGATTGAATCATGTGTTTCATTCTGAATTAAGAAGAATCCCTTTTCTTTTCTTTGTGCACACATGTGTGTACAATGTACATGCTGTGCTCTGTCCAAGTGGAAGAATTTGTTTATGAGTTTTATTCATTTGAAGAATTTGTTTTTTTATTTACGCAGACCGTCTGATTGCAAAGAAAATTGAGGAAAAGAAAAGTAAGAAACTAATTGAGAGTTGTATGAGTTGCTAAAAACAATAAATTATTTATTTATTTTTTGTAATGATTTTCATGAATTTTGTGTTGACTAATCAAAATAAAATCAGTTTATTTGCCTTACTGAGAATGTAGCGTTTGTTGTGATTAATTTCGTGTTTTGGAGCAGGTTTTTGTGTCCCAAGCTATACCTATAGGAGAATTTGGAGTTTATTCGGTCTCAGAATATTTGGCTACTCCAGTTTGAAAATGAGAGAAGGACGGTAATACTCTCTCTCTCTCTCTCTCTCTCAATGTGATTGTTTGCTGAAATGCAATGGTTGATTGCGGGGGATTCAGTGAAATGCCAAATCTTTTCAGAGATTCTCTGAGTTATACATCACTTCACAAACTTTGTTATGCACTATATCAGAAAATATAATTACTTGCAGACCAAGTAATGTTGACATGGTTATACATATTTACACAATTTCCTAATTTCGTTTCCACTACTACAATAGGGATACGAAGAAAAAAGAAAAAGAAGACTAAATCTTCAAACAAAGCTTACAAGGACCTACCAAGCTCAACAAGCATGACACATCCCGACCCGGATGTACACGTGGACACCCAAAAGTCGGGTGTGCTGGCCGACACCACATAGGGTGACGAAAGCCAATTTGAATGAATTAAGAAATAAATTGAACAATTGAATGAATTTAAGGTCAGAGTACACAAATGTATGGGCGGAAGAATACGAGTCGTACAAAGTACGGAGTACAAGGTATAATTACAATACCAAGAATTTAAAGCCTTCGTCATACCACCGCACCTCGACGTCGACAGCTCCAGCCACTACACCTGGAGGGGCGCAAAACAAAAGGATGAGTGGGCCAATAATAGTTGTTTTGTAAAAACATTTCCTTTCTGAAAGTAGTAACCCCTCACCGTCAAAATCAAGTAATTGGTTGAAAAACCATTTCAGAAAACGTACTAATAATAGTAGGTAGAAAAACAAGGTAAGTACGAAAATATACTTACCGTCCGAAACGGGCAGAAAGCCACCGTTCGGCATAAAAATACTTTATCCAAAAGTTCGTAAAACAAGGTTATACGGGAAACCCGTAAATCAAATAAATGCCTCCGTGGCATCAGTGAAGACCAGTGGTATAATCACAATACTAAACTATAAGATAAACCGCTCGTTTAGGTATAGCAAACACACAAGTTCATACAGATATATTCTATCATGAACAGGCTGGGTGTATAAGTAATAGTACGCTCGTATACACAATCACGTGAAGCTGTCGCATATGCGCATCACAACGAGTTCGAGTCGCCCAGGCGACCTAGAACAGGCTGGCATCTGCTATGGATCCATAGCGAGCGTATAGGTGCGTGTGAACAATCACGTGAAGCTGGTCCTGGCCCCGGACGGTACACCAAACACCGTGTAAGCAACCTAGTTGAGCATATGAAAACATACTACGGAAAATTCTACATAAAACAAGGTGGGGTAATTTCCCTATAAGGGATAAACCTCAAAATAAACAATATATAAGGTATTGTCGGGTGCCGTACTCCGAAATACCAAGCGTATAACTAAAATATGTGAAATACCAAGAATACGCCACATGGGTACCAAGGTATAGAAATACCAACTTAATGGCAAACTAGGTGAACCCAAAATACGGTAGAAATTTACCATATCCAAGGTTCACCCAAATACGGCCCAAGGCCCGTCAAACGAGTATAAAAACCCAAGCGCACAAGTAGGGAATTAAAATAATTAATTCCCTAAAATCCCTAAATTAGGGCCGGTTCGATACTAGCGATACGCGTACAAAAATAATACGGAGATCACCAATTTAATGGTATAAAACCCAAATGGAAATGTGGGCCCAAGCCCACTAATTTCCATGGCCTATCGAAATACCGAGTCGATCTAGTAGACCAAGTAAATACTACGAAGTACGAGGTCTACCAAAAATACGAGAGTCAAGCTAGTAAACTGAGTAATAAAATAATATAACAAGGTCTACCAATAGCACGATATAAATATCCAATTAAAACCACAATATAATGTAGGCATAAACCAAATATAATTTCCCAAATACAAAACACATTTAAATAATATAGGGAAAGGGCCCACTCACTCACCTGTAGGTAGCCGGGTCGAAGTACCCCGTCCTGGGTAGCCCCGGTAGTCCTCTGGATAGGCCCCACCTATATGAGATATCACCGGTACAATGATTAAACTCATAAAGGTAACGAATTAACGAATTAATTAAACCTATCCCTTGCTTTCTCAATTTGGAGGTCCAAAACACCTCAAAAATTATCATGCGTACTACCCCGAGGTAGTACACGTCGTCACGAGTCGCCCCGTGAAAGCAGAATCGAATTTAGACCTCCCACGCGCCCTCACGCGCGGCTCAAACGTGCCAAGCCGCGGATCCACGCGCGGCTCCAACGGCTGTCTCACGCGCGGCTTCACTCGCGGCTCCACTCGCGGCTCAGCCGAGCCGGTCAGCGCCGGTCAGAACCGGTTCGCTGACGTCAGCAAGGCCGGTCTGACCCAGTTTGCTGACGTCATCGCTGACGTCAGCGCCGATCACTCTGGTCTTTTTCCGGTCGCCGGCGCCGGCAACAGCCGCCGCTGGCCGCCGTCGCCGTCGCCGGAATTTTGGCCGGTTTCTGGGTAATTTTTAAAACTCCGTATCTTCTTCATTTCAAGCCCAAATTTTACGTGCCATATATCAAAATGAAGCTGGAGAAGAGTAGAATTCAAATTTACCAGTTTGGAGTCCAAATTCGGTCGGAGTTGGCCGGAATTTGGAGAAACAAACTCGGTGGGAAATTGGCCGATCTCCAGTTGCTCGGTTCTCAATCAGAAATGGCCAAACAAGGCCTGAGTACGTCTCCTGGGTTCTCAAGAAGAAGATTGGTGATTAGTTTGAGACGATTTGGGTTCGAAACCAACAAGAAATGGCCGAGGTTCGAAATCGAACCTCGCCGGAAAATTCCCAGAAACGGGGTTTCAAGGTTTACCTGGCTTTCAGTGGCCTAGGTCCAGTAATTTGGGGTTGAGGAAGACGATGAGAATGGCAGTGATCTCAAATGGCCAAGAAAATGGCTCAGAGAGGACGAGGAAAGGCACGGGTGCCTTGATCAAATTCCCAGTTTCACTGGGTTTGTTGTTCTTGTTTTGGTCAGTCTGCAGAGCACCAGAAAGAAACAGGGATGGCTGCTTGATCAGCCAAGAAGGTAGAAGGAGTCACGGTTTTTGTTTGGAGTTTTACAGAAAATGGCAAAAGGAGATGAAAGTCTGTGTGTGTGTGGCTCGGTTTTGCAGAGAAGAAAGGAGAGGTGAAGGGTGGGTTCATTGAATGGGACAAAGCCCAGACAACATCCCTGGATTCGTGGGATAGGCCATATGGCCTGCTGCCAAATGGGCCCCAGCCCAAAAATTCAAAACAGCCCAAAATTGAATTACGGGAAACGTCGGAAACCAACGCCCGTAAAATATTCGTTCGAAGTCCGAACGACGTCCCGCTCGCGTCTACGCGTTCGTAGTGACGAGCACGTCAAGGAAATACAAGTGAATGCGTCGTACGAGTTACGACGCAAAAGTCAACCGAAAGGTCAACCAAGGGCAAAATCGTCATTTTACCCTTCCGGGAATAAAATAGTATTATTTCCGGAACGGGATGTAACAAAGCAGCTGAAGAAAAATGTAACTACTTTTCTGTAAATGTAAATATTTTGTTAAAACTATTCCTTCTCTACCTTTTGCAGACATATAAATATTTTTTAACAATACTATGTACAATACTATGTATAAATATTTGCTTACAACCACTTGGCGTGTAAGTTAATTATCATGGCATAATATGGTAAAACAACCGTACAACTTCTATCTTCACGTAAATATTAAGATAAATATTTTTCAAAATGTGTCTCACAATATTATCCAATGTAAATGGCTATTATATAAATATACATAAATAGTTAATAACAACGTTTCAAGTACCCTAGTAACACTAGGGCACCTAAAACCTAGTAAAAGGATTAAAAGTCTTTTGCATAAACCTGCAAAGGAAGAACTCAATGTTTTGAGCTTTTGTTTATGAATAGAATTGCTCTAAAAAGAGGACTTCGTCATGGTTTGGAACCCTAGACTCTTCATCACTTCGGAGGAAGTACTTAACATGGATTTATGTTCTCTCTTTTTGTTCAAAGATTTTTCATTTTCTATTTTTTTTTTAAACGAGTTTGAGCTGAACATACTAAAGTTTAAACACAACGCCGTTATTTTTTTGTTACAAGCCAAATTTATAGCAAAATTGATACGAATACGAACTATATCGTGCCAAGTGTACCATATAAACTAATATCCAAAATTGCTTCTCATTTCATAGGGCTGGTATTAATTAATATCCACATGGAAATAGAAATATCCACATGGGCAGCGGTGGACCGAGTGGGAGCCCTCACCGTGGGTCCCAAGTATACAAAGGAGCTAGTTTCCTAGTTAAAAACTTGTTTCACAGCTATTGCATGATATGGATCTATATACATACTCCCAATACAAAGGTAGTTTGGTTATCTTCCCATCTCCTTCTAATAGTAAATTATCTTTTTACTAGAAAAACGCCAAAAATGGCTGATAATCTTATGGTATATGAATTACAATATTCATTAGTTTTTTTACAAAAAAAAAGAAGGTAATTTACATTTAACTAGGAAAGAAGAATTCAAACATGGAACCTCTAATGAAAAAGCGAATATTTTTAACTAATTGAGTTACAAGCCATGCACAATATTCATTCATTCAAATCATTCATGTGAGAGTTACCAAACAAAACCAAAATCACATCCACTTTGGAACGTGGCTAATTTTACTAATTTTATAAAGAAGGCGCCCCATAATCCAAAATGTATAAAACTTGAATTAAACGAACGAATGCAATGCAACACGAAAAATACTGAACTAGTCTTTGTAAAAAGCCATTACTCATTTTAGATAGTCATTGTTATCAGCATGTGTAAAAACTTTGGATATGGCGTCAATGCTACGTACTACTCAGTGATACAGAGGTATTAGCATTTAAATTTATTTTTTATAATTATTAGTTTTTTTATTTTCAATCTCCACGGTACCACTTTGTTACATCCCGTCCCGGAAAATATTAGTATTTTATTTCCGGAAGTGGGAAATGACCAAATTGCCCTTGGTGGACCTTTTGGTTGACTTCTGCGTCGTAATTTGTACGACCCTTTCCTTTGTGTTTTCTTTTTGTGCTCGTCAATACGAACGCGTGGACGCGAGCGGGACGACATTTGGAGTTCGATTGAATGTTCTACGGGCGTTAATTCAATTATGTTTTGTACTTAGGCATTGGGCCCAGTGGACCCTGTTGGCCCAGCCCACTGACTTTGTCTCTGTTCTTCTCCCTCACTCTCGATCTCCCTCTGTACTCTGTCTCTCCCTCACTCTTCCTGCAAACACTCTCCTCTCCCGTGGCTTCCCTATCCCCAAGCCAACCTTATGGCCAGCCATCCTCCTAGACCAAAACATCATCACGAACCACTTTTGTCACACTCAAACTGAACCCAGCACCCCAGTTTCAGAACCCAAAACCTGGAAACCCAGGATTCCGATGAACCTCGAGATTTCCTGACGAGCTTTCTCGGTGAAACCGACCTCAATCTTCCTCAATTTAACCACCATTCAAGTCCTAGTGATCCCTGGATTAATTTCCAGGCCTTGCATGCTTGGAATCGACCTAGAATCGTTGAACTGGAATCGGTTGTTTTGGAGCTGAGACTTCCTCCCCTTTTTCCGGCCAACTCTGGCCATATTTTGGCCTTCAAAGTGGTAAAATCTCATTCTCCTCATGACACACCCCACCCTCGATACCCACGTGGATACCGAGTGCGAGCGTGCTGGCCGACACTCGTAAGTGACGAAGCCATTAAATGCATGACAACACTTGTGAAAACGAAATTAAATTATATTAAAGTTGCAAAATCCAATGTCAAAATGCATATGGTTCAGAGCGTACTAAATTTGAAACAGCGGAATCAAATAATAAACTGAGTTCCTAGAATCTCTATCCATAACAGGGATGGATATTATTATAGAAACTGGAAGAAAGAAGAATCCCTACATGGTCGGGATGAAAGATCAGAGCTGCCACGTAGAAGTCTCGACCTCGCCAGATGCTATCTCACTATGTCCTGAAGGGGGCGCAAAAACAAAAGTTGTGAGTGGACAAAAATCAAAGTTTTCGCAAAACCTTTCTCTTTTCAACATATTAACCCCCTATTTGGAAATCCAGTATAATCATAAAAACATACTATCATAGTATAGTTTAAAAAGGTACTTTATGGGTATACTGAAACATATCGAAAAACCAACATAGGGTATATGCGCGATCACCCATGTACGGGTTGAGGAACAGCCTCTCAATCACCGTACAAGCACTTTACGTTATCCACTAATTTGTACTCCTAGTACCACACACATGTAAGCACTTGCGCCGCAGCGCGTCACACCCGAGTCCTTACGTAGTGGGGCCTTTTCCCCATAAACAACAATAAACGTAAGACAAGCTTGCACTAAGGTATTTACCGGACAATACCCCTGGAGTATAGTGCGTGTGACCCAAACATGTGAGACTTGTCCTATGGCCATGAGAACGGTACTACAACGTAGTGAAAGCATACCTAGTGTGTTTGAAAACATACATACATACTCATGTGTATAGATATGATAAGCAATATCCATTTCATAATTCCCAAATATTTATCATTGCATAAATAAATCCTTTCCCAAAACCATATATTAAAATACCGTTTAATATTTATGCAAAAGTGAAATCATAGCATAAACCATTTCATAACATATATTCATACTTGATAAATAGTCCCAATCACTAATTAAATCCATTTCCCAATATAAATGCCATAAATAGAACAAATATGGTTGCATAAATAATTGTCAACAAGTATATATATTTATAAATAAATATATATAAATAATCATGCGTCGAAAACCATTTAAAACCATAAATAAATCACTTTCATAAACATTTTCAATCATAAAAACCATTGAGTAAAGCAAAAGTCCACTCACAGGTGATCGGGAGTGAAATCTCCCCCGGTGTTGCCCTCCTCGGTGTGCGGAGCCGAAGAATTACCTATTTAAAGTTAAGGGATAAATTAGAACTTCCCTACAAATAATTAAAATTAGGCCCTATAAAAGAAACCCCCAAAAATATTAATATTTGAGTGAAAACGGGCTCGAAAAATGATTTCCGGGCCCCGAAAACACCACCGCCGCCGTCCACCGCCGCCGGCGCCGTCGTGTGCCGCCGCACGCGCCACCACGCGCCGGGAAACGGTCGGAAAACCACTCCACGCGCCGGGAAGTGGTCTCACGCGCCTGCACGCGCCGGCACGCGCCGGCACGCGCCGGGAAACCCCCGGACGCGCCCCCACGCGCCGGAAAACCATTTCACGCGCCGGCCACGCGCCAGAGAGTGGCTTCACGCGCCGGCACGTGTCGCCACGCGCTGGCACGTGGTTCCACGCGCTGGCGCGTGTCCCCCACGCGCGTCACGCGCCCTGCTGACGTCACCCCACGCGCTGCTGACGTCAGCCACGCGCCCCACGCGCCTGCTGACGTCAGCACCGTTAAAGTTAACGGAATATACCTTCGCCGTTAACAGAATATTCCGTCGTCCCCTTCCTCTTGCCGGTCGCCAGAGCCGCCGCCGGCGCCGCCGTCTGCCGCCTCTGGTTCGCCGGAATCTGGGAAATTAAATACCGATTATGTCCCAAAACTTCAAAAATTCATATCTTCTTCATTCTTTGTCCAAAATTGACGTGCCATATATCAAATTGAAGGTATTGAGGAGTAGAATATTTTTATACTTATTTGAGGCCGGAAAAGTGGCCGGAGATGGCCTGAAATTTGCCGGAAAGCTTCGGGAAACCCTAATTCCGTTCTCCTTCAATACTGCACCAAATGGGACGTTCTTTATATCAAATTGAACCTACTCAATCCAATAAAACCAATGGTAATGGTCTCGAGGCTTACCTTGGTCTGGTTTGCACAGAAAATCGATGAACAGTTTGCCTATTCCGTTCCGACGTCGGTTTGAACGAACGGGTTCGAGTTTGAAGGATCTGAAATCACAGCCTCGTCCAGAATGACGAGACGATCATGATCGTATGGATTTTGGGCGACGGTTTGGTGGTTTTGTGATTCAACCAAGATTAGGGTTTCGGTGAGTTTTGGAACTTTTGGTTTAGAGAGAACAAATGGGAGAGAAAACTGCTGTTTCACGTGCAGAATGGATGGGGAAGGTTGGCTGCTGTGCAGCCAGCCAAAAACCCTAATTCCCATACACGGAGTGGTAAATTACCAAAATGCCCCTACACTTTAAAGCTTCGTAAAACGTTCGTTTTAACTCCGAATTGAGTTCCGCTTGCGTCCACACGTTCGTATCGACGAGTACATCAAGAATATGTAAAGAAATAATTTTTCACAAGTCGTCACGAAAAGTCAACAAAAGTCAACATTGACCCTAGGGGTATTTTGGTCATTTCACATAAATTTTGGGACGGGTTGTAACACCTCACTCCCAGCTTCATTTTGACACTTGAATCGTGGAAAATGGTTGAGATTTGAAGGTTTTAGGACGAATTGCAGGTTTCCGGCCAAATCTCCAGTTTCCGGTGAAACTCCGGCCGGCAGACGGCGGTTGGCGGCGTTGACGCGGCGGCCGAAAAATGCAAAGGTCACCGGCGAGCTGACGTCAGCCGACCAGGCCCTGACGTCATCAACTCGGTCCAAACCCGGTTGGACCGGAATATTCCAAGGTATATTCCGTCCGTTAGTTTTAACAGCGTTAACGGAATATTCTAACGCCGTTAGAATATTCCGTTAACTCTAATGGCGCGTGTCACCAGCGACTGGCCGACGCGTGTGGCGCGTGACTGCGCGTTCGGTATGGATGTTACTGAATGGTATCAGAGCCACTATGTTGTTCGGTTTGGATGTGCCGGCAATGACGTCTGGTTACCCTTAAGTGGGGCGGATTGTGATATCCCACATCGACCAACGGAGAGGGGGTGATGTGCCTTATATGTACATGCCCACCTCCAATTAGCACGAGGCCTTTTGGGAGCTCACTGGCTTCGGATTCCATCGGAACTCCGAAGTTAAGCGAGTTTGGGCTAGAGCAATCCCATGATGGGTGACCCACTGGGAAGTTGCTCGTGAGTTCCCAGAACACAAAACCGTGAGGGCGTGACCCAAAGCGGACAATGTCGTGCTACGGCGGAGTCGGTCCGGGATGTGACACAGTGTGTATACTTTCAACAAAATTACATACATGCCATCAATCCAACCCTTCATCGACTATTTTTGCAGGAACAGTTTCAACTATATGTAAAATTAGTTTTATATATTGTTTAGTAAAATCAGTTTGTATATTTATAGTAGAATCAATTTGTATATTTTTAAATTGTTCCAATTTTTTTGTGTGGCCAATTTATGCAAAAAGGATGTATACTTTTTTAAATTGTTCTAATTTTTCTATATGGCCAATTTATTCAAATTATTTTTCTACACAGTACGCACATCTCCTTTTTCTCTCCTTCCCCTTTTCCTCATTTGAGGCACCAATTTCTCCCTCATCACCGCCTTGGGCACAACTTCTGTCATCCACAACGGTGTCCACATCCTTCCTCTTCACCTTCCTCTTCGCTACAAATCTGAAGCTCAAGTCTTGCTTGCCTAGGGTTTCATCGGTATCTCCATCCCTAAATTTGGAGTATGCCCTAACGGATTATGGTATGGAATGGCATAAAGCACAGCAGAGAAAACAAAGAAAGGTATGTGGTAAGTCCCTCAATAGATTTGAGGGTTGAATTCTCTTTCAATATATATTGTTACAAAGACTTGGTATACATGTAACTTGCTATACAAGGATTACATAAAAGGAAGGCAAATCTAAATGATTTGGAAATCAATCACAGATCACAAAGATCGCTACAAATCAGGAAGTACATAATGAATGTCTATCACACCCCTGCAAGCTGACGAGACAAGCAAGAACATGAAGCTTGGAGACGAGAAAATGGAAGCGAGTGATGGAAAGTCCCTTAGTGAAAATATCTGCAATATGGTCATGAGTAGAGACATAGTTGATAGCAAGTTCTTTTTGAACAACTTTCTCACGAACGTAGTGATAATTCACAGCAACATGACGAGTTCGGGCATGAAATACCGGGTTTGAAGCCAATGAAATAGCATTGATATTATCGCAGAAGAGCGTGGGGCAGTGAAGAGGAAGGTGAAGATCACGAAACAACATTCGAAACCATGATACAATAGTAGATGTCAGAGCAAGTTGTCTATACTCAGCCTCAGTGCTAGATCGAAAAACCCCATTTTGTTTCTTTGCACTCCAAGAAACAAGATTAGAACTAAGATACAAACAATATCCACTTGTAAAGCAACGATCATCAGGATCCCCAGCATAATCGGCGTCTGAATAAGCTGTGAGACGAAGAGAGGTTGGCTTGTATTGTATGTCGTGATGAGGAGTCCCTACAAGATAATGAAGAATGCGTTTGACGGCAACCCAATGATGAGTGGTTGGCTGGTGAAGAAATTGGCAAACCTGATTGATCGTAAAAGTAATATTTGGGCGAGTGAGAGTTAAATATTGAAGAGCGCCAACAACACTGCGATATTAGGTTGGATCCGGCAAAGGATCACCATCATGAAGACTGAGCCTTTTCCTACTAACAGTAGGCGTATAGACTAATTTGGCACCATCCATTTTGGTGCCTTTGAGTAGGTCAAGAATGTATTTATGTGGGAAAGAGACAGCCCATCAGAGGCATTAAGAACTTCCATGCCCAAAAAATTAATGAGCGGGGCCAAGATCCTTCATGGAGAAACGATTGCCCAAGTCGCTTATGAGAGTAGTAATATGAGTAGAATTATTTCTGGTAATCAAGATATCGTCAACGTATATCTACAAATAAATGCGAATAGTGCCATGAATATAAGTAAAGTGTGAAGGATCTGCATGAGACGAACTAAAACCCAAATCCTCCAAATGAGTGGAAAAACAGTGAAACCAGGTTCGAGGTGCTTGCTTGAGCCCATAGAGAGAGAGGCGTAACTTGCAGACATGGTGAGGGGATCGAAAAAACCACGAGGTTGTTGCATATAAACCTCCTCAGATAAAGACTCGTGAAGAAAGGCATTCTGAACAACTGTTGAACATGCCATTTAAACTGAACAAACAAGGCTAAGATTAAACAAATGGTAGAATGATTAATAACAGGACTAAAGATTTCACCATAATCGAGGGCGGGTTGCAGATGAAAACTATTGGCAACCAATCGAACCTTGAATTGCTTAATAGAGCCATCGAAATTACGTTTGATGTGAAATACCCATTTATTCCGCAAAATATTCATGGAGGCAGTGTGGGCAACAAGAGTCCAAGTGCTGGCACGCTGAAGTGCATGAAATTCATCTACCATGGCATGACGGCATTCCAGATATTTGTTGGCTTGGCTAAAACATGTGGGCTCAATGGAAGCGTTAGTTGAATTAAAAAGTTTAACAGAATGGGCAAACTTAGGATTAGGCTTAAGAGAACCTGTCGTTGACCTTGTCACCATGGCGTGGGATGAAGGAACCTAATGAGAAGATGAGGTTGCAGCAGTGGAAGTAGGTGACGAAGTGGCTAGTGGTGCAATATGGACTGGCGGTGCAGGTGGTGCAATAGCTGGCGGTACTTCGGCAAAAGCAAAAGTGAGAACCCGCCTGTTAGGATCTCTCTAAGAGACCTAAATTGGAGCGATCTGTAAGCCTAGTGGACTGCTTGACTGATGAGGCTCCAGAGCATTGGATGCTTCTAGAGGTGGTCTGTTGGGCTGTGTGGGGGCACCTGGAAGGGGCCTAGTTATCTCTAAAGCAGGTATTGGAGACGGATCAAATGTGGAGGGCAATTTTTTTTTTCAATCCTCTCTCTCCCTTGCAAGCTTTCTCAATGGCTTCCACCACTGTTGTTTCTAATGTCTTTCTCTTTGTCTCCCACTCCATCAACATCAAACTTGAGTCTTTCAACTACTCTCTCTGGCTTGCCCAACTTCTCCTTGTCCTCAAAAGTCATCAACTCCTGTCTTTTGTTGATGGCTCCTCCGAGTGCCCATCAGCGTTTCTGACTGGCGACAAGGGCAATACCACTTCCATATTCAATCCCAAGCATGCTGAATGGGTTCAAAAAGACCAACTTGTCCTCTCATGGATCACCGGTTCTCTTGGTCATCAAGCTCTTGTTGCCACTGCTCGTTACACGACCGCTCGTGACATTTGGCTTGCTCTTCAACAACGGTATGCCTCCAAAAACTAGAGTCGTATTCTCCAAAGAGAGGTGATTATTCTGTTTTTGACTTTCTTGATAAAATCAACAATATTGATGATCAGTTGGCCCTTGCTGGTGCTCCTGTTTCCTCTGACGGTATGGTGCATGTCATCATGTCGAATGTGGGTTCTAAGTTTGAGAACACAGTCGCCGTTGCCCAGGCTCGTAACACCCCAATCTCGTTTTCAGATCTCGAAGCCCTCATTCTAGCTGTTGAGATGCACCTCGCTGAATCTTCTGCACAACCTGATTCCACCGCCACTGCTCTGGTGGCCTCTCAGACTTCTTCTTCTTGTCGGGGACGCGGTTTCTCTGATCATGGCGCTGGCTGCTTCTCTCGCGGGGGTGATCGTGGTGGTGGTTGCCCTTAGTATGATGGTTCTCGTAATGGTGGTGATGGTTATCATGGTTACCATGATGGTGGTTATCGTGATGGTGGCAATCGCGATCGCAATTATCACGCTCGCGGGGATCGTGATCCTCGATTTTCTGGCTCTGATACCATAAAGGATTATGGTATAGAACGACTGAAAGCACAACGGAGAAAATAAAGAAAGGTATGTGGTAAATCCTTTGATAGATTTGAAGGTTGAATTTTCATTCAAAATATACTGTTACAAAGACTTGGTATACACGTAACTTGCTATACAAGGATTACATAAAAGGAAGGAAAATCTAAATGATTTGGAAATCAATCACATATCACAAAGATCGCTACAAATTAGGAAGTACATAATGAATGTCTACCATGCCCCATTTAATTCACCTTCATATCCCTTGTATCCGTACAGGTCTCTCACTCTCCTTGCTTAAATTTTGCAATTGCCATAGCTGATTTACATATTTGTATTGCTGAAATTTGGGTTGCAGGAGATCACTGTAGTGGAAGTACGAAGGAGGAGAGAGAAAGTGAGAGAAGTGCGAAGAAGAAGGAGGAGAGAGAGAGAACAGTACGAATAGGGCAAATATAATAGGGCAAAATTCTAATGTAAAAGCAATTTAAAAAACAACCATGAGATCAGCTGTCACATGGATAAATTTTGTTCCTTATTTAAATAAATTAAAAACTTAATCTCTATGCAAAATATAATCTTAAAAATTGGATCTATGTGTAATTGTTCCTTGCAACAACAAGAGCATAAGATAAATACAAATAGTGTTAACAACATTTAATACTCTCAAAGTTTGAGGTGATTTTTAAAATGAGCCACGATTTTTTAATTTTCTCGCATTGCCTCTTAATGTTTTGAAATTGTATCAATTTACACATTTTGTCTGATAAATTATTTGAATTTTTATTAAATTGATGACATAGTGAGCATGAAATCCGTAACTGGGTTGACATGTAAGTCACATTTGTACCATATAGCTTGAAAAACTTATCAATTTAATACATAATTAGACATTCAAATATACAAAAGGTGTAAATTGATACAATTTTAAAGCCGCATGGAATAATATGAAAAAATTGAAACCTCATGACTCAACTTAAAATTCATCTCAAATCTTGAGGGTGTAAAATGTAGTTAATTTAAAAATTAAAAAAAGAAAAAGCCACAATAACCAATTGACCAATGACTATGACACTACCGGGGCAGAAGCACTGAGTTGCAGACATGCCACGTAGGACAGCGTGGGTCCCACTATGCTGCACAGGGGGAGGGGAAAACTTTATAAAACCTTAAAGAAATGAAGAGCAAAAGACCGACCGGTTCTCATTTGGTGGCTGCTCAAACAAAGACCAACGAAATAAAATTGGCCAGGTCATTCCCAACCTGCTCTAGAACAAAATCAATCAATCACATTAAAATTTTCTAAAAAAATAATTTTATATACAAAACAGAAACTCCAAAAACGAAGAAAAACCCAAGAAATTGTATAAAATGGAAAATTATATATACATACATATAATTAAATAAATATATATATAAATATAGGAAAAGGAGGGCCCGGAAATTCCTGGCATTGGTTTGAACTTCACGACGGGCACAGAGAGAGAAAGGGGAAGCTCAATTCTTTCTTTTCTTTCTTTCTTCCCTTTCTGTTCCCTCCCCCTCTCTTTCTCTCTCTCTCTCTCTCCCCCTATCTCTCTCTAGACTTTGTCTTCCTCCTTGATCTGCAGCTCAAAGTTCGCTCTTTCCCTTTTCTGCAAAATGGGTTCTTCTTAATTTGCCTTGAAGATGGGCTACGGTCCCTGATGGCAGGTACCCATTGTGTTTTTGTGCGTGTTTTGCTTGAATTTGTGTGCTTTTTTGGGAGAAGATTTGGGTCGATTTGTTTTTCTCGTTTTTTTCGAATGCGTTGTCTTGTTTGAAGGATTTAAAGGTTTTTGAACGAGGAATCTGTGGTTTTGTTAATGATTGTTCCAACGGTTGAGCTGGACATGTCTGATTCTCAGCTTGGATTTTGAATTTTTTGGAATTATTTTTGTTGAATTTCTTGAATTATTTGGTTTTTGAGTTGAAATTATCGTTGGGTTTGTTGAGGTTTCTTTTATCTATTTTTTTGTACCAATTTTTATGTAAATTTTCACGTTTAGAAAGGAATATAAAATGCTTATGATTCATTTTTTACTGTGAATCCTCAAATCTGAAAGGTTGGAAAAGTTAGAAATCTTAGTATGCAAGGCATTTGAATAGGAGCTCTATTACGAAAGGAATTTAGTTTTTTTTCGAAAAATTAATGCGCGATGTTTGATTAAGTGCATGTGTATGAAATATGTTAAGGATGTTATGCTCGGGATATTGTGAATTTTAGTTGCTGAGAGTTAATTTTCATCGGGGTTTGTGTTTATTAGGCATTTTTAAGGAGAAATTGGAGACAAGGGTGCTTTTAATCGTAGAGTGAGGACAGAGATTCGAGTCCTTTCTGTAATGGATATGTGCCAATTATAGTTAGCTTTGGCTGAGATTGATAGGAATGGCAGGAGGAAAGATAAGGGCGAAGCTTCGCCAGAGCAACCTTTACACGTTCTGCCATAAGCCAAAAGCCAATGAGACAGAGGCGCCTCGCCCAATCCAAGGAGCCGGGTTCTCAAGAACTGTATATTGCAACCAACCTCATTTCCATCAAAAGAAGCCTTATAAATACCGTTCAAATTTTATATCAACCACGAAATATAACCCTATCACGTTCTTGCCCAAAGCACTCTTTGAGCAGTTCAGACGGGTTGCCAATGTGTATTTCCTTTTGGCTGCAATTCTTTCCCTCACGCCCGTTTCACCATTCTCTCCTGTGAGTATGATTGCTCCTCTGGTATTTGTTGTTGGTCTCAGTATGGCAAAGGAAGCCATGGAAGATTGGAATAGGTTCTTGCAGGATATGAAGGTTAATCTCCGTAAGGTAATCGTTCATAAAGGAGGCGGTGTTTTTGGTTTTAGGCCATGGCATAAGATTCGGGTTGGAGATGTTTTGAAAGTGGAAAAGGATCAATTCTTTCCTGCAGATTTGCTTCTTTTGTCGTCAAGTTATGAGGATGGGATTTGCTATGTTGAGACTATGAACTTAGATGGTGAAACAAATTTGAAGGTAAAGAGATGTTTGGAAGTAACCTCACCAATGGAGGATGATGGCGCTTTCAAGGATTTGACGGCAACAATTCAGTGTGAAGATCCAAACTCCAATCTTTACTCATTTGTAGGTAATCTTGAGTACGATCGGCAGGTGTATCCTCTTGAACCCAATCAGATACTCTTGAGAGATTCAAAGCTCAGGAATACCGCTTATGTGTATGGGGTGGTGATATTCACGGGTCATGATAGCAAAGTCATGCAGAATTCAACGAAGTCCCCTTCAAAAAGGAGCGGAATAGAAAGGAAAATGGATAACATTATCTATATTCTTTTCACCCTCCTTGTAGGGATTTCAATGATCAGCTCAATAGGCTTTGCTGTGAAGACAAAATTCAGCATGCCAGACGCATGGTACTTACGACCTGATAATACAACAGATATGTATAGCCCAAAAAAGCCTGCCCTGTCCGGTCTTATCCATTTGGTCACTGCTCTCATCCTTTATGGATATCTAATACCCATCTCTCTCTATGTTTCAATTGAGGTTGTGAAGGTTTTGCAAGCAAGCTTTATTAACCAAGACTTACTCATGTATGATGAAGAGACTGGGAATCCTGCTCAAGCACGGACATCAAATTTGAATGAGGAGTTAGGCCAGGTAGACACGATCCTCTCTGATAAAACTGGCACGTTAACCTGCAACCAGATGGACTTTCTGAAGTGTTCCATTGCTGGTACTGCATATGGCGTCCGTTCCAGTGAAGTTGAACTTGCAGCAGCAAAACAGATGGCTAGTGACCTTGAAGACCATGACGATGAGCTTGCCAATTTTCCCATGCGAAAACATAATGCGCATGTATCATGGGAGAATGGAATAGGATCAGAAATTGAGCTAGAGACTGTTGTTACGTCCAATGAAGATAAGAATCGGAAACCTGCCATAAAGGGGTTTAGCTTTGAGGACAGCCGCGTCATGGTAGGAAATTGGTTGAATGAGTCCAGCCCTGATGTGATTTCATTGTTTTTAAGGATATTAGCAGTTTGCCACACTGCAATTCCCGAGCTAAATGAAGAGACTGGCAGTTATACATATGAAGCAGAGTCACCTGATGAAGCAGCTTTTCTTGTTGCAGCAAGAGAGTTAGGATTTGAGTTTTGTAAAAGAAGTCAATCAGGTGTGTTTGTCCGCGAAAGGTATCATCATTCAGGACGACCAGTGGAAAGGTGAGTGTATGAATGATTTATATTACTACAGCATTGCATTTAAGTTTCCACTTCTGTCTTAACATCTTTGTTGTTTCTTGGGAAACTTACAGGGAGTACAAAATCTTAAATCTATTGGAATTCACTAGCAAAAGGAAGCGTATGTCTGTAATTGTGCGAGATGAAGATGGACAGCTTTTACTTATGTGCAAAGGTGCTGACAGGTTAGGCTCACAACTTTTCTTTAATTCTTTTGGGCAATTGATAACATAATGTAGTGCGGCTGATGTCTTCAGTCAGCATTCATATGCTCTTCAAGTTGAGCATTATGCAGCGTCTTCAGTCAGCTTTCATTTGTTGTTTAGTTTTAAATGTTTAATTAAGGTTTCGTTGAGGCCAAATATAATTAATTAAGTGAACTGGTTGATGCTTTAAGCAGTTGTTTGATTCTTATTTTTATCTCGTCTCTCCTCTCCTCTCTCTCTCATCATACCTTTACTTGGCTTATGCAGCATAATTTTCGAACGACTTTCAAAGAATGGAAGAATGTATGAGGAAGCTACTACTAGGCATTTGAATGAATATGGAGAAGCTGGGTTGCGTACATTGGCACTTGCTTATAGAAAGCTTGAGGAGTCTGAGTACTCTGCTTGGAGCAATGAGTTTCAGAAAGCAAAAACATCTATTGGGGCTGATAGGGATGGAATGCTTGAGCGAGTAGCAGATAAGATGGAAAGAGACTTGATCCTTGTTGGTGCTACAGCTGTTGAGGACAAATTGCAAAAAGGGGTATATAAATTGTTGGTTCTAGCCGTAATTTGATATTGACTTGCTGATCTGCTGCAACTTAGTTTCTTTTTTCATTTTCTTTTCTTTAGGTGCCCCAGTGCATAGACAATCTCGCACAAGCTGGTCTCAAGATCTGGGTTTTGACAGGGGACAAGATGGAAACTGCAATCAACATAGGGTTTGTCTCTAACCAATCAAGCCGAAAGCACTTTTTTGCATACTCTTAGGGGGGTACTATTCTTGTGATGCTCCTCTAGATAAATGTAATGATTTCTTTTCTTTTCTTTGGGGTTTTTTCCTGTTCAGGTTTGCATGTAGTTTGCTCCGACAGGGCATGAAGCAGATCTGTATATCAACCGCAAATTTAGACACGTTGGGACAAGATAGCAAAGAGGTATATATTTCATTGAGAAAAGGAACATGAATTTATTTTGAGGAGATTAATTTATATAATGTTAGACTTTGTGTCTTTTCACTAATGAGCAGGCCGTGAAAGATAACATTTTGAATCAAATTACCAATGCCTCACAAATGATCAAGTTGGAAAAAGATCCACATGCGGCATTTGCATTAATTATTGATGGAAAAACTTTAACCTATGCTTTGGAGGATGATATGAAGCATCTATTCTTGGGATTAGCTGTTGACTGTGCATCAGTCATATGCTGCCGTGTCTCTCCCAAGCAGAAGGCATTGGTAAGATTTTATACCTTTTTTGCAATTATTCTATTTCCGAAAAATTTCATTTTTCCATTTGAATTGTCAAATGACTGAGATATCCTTATGAATGTGGGTATAGCTGTGCTGTTTCTTCATATGATCAGTTCTTTCTTGCACTAGGTAACAAGGTTAGTCAAACAAGGAACTGGAAAAACGACGTTAGCAATTGGGGATGGTGCAAATGATGTTGGAATGATTCAAGAAGCTGATATTGGTGTTGGAATTAGTGGGGTCGAAGGTATGCAGGTTGGTATCTTTTCCGACTGACTCTTTCTTATAATGTTTTTTGGTTGCTACATTTTTGTTTCTTTTTTCAATTTTCGATACAATGATGTCTCTTAAATTTGACCTGTGTTCCACTTTGGTCTTTGAATTTCAAGATGACTCACTTTGCCCCCTAAATTTTTTTAGTGCTTTAAATTAGTCCTTGACGTGATATACGTCTGTTAGATTATCCATTAAAAATGGTCACATGCACATTCAGGGGCATATTCATCACTCCAAAGTTCCAAACCTCAAATTTCTTTAGTGCCCTCTGAATTTGGTGCATGTTCTTTTTAGGTTTTTAAATCTCACAATACTTGGTAATTGCCTGCAGGCTGTGATGGCTAGTGACTTTTCTATTGCCCAGTTTCGGTTTTTGGAGAGACTTTTGGTAGTCCACGGGCATTGGTGTTATAAGAGGATTGCTCAGATGGTAATATCTGTAAATGTATCTGGTGTTTTTTTTCAATTATTATTTTAAGCTTTCTACCTTTTAATGAGGATGTTTTGCATTCAGGTCTGCTATTTCTTCTACAAAAATATTGCATTTGGTCTCACCCTCTTCTACTTCGAGGCATTCACGGGTTTCTCTGGGCAATCAATATATGATGACTGGTACATGTTATCGTTCAATGTCATTCTAACCTCATTGCCTGTCATTTCACTTGGAGTTTTTGAACAAGATGTTTCGTCCGAGGTCTGCTTACAGGTTAGTCTTGCTAACAGTGCCCTTGTAAATACCTAAACCATGTTTTGTGATAGCCCTGCAGTGACATTTAAAACATCGTGGGTTTTGCAGTTCCCTGCATTGTACCAACAGGGACCTAGAAATTTGTTCTTCGACTGGTACAGGATACTGGGGTGGATGGGCAATGGTGTTTATTGCTCTCTCATAATCTTCTTCCTCAACATTATCATCTTCTACGACCAGGCCTTCCGTGCTAATGGCCAGACGGCTGATATGGCTGCTATGGGTACCACTATGTTCAGTTGCATTGTGTGGGCTGTTAACTGCCAGATTGCTCTCACAATGAGCCACTTTACATGGATTCAGCACCTCTTTGTGTGGGGAAGTATTGCAATGTGGTACCTTTTCCTCTTACTTTACGGCATGCTGTCTCCAACTTACTCCAAGAATGCCTACCAAATTCTAGTCGAAGCTCTCGGTCCTGCCCCATTATTTTGGTCAGCCACCCTCTTAGTAACAATCGCTTGTAATCTCCCTTACATTGTCCACTTAGCCTTCCAAAGAAGTTTCAATCCAATGGACCATCATATCATCCAAGAAATCAAATACTACAAGAAGGATGTCGAGGATCAGCGCATGTGGAAGAGGGAGGCATCAAAAGCAAGACAAGAAACCAAGATAGGGTTCACGGCGAGAGTGGATGCCAAGATCAGACATTTGAGAGGGAAGCTACATAAGAAGCATCATACCCCTGTAAGTACGCAAGGAGGGATGTCACCGTCGTGACCGTGTCCATGATTTTTACAGTTTTGAAATCTTTAATTTTTTAGGGTTTGCGGGCGATTGCAGTTTTATGTTGGTGGCCCTTTGTAATTCTTTGTCTTGGTGTTGTTTTGATCCACTTACGTGGGGTTGGTTAAAAGTCCCATTCTTTATAGAAAAAGCGCTTGGAGCTGTTATAATGTACAATATCTTGTAAGGTTTAAAGTGAGTGAAGATAGATGTCATTTGCCTAGTGCAATTTGTTTGCCCCGCAAACCCGGCTTAACTCGAGCAGTTCCTCTTTATCTGCAAATCACGATCTGACATACATACCAAAATAACTTGTCAAAATCATAAAAGGAAACGATTCTGGTCACGTAACAAACTCTGATTTGTCCGTGAAGAGGAATGGCTCCTCGATCTTTAAAACGCAATGGACCAAGTAAACAATTGCTTACACAAACCAAATAATCTAGGGGGAAATTCTCAAAGATGTGATTTTCACACTTGTTTTTTCCTACACTCATCCTATTATTTCTGTCGGTTGATTATCCTTTAATCTATTCAATCCAATGGATACAGAAAAAGAGAGGAGTGCAAGAGGAGAAAAAGGAAAGCGGAAATCACTTCAGAAACCCAAATATTCAAAACTGCATTGTTGGACAAATTCCATTCAAGTCTAATAATTGAGTAGACTACTTAATACCAATTGATGCATTTACTGGTTCTAAACAACCATTCTGCTTATATAGTCGTGGTCATTCATCAATTTTCCAGATCTGTTTCAAAATTTATAACAAGAGTGACTTTTTCCTTTTTTACAATCGAACACATACTGAGTCAATTCCAACTCTCTGACAAGGACATTAGAGCATATCTAATGACTCCCCAAACTAACACTATTGATGAGGAGTCTTTTAATGGTGAGAGAGGCTAGAGGCTAAAAAATGTTGGGTGACTAAATTTTATTGGATGCCGTTTTTCTTTTAAAGTGGCCCCTTGAGACCATCTCCAATGGTGGAGATAAAGTCTAAAATTTAGAACTTAAACCCCCCCAAACCTCTTCCAATGGCTGGGCTAAAATTAGGATAAGGGATAAATTCTAAAATTGGGTCAAATTTAGACCAGAATTCCCACCCGGGGACAAAATTCCCACCCCAAATGCGCGTGAACGCACCTGATTTTTTCCAATTGCACCTGATTTGACGCGCCAGCAGTGTTTTTGCAGGTTACCCACGCGAGCTGCAGGCAGTGGGCCAGGCCACCTGCAGCTGGTCGGCCACGCATTGCACAAAAGCCAAATAAATGGCTCTTTAATCAACGGTCAAGATTGCTGGGCCGTTGGATATCCAACGGTCCATATGCAATCTTTAAAATATATATATATATATAATTTATAAATTCATTAAATCTAACGGCTGAGATCGAATGTGATCAAATCTAACGGTAAAAAAAAAATCTAACGGCCCAAAATTAAATCCAACGGCTAAAATATTTTTAAAAAAAATTTAAATCAAAATTCACTTTCCTCATACAATTCTTCAAATTTTTCTTTCTACCCATCTAATTTAGTGTCCTCATACAATTGTTCAATCATCCACATAAATACCTATGTGATCAAACCTAATTGTCACCTAATTTAGTGATTCTCATTATTTATCGGAATTAATTTTTTTTTAGGTTAAAATGTTCACAAAAACAAATTAGGATAATCTATATAAATTTTATTTTAAAATAGTTACCGAAAAGAAAAAAATTAGGCTAAAATTATTCTTTAGTAATCTCGGGCTAAATTTTTAACCCAAAACCATTGGAGAAGAAAAACTGTTTCTGGGTTAAGTTCTAAATTTTCTGGGCTAAAAATTTAGACTTTAACCTCCACCATTGGAGATGGTCTGAGAAGTCTTGGGCAAGAGATGAGTCTAAACTGGCTCCTTGAAGAAGCCTAAGCTAGATATGTCTCATTACAAATTGATTTTTGTCATTTGATTTTTGTCAATTCCAACACTCTGACAAGGACATTACACTCTATAATGAACTATACAAGATGAACTTTAATAACAATATATGGTGCTTTGAAGTATAGAATAATTCAGGTATTTAGCTGTTAGGTCTTAGTTTTTAAATTTTTAAATAAAGATTTAATGATTAAAACACTCGGGGTCCCATACTCCAAAGTACCATAGAAAAACCCCTTTAAAAATTGTTTATGGCTCATTGCTACATGAATTTTTGTAAACCAACTATTTGACTACTATGTCACAACAAAACTACACCATTACAACGGGACCAATCACAACTAAATATTAAACTCATCACAAATATATATCATCGTCGCACTCATATGAAAGTTTGACCTTAACCGAGTACACAAGATGCTAGTTTGACACCTCAACTTTTTATGAATATTAATCCTTCTCAAGGTCCATTTCAACCACCCAAACTCTTTTCAATGTTGGAAGAGTTCTCGTCACAACTTCAAATCCTCCTCTGATTTTTTTTTTATAAATAAATTTAAAAAAAAAACTACCTGAAAGACAATGTATGTAAACAAAATATATACAAAGCACTATTACGAATTTGAAATTATCAAATGTGTTATAAACTAAAAAAGAAATTGTAGAGATAAATGATAAATAGAGAGTAGAAAAAAGACATTGTAAAATGTTCTCCAAATCTGTGTGTTTCATCTTGGTAGAAACCTCTATTTATAGGCTTTACATGATAAGAAAATAAATACAATCATTTACAATTGTAAATAAGTTACAAAAACTATGCACTAAATATTTAGTGCATAGGTTACATGGAAACCAAAAGGTGAAGGGGAAGAAGTATGGTGGTCATCCACCAATTAATGAAATTATAACATTCCCCCTTGGATGTCCACCATACAATGATATAGTTGTCTCATTAAAACCTTGCTCGGAAAATCCAATGGGACAAAACTAAAATGAAGGAGAAAAGAGTGCAACATTCTTCTAGATCATTGACTATGGTGTTGGACACGTTTAGTTGCCTCGTTAAAACATTTCTAGGGAAAACTTAGTGGTACAAAAACCTAGTCGAAGGAAAAAGAGTACAACCCACTTATGTCCGTGATTTGAAAAGTTGTTGGATGCTCCCTCTGATGAGATACTCCTCCTGATGACAGCATACTCGAACTATTTGTCGGTGCAACAAACATAAAGTAACATTGTGTCAATTTTCTTCAGAATGAGATTCAGCAATGTTGATATATAATTTCTTCAATATCATCATGAGATATCTTTCATTTGTATACCTGAAGATGTTAGAGTAAAACTATATCTAGATTATGAAGCCTTTCAGTAATGTGAAGTGATTAGAAACAATTCATAAATAACTTCACAAACTTTATAATATCGCTAAAATAATAGTATATGCAAAATCATATTTTAAGTATACGAGGATACGAGCATAGATAAACTACATGACATAACTAGACATTCACAAGAATTCTTGTATGATATTTAAGCAATTCATAAACTCTTCAAGAGTCTCAAAATCCCATAACTTTTCAAAAATTGAATATGTTCCAACAATTTTGGATTTGAATTCGAATTCATAATTTAATAAAAGTACTCATTGAGGCAATTCAAATAATTTTCATTTCAAGAAAGTTGAGTACATACCTTGAACTTCAGGCTCTTTCAAAACTTAGATATTTTCTTTAAGCAATTTATATATGTATCTTCATATCACATTTCACATCTTTTAGAATTTGTTCTTATGTATCATTTAAGAAATCTCTTTGAGCGACATGCTTCAAGCATTCCATAATCGTTAAAATAATAAATGTGAGTCTATTCATATTGTAAGCACGCTTCACAAGAATATACATGGCTGCATATATAATTTCATGACACATCCCGATCCTGACACGCCATGTGTCGGGAAGTGCTGGCTGACCCGTGTTAAGTGACGAAAGCCAATTATGCATGTGTATGAGAAAAAGTGAATAGATTTAGAGTTGGAAGCGGAAGTCAGAGTGTGGTGATGGGTAAAACCCATTATTACAGGTGCATAACAGTCAGAGCAAAATAAATAGTGCAAGGAATAAAAACATTCACATCCTCGTGAAGATGGATAAGTAGAAATTAACTAAAAGTAGGAGCAAATCCTACATAATCTGGAGAAACTGTCAGAACCACCAACCACAACCAAAGCAAGCCCACGTCTCACTAGAAATCGAATCTGCCACTAAGTTCTGGAGGGGTGCAAAACATAAAAAGGTGAGTGGGTCAAAAAGCAAAGTTTGATAAAAGCTTTGTTTTCAAGAGCATACTATCCCATCGCTGGAAAACATGTATAGTTTTTGTAAATACGTCATACTCCCCGGTATGATCCTCTAAATACTATAATAGTAATGCGGGTACTCCCCGAATATCAAACTGACTACTCAAATACGGGTACTCTCCGAGGCACCTTCACATCTACATCTACCTATAATAAGCACGTACACACAAGCAAGCTTGAATCCTGTTATCTTAACGGGGAATGCCTTTACTTATAGCCGCAGCTACACATTGGTCGAGACTCACACGACAATCGATACTCAGGATTTCGTTTAGCCTGTAGACTAGAATAGTAAACCTCACCCTAATTTAACATCTGCTTGAACTCCCGATCGCTTCTCGAGCTGGATTAGTATATGAATTCCCTGGTTACTTTCTTTCCGCATGAGCGCTGGGTGGGACCGAGATAAAGAAAGGACGGGGGGCAACCATACATGGTACTTCTCGACCGTGTCTCCGAGGGACAGTTGAACGGGCGATTCATGAATGCAGCCGGGTTGGACGAGCCAATAACTCGAACGCAACAAGAAGAGATCCATTAAGAGAAAGATTTATCCGAGAAAAAATCTTAACAGTTACATCCAATCACAAACTACACGAAAGTTGCCCCTTTTTCATGGGGATTTACCCATCACAGAGATGCACAGAGGAACAGAGCGACATTGATAGCAATATGGGGGAAGTTCCCATCAGGCAACAACGGTTCGTACCGCTATAATAAATAAAGCTTTATGGATGAAGTAATCGGAGTGACAAATGGTTACGGTTGCGGAAACCAGAGAAAAAGTCGGTTACCTTTTGAATGGCATCTAGTCTCCCTACTTTGATGCTTTTACCAGTTGCCTTAGCATCTGCAGCGTGGTATATTAAATAGAATAGTAAATAGGCCTTCCCAACTCACTCGAATCGGTAGATCTCGGTGCCCACGTAGCAAAGGTAATCAAACTGACTTCTCAAAACATGGGTACTCCCCGAAAATCAGACTGACTGCTCAAATACGGGTACTCCCTGAAAATCAGACTGACTGGTCATCCATATGTAAACACACAAGCCCAAGTAGATAAGCTACGAGGAACAAGCTAGGTATATAAGTAATACGCTGAGTACTACAATGACGCGAGTCTAACGCTAATCGCTGTGCACAAAGTGCGCCACACAAGTTGGAGTTGCCTAGTGCAACCTAGAATATGCTAGTACCTACAATGGATCCAAAGTTGCGTAGCGGTACTGGGAGTGACATCTCCGAACGTCAAGGCTAGTCCTGACCACAAGACTGAGTACTGATACCCGAGGTGTTATACATCTACTGATGAGCAACAGTATAGAAACATGTATGGCAAATATAATACGAATGTTCTACCTCCAACAATCGCATATGATATGAGTCATGCTAACAATTTAAAGAAAGCATTGAAAAACCATACGTAATAATACATTTATCAAAACAAAGACCCACTCACTCACTTGTAAGTAGCCGGGTCGTAGCCTCCCTGTCCTAGGTAGCCCCGGTAGTCCTTTGGATGAGTCTTACCTATATGAGATATCACTATAATAATGATTAAACTCATAAAGGTTACTAATTAAACTAATTAACGACACTTATCCCTTGTTTGCTCAACACGAAGGTTCGAAACACTCTGTAAAATACCATACTTACTACCCCTAGGTAGTATGCGTCGTCACGAGTAGCCTCGCGTCGACGGAGTTCAAAAATAAGGTCCCACGCGCCCCCACGCGTGGCCCACTTGCGGCTCCACTTGCGGCTCCACGTGCTGGTCAACGTGCCAGTCAATGCATCAGTCAACTGACGACGTCAGTTGACGGCGTTAGATCTAACGAAATATTCCAGCATCTCCGTTAAATCTAACAGAATATTCTTAAAGGCGTTAAAGGAATATTCTGGGCTGTTGACGTCATCGCTGACGTCATCGGCCTGTCTGGGTCGGTTGCTGACGTCGTCGCCCGGTCGCCGCTACAACTGGCTCTGGTCGCGGTCGCCGGAATTTTGGCCGGTTTCTGGAGAATTTTAAAATCTCCATAACTTATTCATTTCTTGGCCAAATTTCACGTTCTTTATACTAAAATGAAGCTAGAGATGAGTAGAATGACGGTGAACCTTTGGTTTGGCCGTACAAGCTTGGGAAATGGCCTGTAATTGCCTCGAAAGGCTGCGGGTACTATAGCTTCGTCGATCTATATCAAAACTCAACCAAATCAAGCGAACCACATATGAAATTTCATCTACCCAATGAGAGGAATCCAATGGTGGTACTTAGAAACCTCATCTCGGTCTAGAATGGCGAGAAAATCGCCAGGAAGGTCCTGTTCTTCCTTGTGTTTTTTTCGTCAAAAGGCCAAGAGTTTGGACAAACGGTTTGCACTGTTGAGTCCAGGGCATCAAGATGAAGATGGTGGTGATTTTAGTTTGCCTCGGTTCGACGGGTTTTCGTCGACGTGCACTGTGCACATACGGTGAGAAGAGAGAGAGAGAAAATAAGGATAAGGGAAAAAAAATAAGGAAAAGTGACGGGGAAGAAGAGAAGGAATGAGATATTTTGGGTTTTGGGGGTATTGTGCACTCACCAAAACAGTAAAATTACACGGTCCTATGTACAAAATAATCACGCACGTGTCCAAAATATCCTCTGGGAATTATTTTATAACAAACTTTTTACGGGATGTTACATTTCATGTCTTTACAGTAATTGTACCAAGTGAATGTATTTTACACATTACAAATACATATTTCTAGCCTTTTTGGCTTTATGATTGTGTGTTTGAATTATAGGTCCAATCATTCCATGTCTTTTGAAAATATACAACATCACTGGATTGCCTTGTCCAGTTTGACCAATTATAATTAAGTCGTCGACATTCATAACATGACAGGGTATAATATTATCATATAGCCATTTTTAATATAGTATGTACTGTAAATCACATATGTCATAAATGATCGATCATCCATTCGAGATTCCATAATTCTCTTTATGCATGCATCAGAGATAGATTTCTCCATAGTCATTAGTACTCATGCCTCTTCAAGGGCTCTTGACATTTTCCAATTGACTTTCGTCTCTTGTAAGACTTTTATCTCCTATGATACTAAATATATATAGAATGTGGATATTCAATAAACTTTCATTATTTCAAGTATATGGACCTTCCAATATAGGCTACACTTTTAGGGAGCTAATTTTGCATCTTATAGCTATGTCACTGCGCACTCAGGTGTACATTATATAAATCATTTGCTACCACTTTAAATTGTCTAATTGGGACATCCATTCTTCTAGATATTTAATAATGATTATGTCACTTTAATTTTTCTGATAAAAGTATCTTTCCATTTGAATTGTGATTTTCTGGATTGCATTAGCTTCTATATCTTATTTTAGCATACAAAAATATTGACGAGACAATAGTAAAAATTCCATAATTATTCACGTCGTTCTTTAAGAACAACCTTTCTCCTCCTAAATATGTTTGATAAAAAAAACATGATAGCGAAATGATAATGCAGAATCTCCGTGCTCGCTTAATGGGTGTCCATATGAGTTCTTATTTATAAATATCATGATTTCAAAAGCGAATTAAAGGTAAAATCTTCGTTTCATGCCAACACATAATATATCGATCAATGAACTTCTAGTTTCCAATAGTTAGGGCCTCAAACATAATTGTAAGAAGCAACTTATAATGAAAATAACTCTAACGTTGAGGGATAATTATCGGTTATGTTCAATCTCGACATGCATATATAGAGATATAAAGGTCACGTTCTTCTAGAACTGAGTACATATGAACTATCAATATATAATTTCTCCTCCATTTGTATTAATATGATGGCTTTTTATTTAACTCTTTGAATCCTTTGAGTAGGTTTGCATAACGATATATGAGATTTATCATCATTATTACATAACTTAAGTACGTAGTGCTTTAATATATAATCTCCCTCCATATTGTCCAACTTCAAAAACATTTCACTTCTAGAGGTAACGTATAAGTGACGTTTGCCTTATTCAGTAATGTATGGTCACCATTCACCTCAAAGAATGATAATGAATTAATTTACTTTCTCTTCAGGGAATAATATAGAGTCAATAAGATGTACATAAAAATACTCATTACTTTAAACATCATGTTATTTGATCATGTCAAATAAATGCTCGTTGTATTTCTACTGATGGAGCACAACTTATGGACACGAAGAATGACGTGAAAATTAACTTGACACACAAATTTAAACCCTATCAATGTAGTATATGTAAGTAGGGGTCGTTCTAGACCGGGGATTAAAAGGGATGCTAATCTACACAAACTAGACTCAAAAACAGAAAGCTAGACTTTAAACTACTCAAAACAAGACCTAACAAGTGATTTGCACAAAAATCAACTTTGACTTGACTCAAAACACTAAAGGAAGACAGATTTTAACTAATTTAGACTCAACTAACACTAACAAATTTTAGGGGAATTGGTTTTGACGAATTTAACTTAAACAAATAAATTTAACAAGAACGAATGAAAGGATGATTAACAAAGGTGAAAAGCTAGCTAAAGGGTCCTTCTCCACACACGACATATATGCATACAAATTGATCTCCAGCTATTCTTCCTATAAATCATGAATCTCAACACCCCAAGTTAATTAGGTACGCTTAAATTAACCTTCAGATTTTCCTAAATTCATTGAATTGGACGTAGCGCCACAACCAAATTATTCTTATCAAGTTCCCTATATGACAGCATACTAGAGATACATATCAAAGATCATTAAGTTCTATGAAAACCATAAGCGTTGACAAAGTATTTGTGACTATGATAGCATGACACTCCTACCAGAAATTTACTTAACGCGATCGTGACTAACAACCTCCACTACTTGTGAATATAAGTTTCTAACGATGAGGTGAAAGTCCCTTATATTCTAACATCAAATTCATGCATGTAAACTAAGTATGCATCCTCAATCAACATACAAGAATAAGTTTTCAATCAAACAGTTAAGCAAATTGCATTCACGATTCATGAAATTATAACTGGATGTAATCAATTCATATCACATATATGTTCATGGCTTTGAATTCGCCTCTAGCTAAGCAGAAATTAGTTACTCACGATTACAATGAAACAAAAACAACTAAAGTTAAACATTGAAAATAAAGACTGAAGACACCTAAAACCCTCCAGAGCTGTGGCACCAATGGTATTTTCTGACTTCTGGCTTTTTTTTCCTGGATTCTGTCCAATTAGTCTTCTTTTGTATCTTATGCGTCTCCAACGTGATTGCATTCTCAAAGGATTCTAAAGCACGATTTTTTAGAGAGTTTAGACCTCCTTAGAACTCCTTAATTCATCTGAATTAAGTGTAGAAACACGCGCAAAACAGCTCCCACGTTTTCTTCCTTGAAACCCAATTCGACTAGGACTCTACTTCCTGTTTCGACCTTTCATTACTAAAACAGCGATAACTATTTCTAGAAGCATCAGAATCGTGAGTTGTAAAATCCTGTGGAAACTAGACATCCAGAGCTTTCCAACCATATATGGCTTGACACGTATGTCATCCTGAGGAATTCTGGGTGCTCTATCGAAGTTGGCAGTTATGCATAGCACTGTCCAATTTTCACTCGGATTCTGCTTTTACAATTTGCTTGTCTTCCAAACTTCTATCTTCACTCTGTAGGAGAAAATAAGGTCCTCTAGAAATCAGTTCTCAAATATCCTCACATGAAAATGAATCCCCCTTTGCAGCTGAAATTAGGTAGAAAAGGATGATGATAAGGTTAGGATAAGATAAGATAAGGTTGGATAATGTTCCTTCCTTGTAGCTGATTTCTTATCTTCAATGTCTTGAATTAATTTCTCCATCTCTTTAGCACATTCCTAGCCACATTTAAACTTCAAAAAGGTCCATCCATCTTGCTCCAAGCATATGTTATCCATTCCAAGCCCAAAACTGCTCTAAAGTACTCCAAAATGCACTTTCTTGCCACTTTAGCCATTTGAACCTAAAAACACACGAAAATAGCTTAAAATACTATAATAACTAGAAACTAACTACATAAATGCAAGAAAACAAGCTAACTAAGTCGCATAAATATGCTCTTATCAAAGAAATATATATATTTTCTTTATCGATTTGCTTTTCTAAATTAAAATCTTGCAAGGATCTTTATTTTCTTTCTCAAGTGTAGATACAAGATCATGACATTTATATGAATGTCGTCTTTAAGAATTCGTGAAAAAGATTTTTATTTATCTTTTCTTCTGATAACATATTATAGAGTAGAGAACTTTTAGTTCTTAGAAAGTGCAAAAACAACATTGGAATCATATTTTAGTTAAATCCATAACGTTTGGTTTAGTGTACAAATCTATGTATCAAGAACTTAGGTTCTAATATCAAAACTTATGGGCTTAAAACTTCTAGTTCTTATCTATGAACCCATATTTTTAATGTGAAATGTGGACAAGAAGTTTCGAGTTTTCTAATTCCACAATTAAAATACGTATTTCGTGTATGCATAGTCATGAATCTTATGTTTTCGACTAATTGTTCATGTAAAATGAAACTTCTGTTTTAAGATAAACAAAATTTATAAAACTACAACTTCTCATGAGGGTATCAAATTATCCAATAGAAACCATAGGAACAAATAATAAAATTAACATTTTTCATACATGAATACAAGAAATTCTTCTAGCTTGAAAGACATTAGTTTTCTTTCTTTAAATTTGCTAGAATGTAAACAATCGATGATAATAATTTAGGCTCTTCTAGGCTTTGAGTTACAATTGTATTTGAAAATGCATTAGCTTCCACAAAACTTTATTTCTTTTGCATTCTTTTATACTTCATAAAATTTTAATGACATATATCACTTTATAATAAATGCGTCACATTTTCTTCGATGCTTTTTTATTTTTGCCCCTCTTGCACTAGTGATTTTTCAACTATTGATATATTGTGGTTCTCAAATTTGAGATTTTTTTTTCCTCACTATTACGACTGCTTGCATCATTCACTTCAGGGAAAGAGACTAAATTGGAAATTTCCATATATATTGGATATAGAGCAACTGGATGAGATTGCTAAATTCATTGTCAATTCGTGTTTGACATTTTTCAACACCACGCTTTAAATAATATTCGTCTTTCGAAACAAATCTGGAGTACAAATTTTCTCCCAAATATTTAAGTGGGACATCATCTAAAATAAATTTTGCAATTGCATGTGCTTTTAATTCTTATCCTCTTAAGGCTATCATCTTTTTCTTTGATCCTTAATGAATAACATAAGAACTTCGAGTTCATATTATTAGAATCCACAAGACTCTTATGAACTTCGAGTTCATTAATATATATCAAAACTTGAACTTCTTGTAACTGTATCAAAATAATAGGAATACTTGCGCTTTGAACTGCGGGTTCAAATTTCTATTAAAATGATATTGTACAATGTAATATAACAATATACTAATAAAGTTAGATAATGTGAAATCCAAATTTTCATAATTTCACATTCTAGAAATGATGCATTGTGTCCTAAATTTTATATTAGACACAATCAAAACTTTAGGTTCTACGATTTTTGAAATATGTGTAGGACTTTAGATCCATGCCTATAAAATATTGAAATAAAGCAAAGAACTAAATTGTAATAATAAAAGTAAAACAATATTGTGATAAAATAAATTGTTGGAACTTCCGGTTCCAAGAAAGAGAAATTGAAGAACTTTGCTTTTATTTGATTTTTTGATGATTAATGAACTTCAAGTTTTTAGTTGGTTTAAGAACGAATAAATCTCAAGTCTTTGTTTGTGTATAAGGTGTGAGCATCTTCTAGTCCTTACTTAATTTTGACAATTTTTTCCTCCAAGTCTCTAATTCTACATCTTCATAGTATGGAGAGATTCAAATACTCTCATTTTCTTCTTTTGAAAATCAAACGACTTCATGTCATGATTTAAATTTTTTTTAAATTTAAGAATGATGAATAAAATTTATGTTTAGATCTTTTTTGTTAATTTTTTTTTTCTTTCATAATCATAATTGAAAATTTTCAGGTTATATTCTGATGCGAATCAAGAATTTCAAGTTCTCATCTGTTTTATTATAATATCGTAGTGCTGTTTTATTATAATATCTTAGTGATAAATCATCATAATAATATGTATATAGAACACAATACACACGAACTAATTCGAATGCGTGATTTACTAATGAAATAACATGTATACATATTCAAGTACTCGTAATTGTTGGTTCGAGTCCAATTCTAATTTTTAGAACTTCAAGTTCTAAGACTATTATACTTTTTCAATTTAGAACTTCGAGTTCTAGAGTATTATCACTAGTATAAAAAATACCATAAACAATGGTTTTAAACCGTCGTCTGCGATGAAAAAAAAACATCATACAAGTGAGTGTCATCTTAAAGCAAAGGAGACAACAGTTAATAACTGTCGTCTAAGACCTAAACTGTCGTTTGGATATATCTTCAACGACGGTTTCACCTTCAAAACCGTCATCGCATCACCTAAAAATTATGAAAAGAAGAGGTTTTCTGTCGTTGCTTGTGTTACCCAATGACGGTTTTTATATAAAAATCGTTGTTTGCAAAGTTACCAAACGACGGTTGTATCTTAAAAACGTCGTCCCATCCCCTAATAAAAAAAGTTTTAAAAAAGGAAGTGCCAAGATGGCCTGTCAACAGCTTCTGAGAGGACCTGCCGACAGGGCCTGGCAACTAGAGTGCAAATTCTTTCAACGTAGCAAATTCTTAAGGGAACGGCAAGGAGGAAACCAAGACAACAAAGACACACAAAATAAAAATACTCAATGTGCATAAAAATACTCATTGTGCATAATTCATGCTTATCACTTGTAAATGTCAAATCCTCCTGATGAATTAATACAATATGTAGTCACTTCCTTTGAGAAAGGTGTTCGGTCTTGCCTTCATGCTGCAGCAACACAGATCTCGAATTTTTGTCGTTCACACGATAATTCCAGTCTATGAGATATGATGAGAGAGAGTTAGAAAACTATGAGTACTTACAAATGAATGCACTCTACTTTAAGTTATAAATAGACTTCTAATGTGATTGAAACCATAACAAACCTCTACAATCTATGCAGATAAAATTGATAACAAAAAATTAATTAAATGAAATAGGGACAACATAGTAGAAGCAGCTTAATTAATTTATCAACCAAATCTAAATTGGAGAACAAACTAATATCATCCTCAGTCAAAATACACTATACATAATAAAACTACAAAAGCAAACATAGTTCAGAAATGGACTTAGGGGGCATAATACAAACCATCAGCCATGCTTTGGAGAAAAGAATTATTACCTATTTCATGAATACATGGTCTGAGAGCAAAAGAATTGGTAGCATGCTTTGGAGAGGTTTTAGACTGCAAATAAGTGCTCTAGACTTGAGTTCTGCGAACAATAATATATGAAGCGTATCTGAAATTGCACTTACATCTGTAGCAAAAAGTTACCAGACCTCACAAACTTTCTGCAGATTCATGAACAAAACATAGTCTCTTTGGTGTTGTCTATTACCAAAATTCCACTAGTGAATACAGGTATAGTTGGGTGCATCACTTTGATTCTGACCAATTAGAACACTGAGAAAAATTAGGAGCAAATTATTATGCAAGTAATCAATTCACTTGGCAATACTGCTTGTAAATTCAGAATACTTTGAAGAATGTATATATAAAGTACAACTAATAACATGCAGTGTATATAAAGTTAGTGACATTATGGAGAAGAATAACTCACTAGCTGCACACAAATTTATAGTAGATAGTCAGATGACAATAAATAAATAAAAACACAGCAAGAATACACACTTCCAAACCTCAAAAAATATTGCATCACTGTAAAAACACTTACCAAATTTGTTGATGTAACACTCTTTTCTTCAACATACGGATGTAAATCAAGTCATGTTCATCACCAAGTCTGAAAAACAGAAGAAAATAGAATTCAAAAGCCACATAAGAGCACAAAGTGAAGAGAGAGAAAGAGAGATGGACTACCAACTAATAAAGCAATGAATAATATGGCCAGTCAACCACAAATATTCATTGCAGGGCACATATTTGATGCTTCTGAATATGAAGAGTGGGATTGGCATACACATATTCCAAACAAATCAGTATAAAATTGTCCAAGATTTAAGTAGTCATCAAAGTCACACAAAAAAACTAAACAAATTATAAACAAATCACTGTAAAGAACCCAGCAGTACAATGTTACACTAGGATCCCATAGTTGAGAGTTGTTAGATATGTGCGAATACACTCAATGAAACTAATATATATTCATCCCCAATACAAATTCAACAGATATGACAAATGCATTATAAAGAAGCCAAACCTACATAAAACTTCTTTTACAAAGATATATCTCTAACCCATGATATCGACTCTAATCTATACACGAACTTCTTGCTACCACAGCAAAAAACCAATCTCTGCAAGGGACCGCAGACCATTGACCAAGTGTTCCTTGCAAAGGAGAAATGTTACAATAGTTAAAATATAGCTGATTGACAATCGCTAGGATCAATATTTTCAAACATCATTACTCACCGTGCATTCCCATAGCAACCTAACAAAAACATATATGAGAATCAAATTATATACAAGAGAGATACATCATCTAGCCAACAATCAACCATTCCAGCCACACAAAAAGTACAATATACATAAGAGACATCGTGCTATCAGTCGAAAAATTATGTTCACAAATCTACAAAGTGCAACATGCTTCATGCATCACAAAAACTGATTAATTAATTGCTAGAGCCCCAAAACCCCAATAGATACTCACCCAGAACATAGCTAAGTTGGACAACTTCAATTTACCACACATACAACCAACCACTGCAAGAGAATTTAAAATCAAAAAAGAGGGCTTACCTGGAGAGCTGGAGAGGGTGAAAACCCTAAAATCCCAAACAATTCAAAAGTTAATAACCAAATCAGACCTTAACCCACAAATAGGGAAAACAAATAAAATAAATTAAATAAATAAAAACAGTTAAGATAAAAATAAATAAATAAATAAAAAACTTGCTTCAGCTTTTGTCGTGCGACCTTGAATCTCCAAGATCCAACAAAATTTTGACTATTGTTCGTCAGCCATTTTCACGACAAAGGTTTAGGACCAAATCAAAACATTATGACCTCAATTAACAACAAACTCAAACCCTAAGAAGGAGAGACCTTTCTATTGCAGAGACGCCTCCACATGTTCCCAAAATCGATGAAAATCAAGTGAAATAAGGGTTGAGGAGACCTTGTGTTCAATCTGTGTCACTCTTGTCTGAAGAACACGGAGAGAGGGAGGAAGCAGGAACAGGGATCTGGGGAGGAGTGAGATGGGATGCCGAATAAAGTGGGAGAGAGATCGAGAAAGGGGAGAATAAGCGAATGAACAGTATCTTTCGTGTTTTGGGAGTTCTACCTTCGCCGCATTTAACTTGTACGACGGTGCAACTGAAAACGTCGACGAACTCATAGCAAATTTTAAAGAAACGTATTGGGCAACTACTTTTTACTCCACCAGACCACAGTTTTTGCCCTAATACATCGTCTGCCAAAGGGAAACGACGGTTTTAAAAACACACGTCATCTCCTTACTGTCGCGTATGACCAAAATTATACTACTGTATATTCTTTTAATTACAACTTTGGGTCTAATATGGGGTTCAACTTCCATACTACGTAGTATCAAATACTACGAGCATTGGATGGTCAAATACTACGGGCATTGGATGGTTTTGATTCACAGGGATCCACATGACTCATATCATCCAAAACAATATATGTCATCCAATGCTCGTAGTATTCCATACTACGTAGTATGGAAGAATTTTCGTCTAATATGATCCTGAACTTCAGGTGTGTATAATGATATGCAATAAAACTGTATATTCAACAATAAAAGACAAAAACATAATTATATGCGAATTGAAATAGAAATAGCGACTCATTAACATTTTTGGTATGATGGGATTGTGATCAAATTAAGCATGATTAAAAATTCCATTTGCGGAAAAATCATTAGTAAAATGATAAACCAAGAACCCACGAGAACCTTAGCTAGTTGTAGAGATTCGTATTAATAACGTGCTATAAAACTAAGAAAAAAATTGTAGAGAGAAATGAGGAATAAAGAGTAGAAAAAGATAATGTCAAATGTTTTTCAAACTTTTGGTAGAAACCTCTATTTATAGGCTTGATATGATAAGAAAATATATACAATCATTTACAACTGTAAATGAGTTACAAGCACTAACTATATATTTAGTGCATAGATTACATGAAAACCAAAAAGTGAAGGGGAAGAGGTATGGTGGTCATCCACCAACTAATGAAATTATAACAAAATGCAGATAATCATCAGTCATTCTATTCCTGAATTTCTTTTTTTGTTGCCAAATTTGATTCATGCATTCGTTCAATTTCTTTCTACACAAATAATTCCATAAATTCCAATAGTATATTTAAACAAATTGATTTCTTATTTTATTGTGGAGCCTTCGTTAAGAGAAGGACTTACATGGAATGGGTTCACCGCCGCATGGCATCCCGTATCTAATAATACATTGCCAAGTGCAAGTTTTTCTCCACATGGTCATGTATTATTGTATTAAGACACCACATAACGGTGAAACCGTTCCATGTAAGTTAATCTCCTTGATTACATCCTTCTGATTTTCGTTGCATTGGTGAGATTCATGTATTCTTATTACAATTTATATCTGTACAATTGCAAGATTACCATGAACCTTTTAACTTATTTATCAAATATTCTTTGACCAAAAAATAAAAAATTCTATGCATGGATTAAATTTTTTTATCGTTTTATTATGACACACCTCGTCCCGGATTATCCAGGTGGACACTAAAATCGAGACATATTGGCAGACACTCGGAGGGTGACGAAATCCATAACATGCAAGTGAAGTGTAATTTGGAAGAACAATTTGAAGACTAAAATTAAAATAAGAGTAGAGTGTACAATGAGTGTGATGAACCTTTAGTAAATGCATGAAATACTAATCAGAGCATCTTGTTACTAACAGCAGAAGTTTAATAAAGTAACACATCCGAAAATGTTAATTACAAAATTACTAAGAAAAAGTCCGTACTCTGAAGGGGGATAACTATGTCACCATGCCTCGACGTCAAGAGCTCCAAAACCTACTAAAACCTAGAGGGGTGCAAAATATAAAAGTGTGAGTGGACAAAAATAATAGTTTTCTAAAACCTTTGTTTTTCTAAAAGTAATAACTCGTCGCTGTAAAAACCCATAATAACCAAAATCATACTACATAGTAAGTATGAAAAACCAAGGCCATAGTGGAAAATAATTTATCTTCCAAAACGGGTAAATAACGTAAAACCTCAGTATAAAATCATTCTGAAGAATCCAACATATGGATATCACAAAAACCAAAGTATCTCATGTAAAATCCATAATAAGTATAAGGCACCATGACATCAGTGAAAAACATGTATATCACACAAATCACCAAATAAATAAGTAAGATATGCTCATTAGATAATGCAGACACATGAACTCATGCAAAGATATTCTGACATGAACAGACTGAGTATATTAATCTACGCTCGAGTACTACATACACATGAAGTTGGTGCTAAGAGCATCACAACGAGTTCTAGATGTAAAACTAACTAGAACAGACTGGCACCTACAATGGATTCAAAGTGAACATATCAATGCAATGTGAACATACACGTGAAGCTAGTCCTAGCCCCGGACAGTACTATAGACACCGTGCAAGCATCCTAAATGAGCGGGTATATAAAAAATGAAAACATGTCATGAGTAGTCTCTTAAATCTCGTATCTCAAAACGGGGTATCGCATGAGGTGTATTGTTTCTAAAGGATGGCGAGTAGTTAAACATTCCAAGGTGGGGTTCACAATATCATAAATCAAATCACTGATATGACACACCTCACCCTCGATACCCACGTGGATATCGAGTTTGGGCGTGCTGGCCGACACTCGAAAGTGACAAAGCCATTAAATGCATGACAACACTTAGTTTAAGTAAATTACATTGACATAAAGTTTGCGGAATTTAATGCCAATATGCACAAGGTTCAGAGCGTACTAATTTGAATCAGCGGAAACAAAATAATAAATCAAGTTCCTATAATCTCTATCCATAACAGGGATGGATATTATTAAAGAAACTGAACAAGAATAATAAATCCCTACATGGTCAGGGATAGAATCAGAGCTGCCACTCGTATGCCTCAACTTCACCAGATGCGTTATCACTAGATCCTGAAGGGGGCGCAAAAACAAAGGTGTGAGTGGACGAAAAATAAAAGTTTTCGAAATACCTTTCTCTTTTCAACATAATAACCCCCTATTTGAAATCCAGTATAATTGTAAAATCGTACTACCGTAGTATACGTCAAAATGTAGTTTATAGGTATAACTGGAAACATATATCAATATAAAATCCGTAGATAACAAATCATATTTCCAATAGTCCTTTCATCATATATACCAATAATATAAATATAGGAAAACCAACACAGGGTATATAAGCAATCACCCATGTACGTGTTGAGGAACAGCCTCTCAATCCTTGTACAAGCACTTTACGTTATTCAATTAAATTGTACTCCTAATACCACACACATGTAAGCACTAGTACAATAGCGCGTCACACCCAAGTCCTTACGTAGTGGGGCATTTTCCCCAAAAACAAACATAGACGTAAGACAAGCTTGCACTAAGGTATTTACCAGACAATACCTCTGGAGTATAGTGCGTGTGACCCAAACATGTGAGACTTGTCCTACGGCCGTGAGACGGTACTACAACGTAGTGAAAGCATACCAAGTGTGTTTGAAAACATACATATATATCATGTGTTTAGATATAATGAGCAATATCCCTTTCATAATCCCCAAATATTTAATATCGCATAAATAATATTTCCTCTCGAAATCATATATCAAATACCAATATATATATTTACGCATAAGTGAGATCATAGTATAAACCATTTCATAAAATATATTCATACTTTTGTACATAACCACAATCACCATTTAAACCCATTTCATAAAGCACATATATATATATATATAGAGAAATATGTATATATATTTAATATCACAAAACCATTTCATAACATATAAATTCATGCTTCAAAATCATTTCATATAATAAAACTATCCAAATTATAAATATTTTAAAGCATGGAAACCATTTAATAAAACAAAAGTCCACTCACTAGTGATCGGGAGTGAAAACTCCCTCGGTGTTGCCCTCCTCGAAGTGTGGCGCGGAAGAATTATCTAAATATTAGGGGAAAAATTAGAACCTCCCTAATATAAATTAATATAGGCCCTATAGAAAAATATTCCAAAAATAATACTATTTTGGCGAAAACGAGCTCGAAAAACGATTTCCGGGGCCCGAAAACCCCACCGCCGCTGTCCACCGCCACCGGCGCCGCCGTGCGCCGCCGCACGCGCTGGCCACGCGCTGGCACATGTCGCCACGCGCCGGCACGAGCTCGGTGACGTCATCCCACGCACCTGCACGAGCTCGGTGACGTCATCCGACGCGCGGCTGACATCAGCCACGCGCCTGCTGACGTCAGCACCGTTAGATTTAACGGAATATACCTTTCTGACATAATATTCTGACGCCGTCAGGAATATTCCATTACCGTTGATGGAATATTCCTTCTTCTTCCTCCTCTCGCTGGTCGCCGGAGCCGCCACCATCCTCCACCGTCTGGTTCGCCGGAATTTATGGAAAATTTCCGAATTAATCCCAAAAATTCATAACTTCTTCGTTCTTTGGCCAAATTCAACGTGCCATATATCAAATTGAAGGTATTGACGAGTGGAATATTTTCATACCAATTTGGGGCCGGAAAAATGGCCGGAGATGGTCTGAAATTGGCCGGAAAGCTTTGGAAAACCCTAATTCCGTTCTCCTTCAAAACTGCACCAAATTCGACGTTCTTTATATCGATTTGAACCTACTCAACGTAATAAAACCAATGGTAATGGTTTCGAGGCTTACCTAAGTCGGGATTGTACAAAAACTTGAATGGCAGTTTGTTGTTTTCGTTCCGGCGTCGGTTTGGACGATTGGGCTCGAGTTTGGGGATTCTGAAATCACAGTTTCGTCCAGAATGACGAGACGATCATAATGGCTATAGTCTCGTGTCTCGGTTTGATGGTTTTGTGATTCGTCCAAGAACATTTAGGGTTTCGGTGTTTTGGAAGGTTTTGGCCGAGAGAGAAGTGGGAGAGAAAGAGAGAGAAATCGTGCAGGGGAGTTGTGTTGCTGCACAGCAGCCAACCCACAACCCAAAAAAACCCTAATTCCAACTTACGGGGTGAAGATTACTAAAATGCCCCTACACTTTAAAGCTTCATAAAACGTTCGTTTTAACTCCGAATTGAGTTCCGCTTGCTTCCACGCGTTCGTATCGACGAGTACATCATGAATGAGAGAGATGAAAGAAGGGAGAGAAAATGAGTGAGAGAGATGAGTCAGAGACGGTGGAGAAGACGGGGAGAAGAGATGGTGGGTCCAAGTGGACCCAATACCTAACCAGAAATAAAATTCTCGTAAAATTACGAGTATGCTCTTGAACTTTAAAGTTCTGTAAAATCTTCGTTATAACTCCGAATTCCGTTCTGCTTACGTTCACACGCTTGTGACAATGAATACTACAAGAAAAAAACTAAGAGAAAAGGTCATACGTGTCATGAGCATGAAGGTCAACATAAGTCTACACTTACCCTTCTAGGGGCGTTTTGGTTATTTCACACTTTATGGAAACAAAATACACTAAAATCCGGGAGGGGTTGTAACACATTATCCCCACAAGCCCTTATAAATTGGGTTGATTTTTACAACTTTTTAATCAAACAGCACGACCAGTTAAGAGAGAAAATAAAAAGTAAAAAAATCTGGTGTTTGTCTCCAATCCAATTGCATCTAAAATCATGAATTTCCTCTGCTTGGTTTTCCTTTAAAGTTCACAATGTTATCTTTGAATACTCTTCAGAAAAATAATGCATTACTCTTAGTATTTTATAGTTGTAGCATTTCTTTGTGAATGCATATTATTATGGTGACTTGTACTTTTACCAACTTCACATATTTGATAATATATTGCAGGAAATTGTCAACCTTGCACTGTAAACAATCTTAAAATTACGCAAGGGCCAACCGGAAGAGTTAGCGATTCCAAGTGGAATGTAACAATCACTAATGACTGCCAATGTTCTCGGCTGAATGTTAAACTAAGTTGCGATGAGTTTCAACCGCGGAACCCGTTGATCCTTCAATCCTGTCCAAATCTGCCTACTCTTGGGAGTCTGACTTTCCTTTTAAGCCACTCTCCTCTCAAGTTGCTTGCTCTTGAATGAAAAGTTTTTGTAGAGAGATTAATTTGGGTTTGAACAAATTACTTTTATATGAATAAAAGAGCTATATATGTTTTGTGGAACACTAATGCAATATTGTTATGAATAAATAACATTCACTTATTTTATGATATGTTATCAAATTGGTTTAAATTAAAAAATTGTTTTAGTTATTCTACTAGCTACTACATACTCTTTCGTAATAATACACATGTTACAAGCAAATAAAAATTAACCCGTAATTATCTGAAGAAATGGAAATATACGTATATACATGCATAATATTCGCAACCAATTTATTCTGCACATTGTAGTGTAAATATATCATTATGTATATAAAAAAACTTAAAAACCTTCATGCCCTAGATGTTTACACGCCACTAGACTTAATGACATGACTATGAACTACTGGGTTAACAAAAACACTTGCATCCAAATTGCAGCTGATGTAAGTGCTTATGTTGACCAATATCTTGGAGGTCAACTATAGACCTTAATTGCGACGTCTTCAAATTATGTTGAGCTCACCGTCATGCAAAAAGCCACACATACACCTAGGAGTGACAACCTGATAAGGTACAACTCTAATACGATTGCTAGAGCAATAACAATTGTAGCGCTACCAATAACATTTTCATCTCCTTAAAATTCTCTCTTTTAAATTCACTTTTTTGCCTCACAAATCAAAAAGTCATATGTGTTTGAACTATAGCCTACCGACATGGTTTTCATTTTCCCTACAAAAACTTGGCTTTAATTCCATAAAACAAACAAAACGTGGTTTCCATAATGCACGTATTTTATGAAGAACAATACACACTCGGTAACGACGGTAAGTGGTGAATTGCCGTTGTTGATACGATATTCTTTTTCAACCTATTAATTTTGGAGTCAAACTCTTCCGTTTTCTCATAGTGTAGTTTAAAATAGTGTTTATGTAAGGAGTCATTTCTATTAACACCTAAACATATTATGAAAAATTTGTTGACAATTGCCAAAGTGCATTAGTAGAGAATTATTATGACTGCTTTACTGAACAAGCCAAGCCATATTATATTGAAAAAGAATATCTGAATATAATTTCTTTAGGAAGAAGATCTTTTGTCTCATGGTAGCCTGCACTGGTTCTCTTACAAAACTTTCGTTATTGGGTTAGCCATACACCATCTACATGGCGGTTGACCGTCCATGGTCGAGCTTCATAGACAGGTCCCACACAAAGCTTTTCAAAAGTGAGTTAAGGGAACGGAAAGAATCGATTACAAACTTTTAATTTTCTTTTTTACAAGAAACAATAGCTATTTTCATTAATAAACGAGAATAGTTACAAAGGTTGCCAAGAAACACTTAAAGCTTTCATAAGTACTTATATTTTGCATGCGCATCCCAAGTATATTCCATGAAAAAGTGGCATTCGGTTCTCGAAGCAACCGAAACGACGTCGTCCAGGGTTAATTACTCAAAAAAGAAACGAAGGGAGGCGCTATAAAGGCCGTAGGAAAAATACCGCTTCGATTGGATCGAAGCGCGCGACAGGGTGTGAAAAATGTCATAACGCATTCTATCCTGGTCTCCTTCTCTCTCTCTCTCACTCTAACCCTAGACCTATAGAGAGAGAAAGTCATCCGACTTTCCACTTCTACCCCTACCCATCCCTCCAATTCCCATCCCTGCCCCCACCCACTTCTCAACTTTCTTCCGCAGCTGATTTTATCTATCTAACTTCTCTCCAAAAGACTAAGGTTTGGTCAAGGCCTCGTACGGCCCCCAATTTTTCCTTTCTTTTTAGGGATTTTTTAGGGTTTTGATTTAGGGCTAGGGTTTCTCTCCGATCGTTTTGCGTTTTGGGGATGGCGATGGAGCCGCGGGTCGGCGGAAGGTTTCGACTTGGCCGGAAGATCGGTAGCGGATCGTTCGGAGAGATCTACCTAGGTTCTTTTTCTTCACCTTTTTGGTGATTTTTTAGTTTTTATTCTTTCAATTTATTTCTTTTTTAATCTTTTTTTTTGGGTTATTATTTTCAGGTACTAATATTCAGACAAATGAGGAGGTTGCGATTAAGCTCGTAAGTTGTTTTAATTCACACATTTTCTTGGAATTATATGTTTTTTATGCAGCATTAAGAAAATATTTATGCTGTATGTAATAATCTTTTTGCCGAATTGACCTCGAAACTATGATCAATTTTGTATTTATATCATTGCTAGCTGATGATCATGCTGTGTATAAATGGATTGTAGAAGTGCAAATTTGGGACTGTTTTAATGTGTAATTGAGACTTTGGCGGCTCTTAAACTGTGTTTCGCTTAATAAATGTGAGGAGGGGATTTCAATTGACGCATGACGTTCACAGTTGAAACTGAACCTAGTATCCTTTATGGTCTTTGGATTTGAAGTTATCTACCCATCTTCCACATTATGGGTGGTTGAAATTGGGTGATACTGGAAAATGAAAATTTGAAAAAGCAGAATGTGATTTGTATGGTTGAGCGTAGTTTGGTCGACCCAAGTGGAGTAGTCTGTTCGATACTTTGGCGTCAATTCCTGTTAGTTTGGTAGGCGTCAAAATGTTCCATCTAGTATGATGATTTGAGTCTCCTCTTGAGCTAAACACTATAGAAGTAGATCTTGGAGTGCCTACACTGTAGCCATTGACAATTCTGGGTAGTTGCTAGGTTAGAGTCACATGGCCCTAGTGAACCTGAACTTTCGAATGCTTTCACTTGCAGTGCCTTCTATGCATGACAATAATTTCATACATAAATATGTTTGAATTTATTTCTTTTCTTTAGCAAGTCTTTGTGAATGTAGTGTTTCTCATTGACTCATAGGCTGCTGCTGTTTGATCCCTTGAACTGTGTTGTGAGGATAAATGTTAGAAGTCTGGTTATGATCATCGTTTTTTTGTGTCTCTGTGTGTGTGCGTATTTGGATGAATTTGCTGATTTATATGTTTAATTTGCTTAAATTTCATTGTACTTTTTTTTCTCAGGAAAATGTCAAAACAAAGCATCCCCAATTGTTGTATGAATCAAAGCTGTATAAAATACTACAGGGAGGAAGTAATGGCCTTTACCACTATCCATGTTGCTTTTCAATATTTTGCAAGGTCTAGTATGTATCTTTCTGAACTGGCTACTATATAAAATTTCCGCAGCTGGAGTTCCAAACGTGAGATGGTTTGGCACTGAAGGAGACTACAATGTTCTTGTGATGGATTTACTAGGACCTAGTCTTGAAGATTTGTTCAACTTTTGCAGTAGGAAATTGTCTCTTAAGACTGTTCTCATGCTTGCGGATCAAATGGTAGGATTCTTTTCACAGATGCATTTTCTTCTAGAATCTAGTCTTCCTTGCATTTTGTTCATTTTAGTCTTGAAACTTGTGTCAGATCAATCGAGTGGAGTTTGTTCATTCCAAGTCATTTCTACATCGTGATATCAAACCAGACAATTTCCTAATGGGTTTGGGTCGACGAGCAAATCAGGTTTTTGGAACTTGCTATTTAAATTTGTTTTTTTTTCTTATTATGTAACTCACTCTGAAATTTTGGTTTTGATTATGCGTTTTTTTTTATATAAATGCATAATAAATCTCTTCTTTCATGTAGATTTACGTCATCGACTTCGGTCTCGCTAAGAAGTATAGAGACACTTCGACTCATCAGCATATTCCTTATAGGTTGGTTTGTTTGTTTGGATTATTTAATAATTGATTCTTTGTTTATATTACTTAGTTACATAGCTCACCTCAAATATGAAATGCTGTTAGTTCTGTTCCTCTTGTTCCTATTTTTAATAGTAAAATGTGTATCAAGATTTACGCCCTATTCTTTAAGTGGTTGCTCTTTGTTGTGTCTGTTTTAAACCCTTGCTACAATAGATGTCCATTGTACCATCGGTGGATTATCATTTTGAAGTAGCACCATTAAATAGAATAATTTAGGTGTAGGGACTGTGTTCTAATGTCATTTATTTTCATCTGGTGACTCTGGTCTAGAGTACCGAAGTTTAGTTAAGCATTTTAAATAATGTTATTTTGACTAATTATATTTTAGGGGACTTGTAATATTACTTTCTATTGGTTTCCCGTGTCTTTTTTAATCATTCAAGGGGATGGAGGGCTGGAGTTGGTCAGTATTTAGACCACAAATAAATGATTAAGGAAGAAAACCACACGATATTGCTTGCATGCAATCTATTCTCTGTATGGCGATCAATTTGTCCTTTCATTTTGGGAACTGCCCCAGTTCAATACTGTTATGACGATTCATGTCTTTCTTAGCCTTTTTATGTTAGGTGTTTCTGTGAAAAAAATAAAGTATGCTTTTAATAGATATGAAGATAACATATATGAAGTGGTAATCCTTAAGACTAAAGTTAATTTGGTACTTGTTTAATTGCAGAGAAAATAAGAATTTGACTGGTACTGCAAGATATGCAAGCATGAATACTCACCTTGGCATTGGTAAGCTTTCTCTCTCTCTATCTCTCTCTCTCTTCTGCAACTTTTTCCCTTCCTCTCCCGCCCATCATGTGACTGATAATGTTAATTTTATGCTGCATAGAACAAAGCCGCAGGGATGATTTAGAATCACTTGGATATGTGCTCATGTACTTTCTACGAGGAAGGTAATTGTTGTGCCTGCCATTGTTATATATGTGTGTGTGTATATATATATATTTGCATGTTCTTTTGTTTCATGACCGTTTTTTCCCCTTCTTTAGTCTTCCTTGGCAGGGATTGAAAGCGGGAACGAAAAAGCAGAAGTATGAGAAGATCAGTGAAAAGAAAGTGTCAACTTCTATCGAGGTAAGCTGAAATATAATGATTACAGTTCTTTGTTAATTTTTATAAAGACATAAGATGATATAGAATAATATTCATTATTCACTCACTGGTTTTCTCTTAATTCTTTCGTAGGCATTATGCCGTGGGTATCCCACAGAGTTTGCGTCATACTTCCATTACTGTAGGTCTCTGCGGTTTGATGATAAACCAGATTATGCTTATCTGAAGAGACTCTTTCGTGATCTTTTTATTCGGGAAGGTTTGAAATTGTTCTTTGATAGGTTACTTGCAACAGCTCTAGTGATGTTAGCGCCGTTAACCATGCCTACTGACATGGTTGTCTTTCTTCAGGTTTTCAGTTTGATTACGTCTTTGATTGGACTATCTTGAAATATCAGCAGTCACAGATTGCCGCACCTCCTACTCGGCCTCTTGTAAGTGATGTAATGGTACATTTTCAGTGCATTTAGTGCATACATTTATCTGACATTATTTTATATTTAATAGGGTCCTAATGCTGGACCGAGCTCTGGCTTGCCTCCCACTGTTGCAAATGCTGAAAGACAATCTGGTAATTATGCCATTCTTTTCATTTTCCGCATAACAGCAATTCATTTAGATGTCAGAACTCTGTTTCATGTCTCCCTGTTTACTTAGTTTAGTGCCTTGGAAAGTGCAGCGACATGCTTGTTTTGCTGCATCGTGCGGGTTACTTTATATGGCTATTAAGTGTTCTCCCTATCTCCTTGAAGTGTTGCTAATTATATTTTATTCTAGTATTTGTATGTCTTTCTCTTCCAGTAGCTCAAGTGTTATTTATTCCTCTTTTGTTCTTAACTTTTTGCAGGTGGTGAGGAAGGTAGACCAACTGGTTGGTCGTTGTCAGATCCTTCTCGAAGGAGAAACTCTGGACCGATTGTAAATTCTGGAAACTTGTCTAGACAAAAAAGTCCTGCTGCAAATGATTCGTCTCTTTCTAAAGATGCAATGGTAAAGTTATTCTGTTTGTATCTTGATTCATTTAAGTTTCATCCCGTTTGGTTATTTTTGATTTACCAGTTTGACAAGATCATCTCAGTTCTACAGGTATCAAGTTCTAATTTCATGCGGTCAAGTGGGTCATCGAGGAGGGCTGCAGTCTCTAGCAGTCGGGATGCTGTGTTTGTTGGCAGTGAATCTGATCCCTCTCGCCCTCAAACCACAGAATTAAGCCCTGGAACACTAGGTAAAATTTCTAGTGGCCAAAGAACTTCGCCGGTTGTGCCTTCAGAGAACAATCATACATCTTCAGGAAGGAACATTTCAAACACAAAGAACTTAGAGTCCACTCTCAAGGGTATTGAGAGCCTGCATTTTAATAATGATGAGAGAGTACGGTATTAGCAGCAGCCTCTTTCAATTTCTGGTCCACTGTAAATTTGAAAAACCGTATACATTTGTCACGCGCTTGGGGTGGAATTTGTTTTAAAAGTGTATTATGCTTGAGGAAAGCTGCAACAGTTTGGGGGCTGTCTCTCTAAAGCAGTTTGCAATAAAGGCGCGATACAGAAGTGGAAATTGGATGCCCCAGAAACCCTACCCAGGTAAAAAGGCCTTTTGTCAATACAGTTCGAGTTGGGTCGCCCTGGTTTCACCTTCCAAAATACCTTTGTTTAACTTGATGTTATCATGCATGTTTGTGCTTTTCATCAAACATTACAATGTGTGGCTCAAATGCAGATAGACACTGTAAAACCGTAAGTACACCAATGTTTTGATTTGTTGATGCATATTATGACATTGTAATCCTCCGTGTTATAAGTAGTTAAAGAACCGAGTGTTAAAGACCTACGAGTTGATGAGGTTTGTTGGTTCTTCTGTTCCGTATTTTTCTTGGAGCAATGTGTGTCAATATTTGGTTGCATGGCATAAATTTATGGCAGAGGATTGTATCAATTTCTCGTGTTGTGTGTTTTCTCTAACTAAAATATAGGCTTCGAGTAATTTATCTCCCTTTTTTAGATTGTGGGATTTGAGGCCTTGGGGAGAATTGTTGGTTTGGATACCATTTGTAAGAAATATTGTGGATTTTTTTTTTTTTAATAATTATATAGACATTAGATTGTCATCGTTTCAAGTAGCTATAATTTTTTTGACATCCTTCATCACACTGCATGATCAATCGATAATTTTTTTGTCATCCCTCCCTTTAATAATATTAAAATTAAAAAAAAAAATAGAAAAAAAAAACTTACCTTCATCTACTTGTCCTCGGCGTGTTCTAATAACATTACTATTGTTGTTGTTGTCTTGGAGTTGGAGACGCCAAGGAAAACTCTGAATAGAAGAGGGTTTAAAAGTTTAATGCGAATTGATTTGTTTAGCGTTTAGGTATGGTAATTATTCTAGTTTCCTAAATATTATTAATGTGTTAAATAAATGAAAGAAGACAAAAAGGTAAAAAATAATTTTACCATTTGGGTAGTCTACGTGTCAACTGGCAAGTAGGACTTAGGTTTAAGTGGGCCACAAGGGTCAAAATATAGGCATATTGTACATAAATTAGTAATTTAATATATAATATATATTATTTTAATAACAAGCATGAGAAGTTTACAAGGGTCAGATGATCACTGTGAGCCCATATTGGCTCCGCCCTTGTTAATACACACTATTTCATTTCGAGTTCGTTTTTGTTTAACCCCACCTAACCCAGGGTAATCGTTACCCTCTTCCAATATCTTGCTACGTGTCTTGATCGCAACAGCACAAAGCTGATTCAATTAACCTATCAATTAAACTTGCCCTGCGTGACGTAAAGAAACTCATATGAGAACAAGTAATCAGATTAGTTTTTTCTTCGTTTATTTTTTTGAAATAGGGAAAAATGTTAACATACATATAAATGATCAGATTATGACTGAAACTATTGAGAACTCATCCTTTTCAACTTCAAGCACTACTGATGCATACTATTGTTGTACTTTTATGTGCAAGCGGAAGCAAATTCTAACAAAGTACTAAATATCAACGTCGTAGGTAAAAACGAAGAAACAAATAATATCAAAATAAGAACATGAGATTTACGTGGTTCGGTGTAAAGCCTATGTTCACTGTCGAAGCATGGCGAAGAATTTCACTAATACAATCAGATATTACAAAAGAGTGTTTAACTCTCACAACCTAAATTCCACAAATTACAAACACTAAACCAAACGAGTAGATAACTCAAAACAAACAGAGGAGATTCTCCCGAATTGTTATCTAACTCACAAATTGACTCTCACCAAATTGTCAAACGAATGAGCCATGAATTTGCCACATTCATGACTCCAAATGGTGGACCTTCACTCAAAACCAAAAGAGAGAAAACTCTAAAAAATAATAGTGAGGCACACAAAACAAAATAACTCTAAGGTCCTATTTATAGTGCATAGGACTTAAGTTACAATGAGAATCCTAATCCTAATCGGAAGTAAATCCAAATCCTAATCAAATAAGTAATTAGCAAAATCTCTCCACCAAGCAAGGAATGCAGCCAAGAAGTCAAATCCAAACCCAAATAGGACACCAAAACAAAATAGGAAACACAAGCCACAAATCCTTGAACTTTTTGCCCGTACAAATTGATCAGCTGCCACCACCGATCGATTGCCGCTACCAAAAACTTTTGATGTTGCTTCTCTGCTTCTCCTAGATCGATCGCCACTTCCAGATTCTTATCCAACGCTATAATTTTGAGCTGTAAATCACAACAATCTCCACCTCGGCGAGAAATTAGCAAACTTCCAAAACAAATACAAACTTCAAATTAGGATACCAAAATACAAACACAAATGTGTGATAGACACTTTAACAACCTAAAAGATTACTAAAGTTTCTAAGCTTTAACCTTGCAAGTGCACAAAGATGTTGATAGTATAGTAAGCAAGCAAGGGTCAATCCCACAAAAGATTGTTTATTAATTTGCAACTCGACACACATACACGTACTTTAAAAATATTTGATTTGGTTTTGAATTGATAACTAGACATAAAATTTAATGAAAACAGTAAACAAAATTAAGAATGGATTTTAAAATCAAATATGAAACAAGGTAGAGCATGTAATTCACACCTAAACATTCATCAGTCCACGTTATAATACCAACTTATAATTCCCAACAAATAGAATGGAGATATTCATAACATATCCATGGCGTACAGATTATGTTAAATCGATTCTCTCTAAGATATGTAAAGTGCATGTCATTTGCCTCATTACGTGCATTCTATCAAGCAACCTAGCATGGCGTTTACTCAAGCTAACTAAATAGAATCCATTAAGTGTAAAGAGAATATGAATATCACAAGAATCTTAGAACATGGCGTATATTACTAAGAATTCAAGATGTTACTTCACATGATTACTTCTTATCATAATCAATTGTTGCGAAAGAAAATATAATAGATATGACTGTCATCAAATAATCACAACAATTATAACCTAAGACATGATACTAAGGTGATCAATCAAAGAAACAAGTCATAGGCATCCATTCTAATAGTGAAATAAACATTCATCCACAAACTAAAAATCATAATTTGGAAACATATCATAACGAAGAAATAATCATGTCTAGGGCTTCATACTTTGCCCTAACTACAAAGAGTTTAGTTACTCATGTCTAATAACAAAATAGAAAACTACAAACTCATCAAAAGCTTGAAAACTTGAGAAGAAACGAAGAACAAGAGATCACTTGTTCAATTCTTGTCTCGCGGCTGCTATTTGTGTAAAGTTTCACAAACTCGATATGTTATACACTCCAATATTCGTCCAGCCCTCCTCTGGACCTTTTAAGTTGAAAAGCCCATCCAATTTCTGATTGTTGAGGTGAATTAACTGACCTAGTTTAATAAGGAATGGGAAATCAACATTTATCTGAGCCGTTGATTTAATCTCGACAATATTCACAAATCCGCAGGAAATGTTCATTCTGCGCTGTCTGCACTCAAATGGCAATAACGTCTTCTACAAAACTCAGAATTGCAAACCGTAAAATTCTCTAGAAACAAGACATCCACAACTTCTGGTTTGTCCCGAGGAAGTACAATTTAATCTTCCAACTTGACTGATTTGCATAGCAAACCTCTACTTCCAGAGTGAAAAACGTCTTTCTATTCCAAAAATCCTCTTTTAGGTTAATTTCAATTTTCTTGCTTGAGAACACAAATTTAAATAAAACTAATGAAAAGCAAAGAAAAACATAGGCTACGACACAAGAATTTAGTCTAAAAAGCAATAAAGATAGGTATGAAAACGAACCTATCAAATACCCCCAAATTTAATTTTTCTTGTCCTCGAGCAAAACAAAAGAACCCAACTAGATACTAATCTTTCCAAAACAATTCAGAAAGCTTACACATTTACAAGACACGAATGATACAATACACTAATACATATTGTTCTTAAACCTTACTCCATAATAGCATCTTTCTAAAACATAGCACGTTCGATTGTTGTGTATGAAAATAGGCCAGTGTCAATATCGCATACATATAAGTATTTCTAGCATGCTTCAACTTGGTGTTAACCCTTAATCTCACAAGACATACTCTCAAATTTTCACTCAAAGTGTTTAAGGTTATGTGTTTATGCTCAACAGATCATTATATGAATGCTCAACCATAGGCTTGCAGATTGATCTCATCTCCAGAAATCAAAAATCACACTCCTTGGATCAAATAGGTCTTTATTAAGGGTTGTAATGGGCCTCCGGGTTATGGTTAAAAGAAAGAACGAATAAGGATATAGCAAAGATTCACAAGAATGAGTAGAGTATATGGGGATTGGCTACAGTGCTCGCAAGCATTGAATGCTCACACCAATCTCACCCTCCTTTCCCCCCTCTCTCCTCTCTCCTCCCTCATTTTAATGGTGAGATCGGTGTAAGCATTCAATGCTTGCGAGCATTGTAGCCTACTCCGAGTATATGAATATATTCGCATAAAGACATATACGCACAACAATCATCAAACAAAGAAATTTCACAACAGGGCAAATTGAACCTTATTGGCCCCTACCTATTCATTTTAAGCGTAAAATTTTACAAACTTAATGAACCTTTTGTTCCCTCTTTTTATCAATGACAACAGCAATCTCTCTTTTTTTCTTCTTTTTTTCTCCCTTTTTTTGTTTGTTTTGGTTTTGTTTTTTCAAGCTTCAAAAACTTGTAATTTCTCCTAAACTCATTATACCCCAAAATTACTTGTTCAAACTCAAAACCATAAAAAGAAAAAAAAAGTAACACCAAATCTTATTTAACGAGTACTCTGCTGCATTCCAATGAATAAGGTAAGATAAAGTGTTTAAGCTTTCAAGGTATGTCAACATAGTTTCAAGAAAAAAAGGGCTTATTTAGGCTCAAAGGGGTTTTCTAGGGGACAAATATGTAGGACACAGGTTGTTTGGCAATGGTGGTGAAGTCCTAATGCCTACCATCGTTTCCAAGTTGTATCAATACATGATATCAAAGTCTCGATAGATATCAAAGTCTCGATAGGTCTCAAAGCAAGTTCTAGATATGCAAAACACATAAGATCGCACACATGAAAGAATAAGAAGTGTATGAAAGATGGACACATTGTATTAGACACAAAAGCTCGCATGGGCGCGGGTTTACACTCAGTTTTAACATGCTATTGATATCAACAAAAGGCTATTGTTCAAACATGTCGTGCTAGAATCAAAAGAGTAAAGTAAGAGCTCCATGTATTATCATACCTTTTCATTCCGGTATGGAAATTATCAACTTAATTTCATCATAGAAGTGTGGAAAACGACTTAAATAAAAAAAAAATCATTTTATTTCTTGTTTTTTTTACACAACGACTGAAAATGAAATAAAATAAACATAATTGAGAGACAATTTCCAAACAGAAGTAAAGAAATTGGACATCTAACAATGCAATTGCCGAACATAACTGGAAGAATTGGATGAAAATCATGCAATTGCATGTTTGAGCACTAATCCTTTCATAACGTAAAACTCCACCCCAAACTTAAATTAAACATTGTCCTCAATGTTTAGAACAAAGAAAATTCATCAATTCAAGTACAATTAAAAAGAGAGGGTGTGAATACTTCTCAGATTACAACCGCAATGATAAGCGAGCCATTGAATGATTGAAGCGATATGTCTTGGTATAATGAACGCCCTCAAACTTGCATCTTTGAGTCTCAGAATTTCTGGAAAAAAAAAATAATAATTCAAATGACATAATACTGAAATTTAAATGAACGAATAACCAATAAAAAGAACAAAGGTAAGGTAAGGTAAAGGGCTTGGGTTGCCTCCCAGTGTTAAATTTATTGTCTTCAGCCATCTACGAGTGGTTCATGGAGATTCACTCCCGGTTCATTTTGAGGCACAAAAGCTTCGTAGTACGGTTTCAATCGATGCCCATTCACCTTGAACTCGTTGCCATTCTTAGGATTTTGAATCTCAACTGCACCATGAGGGAAAACATTAGTAGCAAGAAAAGGACCACTCCAACGAGAACGAACCTTACCTGGAAAAAGTCTTAGGCGAGAATTGAAAAGGAGAACTTTCTATCCAATTTCGAAAGTCTTCCCTTGAATGTTTTTGTCATGATATGCCTTAGTCTTTTCCTTGTGGATATGTGCACTCTTATATGCATCATTTTGTATATCATCCAATTCATTCAATTGAAGTTTCCTTTGATCATCGGCCTCCTTCATGTCGAAGTTGCACTTCTTGATCGCCCAATAGGCTCTATGTTCCAATTCAACAGGAAGATGACATGGTTTACCATAAACCATGCAAAAAGGAGACATACCAATATGGGTTTTGTAGGCTGTTCAATATGCCCACAAGGGCACAAAAGATGGAACTTTATAGGAATTGGTGATTTCTTGTTGGCATTTAGAAAGAATCCTCTTTTTTCTGTTGTTAGCAGAGAAGAATTTTTCGCATAAACTGGATTTTCTTGTGAACAGAACGGGTTGGCAGCCTGCAGATGTGGCAGTCTGGATAAGTGGATTGTACCAAGGCGTTCAGTTATTAGAAGTCTCCTGTACAAAGGATTGATAGTAAAGGAAGATTATTCTCTTGGGACGGTGCTGGTTGCTTGTAAGGACTACTTCTTGGATAGGTTTGTAATCAAATATCAAGATCAAGTACCTGAATTACTGAGCATCTTTGAAGGGAAATTGAGACTTGCAGAACTAGGCTTGGATTTGAGCAAACAGAGGACGGTGTGAAACAACTGTAGGAAGAAGCTGCGATGCTGTTTCTTCTTTGATGATTGAAGACTAACTGTAAGTCCCGCTGCCACAAAATGTGAAATCTTTCTCTACTTTGACATTACAATAGGCATTTCTTTATATCACTGGCTATATGAAGAAAGATGTTTCATATCCGTATGGATGACTTCACCAAATATGATGTATTGAAGTGTCCTTGTTTCTTCTTACAATTGATGGGTCTATAATCTATATCCTATCTGACACTATTATTAACTTGTGTATAGTGCACATTTTTGAATTTGTTTCTGCTGTGATCAACTTAAAATGTAGTTTCCAGTGGAAGACAGTGGGCTGGCGTCATGTAGACGTAGCCAGAATTCCTAGTGCAACTGGTCTTTGTATTCAAGGAACGAGGTGTAGTGTAGTGAACAAATTGGAAGACAAAGCTTTGTTAGTTTTTTTCTTAATTTGATGACTAAGAGGATCATAAGAAGTGCATATGGAATTAAGACAATCAAATCTTTGTTAGTCTTTTCCGTGTTGTAGATGCTTTAGGCATAAGTAATTTTGGCTTCTGGTGTGTGTGTGTGTGTGTGTGTGTGTGTGTATATCAGATCGTGAGTTCTGTACGTTGACAGGGTGCGGGAGCTTTTGAAGTTGCAGCTAGACAATATTTAGTAAACGAAGTAAAGAAAACTGTTCAAGGGGTAACTGAATATATTTCCCAAAATTTCTTTGTTGGACACACTTTTGACCACCTCTATCTTTCTAGGCCTTTATCTTTCCATGTTGACATACAAAACTTGGTGTTGAAGCTTTTGCTGGCGCTCTCCTTGTGGTGCCTAAGACTCTTGCTGAGAATTCTGGCCTTGATACGAGCAAGATGTGATAATTTCTCTTGCGGTATACTTCTTTGAAAGTTGATGAGTTTTTCAGTTTATATAACTCACTGGTGTTCGTTTTTATTTTATGCAGGCCCGTAATTGCAACTCAATTGTTGTTGGTTGGTGAAGTAATCCGTGCTGGGCATAACACCCGGAAGCAACTTAGCTTCAGCGTATGTTTTTGGCCGTCTGAAGTGCGCACTTTTCTTGTTGTCTTCAGTGCGCCGAATTGGTTGAAACGACCTTAATGTAACTGACTAAGGGCAGTTGTGTTGTTGAGGATTGTTAGAGGGAATCTGAATTTGCATCCGCTCTGGATATTTTCTTATGAATGAGGATGTAGTGTAATATATACATCATCGAGATTCACATTTTTCACTCATTTTTAAAGACTACAGAATTACCTAGAATAATTTCATGTATCCATGACTCATGAATCATGCACTCCTTTTTGTTTGTTTCTCCTTACAATTTTTGGTATGGAAAGGATCGGACCATTGGTGACTGGAATTGCTAGCCATCTCATGTTTATCGGCCCTTAACCCTAAATTGAAAATTTGAGACTTTAGACTGTTTTTTTTTCTAGTTACAGAAAGTTTAGGGGGAGGGGAGGCCACCCCGTCCTAGGGCAGGACATACCACAAGCCTCTTTGAGGACTTACAGAGGGAGTCTTAGCTCTTTTTTTGGTTTTTACAGATTGCCCACCAAAAAGAATTGCTGGCAACAACATTCAAACTTAGGCCTTGGTCTAACAAAGAGAATGATTCTTACCAACTAAACCAAACTTGATACCAAAAATTGCAAATCACTCGATCGCTTGAGGCTCAATATATATATATATATATATATATATATATATTTAGTGAACCTCGACTGTACGAGGGGAGCTTTATTTATGAATTAACTAATAAATCAAGGGGAGAGCTTAATACCTGGCCCCAATTACATTTGTCTTCCAAGACCACATCCTGAATAATATCAGGTGGTTCTTCGAAGAGGCTCAGAATATTTAAGGGGCCGTTTGTAATTATTTTGTTTTCACTTTTTTAAATAAAAAATTGAAATCTTATTCGGTAATTACTTTCAGGATTTAGTTTTTAAAAAATGAAAATTAAAAAAAAAAACTCAACAAAGTAATTTTTCACTTTTCACTTTTTTTATAACTAAAAATTAAAAGTAGTTGTCAAAAAAGCTTCAGTTTTTATTTTTAAAAAATAAAAACTAAATAGTTATCAAATGTCACATGAATAAATCCAATTCTAAAGAAACAAAATCGGAAGAGAGAAGATTAGGACTAAAGGAAAGGAATACGACACTCTTTACTCAATAGTCCCACATCGGCTGCAGACCAAAGTGGCTGCACCACATGCGCCTATAAAAATGCAAACCTTAGTACTAAAGGCTGATTAACTGGTCCCTCATTAACTAGGCTCAGCTGGAGACAGAGTTGGCTTAAACTCCTTTATAAGCTAGTTCTTTGTATGCTAGTTCTTGTTTGTTGGGTCAAAACCTTGCTGCCGTAAACCAAACTGGCTGGCCCTCTTTCGCTTATAAATATGCAAACGTTACCAGATTTTTCAACATACTAGCTGAAACTGATAGTAGTAGGCAGGGATCCAGGTTTAATGGCTCGCATGATGAGGTCTGCAGGTCCTGAATTCCGACGTCGCACAATCTATATACCCCAAGAAAGTGAGTACCACCCTGATAATCTTGATCCCCGAAATATACCGTCTGGCTGGCCATTCTACTACCTACGATACCGGTCTCATCCGACGTGGGAAGAGATGTATGGACGAGCACAGGTAGCCATGCCGAGAGTGACTTTCACCGTCACAAGCCAAGGGATGGAGTGCCCTATCTGCTTGCAAGAGTTGGAGGTTGGTTCCGAAGCCACCCAGTTGCCTTGTAATTGTAGGCAGAGCCACTTTCACTCTTTCTGTATCGAAACATGGTTGCGCAGCTTTCTGCCCGTTATGCAGGCTCTCTCCCTAAGCAGCCAGTACGCAAAGAAATATCTTTCCTATAAAAAAAAAAACAGAGAGAAAACACGAGAAATAAGAAAATAAAAAGAAGAGCAGTTGAAATGAAGCTTTGAAAGTCCAAGCTTAGCTTGATGAATTTCTAGAGGAGAATATGGTTTCGCAAAGTTATGCCAGAGACAAGGCGCGGAAAAGAGAGTCAACAAACTCTCTCAAGACGTTTTGGCCAATTAAATGAGGAGAATGAATTAAATATGTTGACCCTCTAAAACATTTGTGTTACCGAAACAAATCAAGATATCAATCAAGTCGTAACTCACATTTCAAAGCATAAACGTAAAACTCATTTCGAAGCATACATAAATATAAGTTGAAAAAGAAAATTTCACTCACAGTGACCGTAGTCGTAATTCCTTTGCTTGTAAGCTCTCTGTACTCCTCAGGTTGTCACTCCTAAAGTAAAACAACCACATTTAATAAACTAATCGAAAACTACGAAGAATATTGAGTATGGAACTCAAATAAAGAGTTTCAATGTCCAAAAACCCAAATACGCCGCCACGTACCGTCACACGCGCCACCACGCTCCGATTAAAGGCCACCACGCGCTGGCACGCGCCGGGGTTTAACGAAATATTCTAACGGCGTTAGAGAATATTCCCTTAACGCCGTTAGTTAGGGAAAGAAATATACCTTTGGAATATTTCCTGTCTGGACCGGGTTTGGAACGGCTTGTTGACGTCACGACCGGCCTAGATCAGATTCGCTGACATCAGCACTCTGCAATTCTAGCCGAATTCTAGGGATTTTGGTCGGGATTCTTCCGATAGTCGTCGTGCCTTCGTTGCTGCTCCACCGTCGATTTTGAGACCAGATTTGAACTTGTGGAGTTGTGGCGCTCCTAGTGGTGGTAGCCTCGAGGGTTGGTTTCTAGCCGTTTGGCCTGAAATTCCTCGCCGGCCACTGTCACCATCGCCTAAAAATCAAGCATAGGCTCTCTGCATTCAATCCGTGTCATTTCTCACCCAAACAACACATGCAATACACAAAACATACTTAGAACATCACAAGGAGTTAAATGAACGTATAATCAAGGCTTACCAAAGTAGGAAACAATGAGAAGTTCGTCGAAAACTTTGACCCACTTCGGAGTTCAAAGAAGCCATGCCTGTGGTTCAATTTTCAAGAAATAGGGACCTAGGGTAGGTTCACCAGAGAGAGAAATCACGGTGGTGAATGTTTGGTGGTCTGAATCGCCGAGGAATGGCACCTCCGCCCATCGTGGTTTGTGGTGGTTCACGGTGAGAAGAGAGAAAATACATAAGAGATGGAGAGAAAGTGAGTTGCAGAATGAGAGAGTGAGGGAGAACACGAGGAAGGAATGGAGCCCATTGGGCCCAAAGCCCAAACTACAAAATACCATCCTCATAAAATTACGATAATGCCCTTGAAATTAACGTCCCGCATAATCTTCATTCGAACTCCAAATTTCGTTATGTTCATGTCCACGCGCTTGTATCGATGAGTACAACAAGAAAATACTAAGGGCAAAGGTCGTACGTGACACGACATGAAGGTCAACAAAAGTCAACTATTGCCCAATCAGGGCATTTTGGTTATTTCACACCTTCAGGAATAAAATAATATAAATACCGAGACAGGCTGTAACACTTGCACTATTTTTCTGATTAATGAATGTGACAAATTCTAATTAAAAATAAAAACTACAATAAAATAATGAAGTTATTGATGATATTTTAATCTTTTGCAAGTATAAATTAGATTTCCCACTTAGTAGTACAGTCTAGTGATATCCTTCTTACTTGTAAGTGAGAGGTCGTAAGTTCGATTATTGTCGATGGCGAGTTGGAACCAAATTATTATGGCCGGCCATAGTATGGTTTGGTCTAGTCCTCCACACCCTTAGTGTAAATATATCATTGCATTAAAAAAATTATTAAATTAAATCGGCTGAAAATTTGACTCATATCCGATGCTTATTAGATAAGGTAAATTCATATTAAATACCAAGTTGAGTATAAGTTTTAAGAAAAAAATACCATATTTAAGGAAAAATACCAAGTCTAATTAAATATTTTATGATAAGCCACAAACTTTATTGCAAGTGATTTTATGACTAAATAAAATATATGAGAGATTACTATATTGTCCTCAAGTTTATTTATTTTAGAATTTTATAAGGTCTTTAGAGCTCGGGGTTAACTTTGAGGGTTTAGGGTTTTAAAAGGTCGGTCAAGGTTTGGGGTTGATCATTTTGGGTTTAGGGTTTTAGAATGTCCTTGGGAGGAGCTTAGGGCTTAGGGTGTAGGTCTCGGGTTTTGGGCGAAGCCCAAAATCTGAGAACTAGACCCTACGCCCTAAGCGATTAACGTAATAAAAAAAATTTTCTTCTAAAAAAATTCATACTCATGCTTGTTAGTTACAATTCATTGAGAAGGTTAATGGCTATGACTTTGTGATGGTAGGGTTGGACATTATTGTCATTTTAACTAGCAAATTAGTTTGACTTTTCAACTAGTACCTAAACTAAAAATATGGTATTTTAACTTCAAGTTATTTTGAATTTGGTATTTAAACTAAAAAGTCCCTATTAGATATGAATAGCAGTGTGGTTATGGTCGTGAGGGGAGGGGAGAGTTGCGGTGTAAGTCATTTCCTCCTTTTTTTTATAGTGTTAAGTCACATTTTGTTTTTTGTTTTTATTTTTAAAATACAAGTAATATTTTTACTCCAAACTAGTTTAAGGGAAAGGGAAAGGGGAAGGGTTTGTTTTTTTTAATTTTTTTATAAGTAGTCCTATTTTGTAATTTTGAAATAAGACATAACTAATAAAAATGGCCTCACAAACTTTTTTGTTTAAAACAAAAACGCCTAATGAACTTTTATTAATAATAAGAACAAAAGAAGAAAAAAAGGAGATTATGACATTTTTGTAAATAAATTAAAATTTGGATGCGGTGACAGTAGTTTAAATAAATTGAAATTGGTGGTACCAACAACTGTTTGTAATTGTTTTAGTAAATCTTAAAAAACAATAAAAATACTGCTTTGTCTATTCTGGGACATCCGATAAAATTGGAAACAGAGAAAAAAAAAAACTGTTTCTTTAGATAAACTCAAGCCCAACCCAGCCGGTAATAATTTACAAGGGCCCGGCCTATTTTCCATGGCGACTCATGAGAAAGATATTAATCCGAACGTTCAAATACACAAAACAAAAAGAAAATGAAAGCAAGCTCCAGTCAGCTGCCGCGCTGGAGAGCGGAGGAGCAAAACCCTAACATTTCCGATTGACGTCAACTGGTGGCCGGTCGAAGGTGAACAGAGAAACTATTGCTGTTATTTGGTGAGTGCAAGAGTGCATTTGTGCCTGATTGTATTGATTTTCTGCAATTATGATTGGTCTTTGTTGTAAAAGATTGCGATTAGTGCTTCCAAATTGTAGAATTGTTCGTGATTCAGTGACCCAATTGCAATTTTTCGAAAAAGAAGCTATTTTTATCAGATTATATTAATCGAAATCATCATTTGTTGATGAAAATGATGAACCAGAAGAGCAAGGTCGCTCCTTTACAGTTTCATACCTTATAAACTCATGTGGGTTGTCGCCAGAATGTGCTCTCTTTGCGTCTAAGAAGGTAGCATTCGACATCCCGGAAGGATCCGACTCGGTTCTTAACGTCCTCAAAGCCCATGGATTCATCGAGACTGACATTTCCAGACTTGTTAAGAAACGTCCAATGCTGAGAAAACCATTTTGCCCAAACTTGAGTTTCTGGGTTCCATTGGACTTTCAGGCACTGACCTTGCTCAGGTTGTTTCGTGCAACCCAACCATATTGATGTGTAGCTTAGAGAGAACTATCATACCTTATTATGATATCATCAACAGTTTACTTGTCCTCGACGACAAAAAGGTTGCTCGTTTTTTTAGGAGGTTCAACTGGGTACCGCCGGCCAAAGAGCTAAGCAATATAGCTCCCAATGTTTCAGTTCTGAGAGCTCTTCAAGTGCCAGAAGCCTCAAATCTCTTCATGGGTGACCGATCATTCTTGTCTGCTTATCCTTGAAAGTGACAAGTTAAAGGAAAGTGGCAAGAAGGTCATCAGCATGGGTGTCCCTCCTTCGTCTGCAACATTCACGAGAGCATTACATGTGATTACTGTGGTGGGTGCATCAGAATGGGCACAAAAGATACAACTGTATAGGAATTGGGGCTGGACTGAGGATTATTTCTTGTTGGCATTTGGAAAGAATCCCGCGTTTATGCAATTAGTAGAGAGGAACTTTTTGAGTAAAATGGATTTTCTTGTGAACAAAATGGGTTGGCAGCCCGCCGATGTGGCTGGAAGTCCAACTGTTCTAACCTATAGTTTAGAGAAGTCGATTGTACCAAGGTGTTCAGTTATTAGAATTCTCCTGTTGAAAGGATTGATTGTAAGGGGAGAATTTTGTTTAGGTACCGTTGTCATGAACCCAAAGCAGTACTTCTTGAATAGGTTTATCATCAAATATCAAGAGCAAGTGCCTGAACTACTGAGCATCTTTCGAGGGGAAATGTGTCTTGCGGAACTGGGCTTAGGGTTTGATCAAAAAGAGGCAGGGTGACGCAATTGTAGGATGAAGCTTCTTTTGTTTTTGGAGGATCGATCATCCAACTGCTCATTTATTGTAAGTTCTGCTGCCACGAATTGCCAATTCTTGCCTACTTTGAATAGTGCCATAGGCATGTTCTTTACTTCGTCCATTCGGATTAACTAACCCAAACTGCTAGTTTTAAAGCGACTTAGCATGACTTCCTTTATCTTACAATTGCTGGGTGCGGGACTTTATTTCGTCTGGGATGGATGAAGGTTGAGCAATGCCCTTTGCTACCAAGGCATAGCAAACTCTAGTCTCCTCTGTTTCCTTCTTTCTTTGTTTCCCCAGAAACGCCATCCTTCTTCATTGATGCAAGTGTTACCTTCACGTTATCTTTCCAAAAAGTGCAAGTATTTTTTTCTGCTGTCATGCATAGCATGGCCTTCCGAGGAGACCAGACTTCATCCGAATACCTCTTGTCAATGGAGAATTCAAGCATAAAGGAATTGCGGTGCGTCTTGTCGACTCAAAATGTATTTCTTGTGGAAGAAAATGGGGCTGCGTTGCGTCTTGTCGATGCAGCCAGAAGGCCGAGTGCAACGGGGCTTTGTAGAAGGGAAAAGATAAACACACGCCCTTTTTAGCCTCTCACGCACTCATATTTAGTTCATATTTAGTCTTGTCTGTTGTTTCTGTTTGATTTATTCAATTTTTTGATCGTCATAAATAAAAGGACGTGTGAGAAGTTGAAAATGGTATGTAAAAATCACCAACTAACTTGTTCATTGTAAGATAATGAGATTTTGAAATGAATGCGTATATTAGTGCTATTATTTTCTGAAAGGGTTTTTATTACAAATGGTCCCGAAACATTCACCAAACTGACCACCATCCTCCATACTTGTATTTCTTTACGCCGCTGTGTTTCGTATCCAAACAAAAACATTCACCAAAACACAGTCAATCAGCATAAGCTCAACTAAAAACTTAGGCACCCATAAAAGCAAAAGTTCTAACCTCCTTATCAAGCCAATACATTCGAGGAACAAACCCGACAATGGCATTGTGCGCAGATGACCACGAAAGCAAGATCCAATGTGGGACAAGGGACTTGGAAAATGCAGTATTCAACGGCGGTTCGGGGTCCGACCACAATTAAAGTTTGGTTTTTTAGCTGCCTGTGACTTGGAAAATGCAACCTTTCCGAGAATCCAACGGCGGTTCGCCGTCCGACCAGGCCACATGAATTGCATCAACGCCGCCGCATGCGGCGTAGTGACCGAGTGGTTGCTTCAGCGTAGAGCTGAGCTTCCATGTGTTTGTCAGCACAATGTATCCAAACCCCCTAAAAAATTCTTTCTTTTTTCAGTTAATCAATTTTTCCCAAATTTAATTTCGAATCAAAAATCGGGTTTTGAATTTTGATTACCTAGAAATTGGGGGGTTTGACCGGAGAGGGACCCAGCCCAAGACGGAGCTGAGCCTGGAGGCGACCAAAACGACGACGGAGAAGATAAAAACGCACACAATGAGCTTGAGCTTAGTGGCCGACCAGGGTTCGAAGCTGCCGAGAGGTCCCGCCGTCGTGGATGCCGAATTTGGTGTTCAAGTTTGAGTTCCAGACGAGAGAATTGTTGAGCAGAATCAATGAAGGGAATTATGTAGACTTTTCAAACACGGCAATTTTTGCAACCGCAAAATGTTCCCAATTGATATCAGATGCAAACTTGCAATTTTTAGCCCCTTAATTTACTTAGCTTTTTGGGCCTGTTTGGTGGACTGGTTGGGATAGGTTATGATCAATTAAAATGGGCTTGAGTCTACTCCGTTGTTTGTTCTGTCAAAACGTGAGATGGACAGGACTATACATGATAGCTTATGAATCCACAATACATGGGTTATCTAACCAATCCTCACATACGGGTTACATGTCCTGTTCCTTCGTCTTCCTTCATCTCAGCTTCAACGCTGCCTCGTCTTCCTTCGTCGAATTCGCTCATCCTTTTCTTCCGTTTGCGGCTCCGATTCTTCCATAGGTACGTTCATACGGCTCCTATACTATAGATCTGAAAATTTGGGATACGAATTGCTTATTATTTATCTGAGTTTTGTTTGTTTTTGGAGAAATTTGGTTCAATTTTTGCTAGTTTAAAGATTTTACTGTGTAAAGAGTTGTAATTGAGCTTTTTTTGCTTGTTTGAATTCTAGGTCGTCGAGATTTTTTTCTAGGTTTTTATGGATTTTTTTTCTAGGTTTTGAGATTTTTTTGCTTGTTTTGTGATTTTTTTCTGGGTTTTGTGATTTTTTTGTCATCGCCTCCCTAGTACCCATTACTCTCCGCTTCTCTCTCTCGCCCTCTGTATCATCTGCCTTTTTTATTTGCAATTTTGTTGAAGGATTGGAAATTTAGTTGTTTGTAGCTCCTCAGAACTCCAAACCTCCCTACATTGACTGAGGTAATTCCTCTGCTTTTCTCATTTGGTATTTCGTCGAGCTCTGTGGTTTTGCTCAATTGGGTTGTTTTCGATTTTGTGTTTTTGGGTATTTTTAGATATTGTTTTGCGTAATTCGATATGGGTTTTGTGTATTGAGGTGTTTGATTTTGAAAGATTGCTCATTTACTTGTGTTATGAACTTGTGATGGTTTATGGGTGGGATGGAATGTGTAGATGTGATTGGAATCAATTTTTTAATTGGGAATTTGGATCGTATAATTTGGGATTTGTATTTTGGGGTTGTAGAAATGGGATTGTTCAGCTGAATTTTGAAGAAATCATCTTACTGTTTGATAAATTTCTTTCATTTGCTCTAAAAACTGTGGATCTGCAGATTGTAATGCGTTTTTTGTGGAGTAAATTTATAGATGTTGCATTTTCTGGTGATAGTTCGTGTATGCCCCTACATACATGCTTGAAAGAGCCTGTAACCCAACTTCTGAGTCCTGACAGCTATATTGCTGTTTGAGACTATTGTAGGACTTTGTTGTCTATTGGTTACGTTCTCCACAACAAACTTACTTCTCAAGAAGCCTGTAACACAGTGGTTTTTTATTTGTTTTTCAATACACTCTGGTATTGTTTCTTGCCCACCTGAAGGCCATCTTTCTGTATATCAATGCTGCAATCCAGTTTTACATTTGGATGACTTCTTGTTGCTGGATTGCATGCTTTGGACACAGGAATTCTTTTTAATGTCCAGTTTTACATTTGGACTTCTTTTTGTTGTTGTAAACCTGATTAGGTCAGAAGGTATGAAAGCAAACACTGGTCATAAGGATGAAAAATGCAAGTCTTGGTGCGAGTGGATTATGTTATCTAAGCCATGCATGGATCTTTTATTGATACTTTCAAACATCTATATGCATGGGCATTATGTGCTAGTTAATTAATAAAATGCTTTAATCTGTAGGCCTTTTCTAGGCCAGACCTATTTTTAGACCGGGTCCCAAAATTGTCTTGAGTCTGCAGAACTTTTGCTTTACCATTTTTTGTTATCTGGTTTGTTTGATGAGTTGCATACTCCGGGCTACGGAGTACGGGGTACTCTGGATTTTTTAACAGTTATATTTTTGTTTTAAAATATAAAAATCAAGATCCAACCGTTAAAAAATTCAGAGCACCCCGTATTCCGGAGCACCCCGTACTCCGGAGCACCCAAAAATTTTTGTTGTTTGATAGGTGTGTATTGCTTTAGTTTATCTGAATGCTTATATTTTGAGCTTGTTAAAGCTTATATTAAGGCTAAGTTGTACTGCTTTTATGAAATAAAGTTGAAATACATCTAAATAGTTGAATCAAATTTAGGTTTTATAAATAAAGTTATGTATAAAATGGGAGTCAATTAGTCAGAGAATATTCCTACAGAAAATGTCCAATTAGAAGTCACTTATTCATTCTATCCATAAAGAATACTTTAATATGAAGCATGCAATGGCGAGAAACGTGTTGGAGCGTTGTTTTGGAATTATGAAGATGCGTTGGGCAATCTTAAGGAGCCATTCATTCTATCCACTACCAACACAATGTCGAATAATTACAGCATGTTGTCTTTTACACAACTTGATTAGAACAGAAATGATTGTGGATCCATTTGATCAAGAAGTCTTTTTTAATCCCCTCAATGATGATAATGAGAATCATGACACTATTGATACGATTGCCTCATCCGATCAATGGAATGCTTGGAGAGAGAATATGGCTATGCAAATGTGGCCAAATAGAGCAACATAAGAATAGTTGATAGTTTGAATTGTGTACTTAGTTCTAATTTAATTTTAAGTTGTAGTCTTGTGTATTTGAATTGGAGTTCTAATTTGGTTATCAATTTATTAGCTATATTATGTCAAAACTTTTTTCTCCTCTTTGCTTGATAAATGACATAAAATTTATTTTGAGAAATTTGCAGATTGAACATGGCAAGTAGTTCTTTTATTTGTTTGAATTAATTATATGTGGTATTGAATAATGAAAATAAAAAAATAAATGAAATTTTTTAAAGTCCAATCCAGTGTTGTACCAAACAATGGACTGGATTTAAGTCCAATCCAATCTCATCTAGCTTAGTGTTTCACCAAACAATGGATTGAGATTCAAAGCCTAACCAATCCTTGCCAATCCAATCTTATTCTTAAGACCCAATCTCATCCAGCCCACCAAACGGGCCATTTGTTTCAATATTTACATAATTTTTGGCTCCAATATGTTGCCAAACTAGAGGGAAAATGAGAAGGAAACATGGGAAAGTCGAAGGATAAGTGGGGTGGTGTGTATTGATATTTTTGTCCCTCAAAAAGTGGTCACGTGGGGCACACGTGACACTTTTTGCGTTGAAATAAACAAAAATTAAGCGGAATGACCAAATTGATTTGCAGAATCAATTTTAGAGATAAAATTGATCGATTTTAAACTTTAGGGACCAAAATGATAAGTTATGTTAATTTCATGAGTGATAAAAAAAAATGTGTATTGTAAAGGTTTTAGTTGATGCAATTTCCCTTTAATATCTACCCCTCCCTCCACATGGAGAAGAACTTACATGAACGGGTTCACCATCACGTGGCGTCCCTTGTTCAATAATGTATTCTCATGTGCACCTTTTTCTCCACATGACAATGTCTTATTGGATCAAGACGCCATGTGGCGATGAACCCGTTCCATTTAAGTTGCTTTCCTCCACCTGACCTGACCACCTGCTTTGTCGATTGTCAATCATCCATACATACCCATGTCATTCTAACACAACATGTCATGTGCCTGGAAATTGATAGAAGTTAGGAACCAAATCACTTAATGTGACATTCGCCAAAGAAAGAAAAGATTTCAACTACATTACTTTTTGGGCTTTTATTGTAAATGGTCCCTGAAATTAATTTAACTCATCATTTTGGTTCCTTAATTTAAAATTAGATCAATTCCGTCCCTAAAATTGACCTAACTCATCAATTTTGTCTTTGCCGTCCAATTCTGTTAAATTTTCCTTTAGAGTGTTGACGTGTCACACATAAAGGCCACACAACCAATAATAAGATGCCACATGGATGATAAAAAAAAATCATCAATTCATTAGAGCACTTCCACCCGTTTATGAAGGGTAAGGGCAAGGGCAAGTGATTGCCCTTCGAAAACAGTACTTGCCTTTGTACAACTCCACCCGTTGAGCAAGGGCAAGGGCAAGGGCAAGGGCAAGGAAAAATATTATTTTTTAATTTGTTTTTTTTTTTGGCCTTATCCGAGGCTTGTGATTATCCCCAGATATTTTTGATGACATTTTCAACCACTCTCGTCGCGACACGTGTCATTATATTTAAAAAAATAATTGAACAGATTTTTGATGAGATTTTCAACCAATCATGTAGTGACACATGTCATTATCTATTGAAAATATCATGAATAGATTGCTCGGTCCGGGGCGTGCCTTCCATCTTCTCCACGAAAATTGCATGAATCTTCTTCCACATTTTGTCGACCCTCATCTCATTTCGGCGATCGACCACACCCAAGCCTCTAGTAATGTAATATCTTCGGCGATCGACCAATTTGCCTTCTCACTCATAATTTTTTTTTTTGTTGTAAAACAAGGATTTGGAAGAGAGAAAACAAATATAATTCATGTAGGAAAAAATTATTGAGTTGTAGTGTGAGGAATGAAGAAGATGATTGGGGGTACTTATAAAAAAAAAAAAAAAATTTTAACAGTCGGATTAATCATGGTCGTCCATGTAAAAAAAAAAATTGATCCAACACACCAGATTGTGCCACGTGGCTAATGGTAAGATTTTTTTTTTTTTGATCGTGGGAAATCCAACGGTCCAGATTAACTAGCCGTTGGAAATCCAACGGCCAGCATCTCGCCACGTCACAGAGCCGTTGGCTCTCACTGGCGTCACCGACAGGCGTGGGTCCCACAGACAGTTTTCTGTCTGCCACGCTCCCCCACGCGCGCGTGCTGTGCACGCACCTGATTAAAAAAAATAAAACAGGCTGCTGACGTCACGCTGAGGTTAGCAAGCCCGAAGGCAGCAGCTCGGGCACAAATTGCTCGGGCTTGAGGTTAGGCTTGGTTGGGCCCACCTTTTGCCCTCTGCAAAATGTACCGCTAGAGAGGAAAAGTGGGTTGGTATGGCAATTGCCCACCAATTGCCCTTGCAATTGGGCTACCGGTGGAAGTGCTCTTAGTTTTTAAATTTTAAAATTAGTAAATATTAATTTTGTTTAGTGAGTGATTTTGTGGCCCCCACATTATGCCACATCAACAATCTAACGAAAAATTTAACGGATTTGATCGGTATGGACTAAATTGATGACTGAGGTCAATTTCAAGGACAAAATTGATCGATTTTCAAATTGAGGGACCAACATGACGAGTTAGATCAATTTTAGGGACCATTTGTCATAAAAACCCTTACTTTTTAGATAAAAAGTTGTAACATCCCGTAAAAAGTTTGTTATAAAATAATTCCCGGGGGGATATTTTGGACACGTGCATGATTATTTTGTACACGGGATCGTGTAATTTTACTGTTTTGGTGGGTGCACAATACCCCCAAAACCCAAAATATCTCAATTTTCCTTCTTCCCCGTCACTTTTTCTCTTATCCTTATTTTCATTTCTCTCTCTCTCTTTCTCTCTCTCTCTCTCTCTCTCTCTCTCTCTCTCTCTTTCTCATATTCTCACCGTATGTGCACAGTACACGTCGACGAAAACCCGTCGAACCGACGCAAACTAAAATCACTACCATCTTCATCTCGATACCCTGGACTCAACGGTGCAAACCGTTCGTCCAAACTCCCGACCGTTTGACAGGAAAAGCACACGGAAGAACCGGACCTTCCCAGCAATTTTCTCGCTGTTCTAGACTGAGGTGAGGTTTTTAACAACTACCATTGGATTCCTCTCGTTGAGTAGATGAATTTTCATATGTCATTTGTTTGATTTGGTTGAGTTTTGACGTAGATCGACGAAGCTACAGTAGCCGCGGCCTTTCGAGGAAAATACAGACCATTTCCCGAGCATGTACTGCCAAACCAAAGGTACACCGTCATTCTACTCCTCTCTAGCTTCATTTTGGTATAAAGAAAGTGAAATTTGGCCAAGAAATGAAGAAGTTATGGAGATTTGAAAATTCTCCAGAAACCGGCCAAAATTCCGGCGACGGTTGCGACCGAAGCCAGTTGCAGCGGCGACCGGCCGCTGACGTTAGCAGTGACGTCAGCGATCGAGAATATTCTTGGGAATATTCCTTTAACGCCTTTAGAAATATTCCGTTAGATTTAACGAAGATGCTGGAATACTCCGTTAGATTTAACGAAGATGCTGGACGCCGTTAGTTGACTGGCGCATTGACTAGCGCGTGGGACAATATTTTTGACTTCCATCGACGTAAGGCTACTCGTAACGACGTGTACTACCTAGGGGCAGTACGTATGGTATTTTTCGGAGTGTTTCGGACCTCCGTTGAGCAACCAAGAGATAAGTGTCGTTAATTAGTTTAATTAGTAACCTTTATGAGTTTAAGCATTATTATAGTGATATCTCATATAAGTGAGACTTATCTAGAAGACTACCGGGGCTACCCAGGACAGGGGTCTACGACCCAGCTACTTACAGGTGAGTGAGTGGGTCTTTGTTTTGATAAATATATTATTATGTATGGTTTTCAATACTTTCTTTAACTTGTTAGCATGACTCATATCATATGCAAATGTTAGAGGTAGAACATTCGTATTATATTTGCCATACATGTTTCTATACTGTTGCTCATCAGTAGATGTAGAAGACCCCGGGCATTAGTACTCAGTCCTATGGCCAGCACTAGCCTTGACGTTTGGAGATGTCACTCCTAGTATCGCTACGCAACTTTGGATCCATTGTAGGTACTAGCCTGCTCTAGGTTACACTAGGCAACTCGAACTTGTGTGACGCACTTTGTGCACAACGATTAGCGTTAGACTCGCATCATTGTAGTACTCAGCGTATTACTCATATACCTAGCCTATTCCTCGTAGCTTATCTACTTGGGCTTGTGTGTTTACATATGGATGCGCAGTCAGTTTGATTTCCGGGGAGTACCCATGTTTTCAACAGTCAGTCTGATTTTCAGGGAGTACCCGTGTTTTGAGCAGTCAGTTTGATTTTTGGGGAGTACCTGTGTTTTGAGCAGTCTGGTTTACGAGGAGTACCCGTCTTACTATTATAGTATTTTGAGGATCATACCGGGGAGTATGATGTATGTTCAAAACTATACATGTTTTCCAACGAGGGGATAGTATGCTCTTGAAAACAAAGGTTTTATCAAACTTTGCTTTTTGACCCACTCACCTTTTTATGTTTTGCGCCCCTCTAGGACTTAGTGGCGGTTTCGATTTCCAGTGAGGCGTGGGCTTGCTTCGGCTGTGGTTGGTGGTTTTGACAGTGTCTCCAGATTATGTAGGATTTGCTCCTACTTTTAGTTAATTTCTACTTATCCATCCTCACGAGGATGTGAATGTTTTTATTCCATGCACTATTTACTATGCTCTTACTATTATGCACCTGTAATAATGGGTTTTCCATCACCGCACTCTTAACTCTAAATTTTTTCACTTTTTCACTTATACATGCATAATTGGCTTTCGTCACTTAACACGTGTCGGCCAGAACTTCCCGACACCTGGCATGTCAGGATCGGGATGTGTCAAAGTACTTCCAAGAAAAACCAAAAATGGGGTTAAGACCTTTTATAAGTCCTCAAAGAGGATTGTGGTATACCCTGACCCCGAGATGGGGTAGCCTCCCTCCCCCTAAAACTTTTTTAAATTACAAAAAACCAATTAACTTGGTAATGAGGGAATGAGTTATCAACTATGAATGGATTAAAGGATGACAAATGGATAAAAGTGGGAATTTCCTTCTCCAACTGACCTCTTTCATTTGTTTTTGTTTAAAAGTTATAGTCGTCCAAATGTTTTTTTCAATTTACCCAAAAGAAATTACAATGTGTAAAATTGAAAAAAAAAAAATTTGGAGCTTTAATGAAAAAGACAATTAAAATTTTTTTTTTAACCAAAAGTACCTTAATAACCTTAGTTAATAAAAAAGACTTAAACTTTAATAAAAAAGACAAATATTTAATATAAAATATTCAGACTCATGTGGGTGCTACCTTGTGTGCATGGTAAGTACCTTGTGCGTGCACCTACGTGAGCATCTCTCTCCCTCTATCCTTTTTCTTCGTCTCCATCAGCTCTCTATTTTTCTCTCCTCTTTCCCTTGTCACATCAACTCTCTCTTTTCTGTCACACACTTCACTCCTTAGAGCAAATCCAGTGTAGGAGCCCTCTCCCTAGGCTATTCACTATTTAATCCACCCAGTCAACAGTAAATGCCCTTAATGAACAGTGCATTCCCCTGACAATTGCATTTTGCATCTCCACCCCTGCACTGGAGTTGCCCTGGCTGGCAATAAAATATTAGTATTTTTTATTTATTTATAAAATAATACATAATAATTTTATTTGTAATTTCGGATAAGATTTTTAATCGATCTCGTTGCGCCATGTGTCATTATCCGCAAAGACAATTATTGGTGATGGATTTCCGATAAGATTTTTAACCAATCATGTCGTGCCACGTGTCACAATCCGTTTACAATCATTGAGGATAGATTTCCACCTGATTTTTAACGAATGATGGCATGCCACATGGCATTCTCTACAACCTAATCATTTCTGAATCCTCCATATAATCCACCATCCATCCTCAGAAATCTCACACCAATTTTCTCAAGATATCTATCATTATTCATAGTTTCTGCTTCCTTCTTCACCAAAATCCCTATCATTATTCATAGTTTCTGCTTCCTTCTTCACCAAAATCCCTATCATTATTCATAGTTTCTACTTCCTTCTTACAATGTCTTCTTCTTCTTCTTCTTCAAAGATGATGTGGGAAATCAATCAAGAAGAGGAAGAATTGTTTAACCAATCAGAAGGAATGTTCAATGCTGGGGATTGGGCCCAAAATGAGATGGAAGAGGATGACGAGCATAGACGGAGAGATGACGAATCAAGAATGGTAGGGGCCTCACATTCCCGTTGAGTCATCCAAGCTGTGGCTCAGATTTGCAGGCCCAACTATGTTGTAAACATTGATAGAAACAGGCAACGACGAGGTCAGGAGCTCTTGGACAATTATTTTATCCGTAATAGCGCATTCTCTGATACGTACTTCTGACGTCGTTTTAGAATGGAATGACATTTGTTCAACAAAATCATGGGCGTTGTTTGCAACCATGATTCTTACTTTGTGCAAAAGCCGGATGCTTTTAGTGTTAAAGGTCTCCTGCCTAAGCAAAATGTTAATGTTACCTTGCGGATGCTTGCATATGGAGCAGTTGCAGACCAAGTGGACGAGATAACGAGGATGGGAAAATCAACCATTCTTGAGTCCTTGATGAGATTTTGCTCGGCAATCGAACCTATCTACACCGCAGAGTACCTTCGGAGACCTACTTATATGAACTTGCAAAGGCTTCTGAAGAACGATGAGATGCGAGGTTTTCCAGGGATGATTGGAAGCATTGATTGTATGCACTGGACTTGAAAAAACTGTCCAAGTGCATGGCAAGGCGCTTATGGGGACATAAAAGGATAAAAAAGTATCATTTTATAGAGGTGGCATCTTTTGATACATGGATTTGGCACGCCTTTTTCGGGGTTCTGAGAGCTCAAAATGATCTGAATGTCTTTGCCCAATCCCCAGTGTTCAACGAAGTCCTGCAAGGAAAGGCACCAAAAGTCACATACTGGGTCAACGGATGTATGTACGATGGACCATACTACCTAGAAGACGACATTTACCCAAGGTGGGAATCATTTGTCAAAACAGTGCCACGTCCACGAACTGCAAAGGAAAAATACTTTGTGTTGCCAGAATGTTTGATGTAGAGTCGCTTCGATCCATCATGATGGCGTGCATCATTCTTCACAACATGATTGTGGAAGATGAGTACAATTGTGATGCCATTGATGAATATGAGCCAGACCCGATGAACAATTCTAGAACACGAATATATTGTGCTCATGAGGCCACTGAAGAACCCGTGCAACACGAGCCATTACAAAGGGATGGACGTTACAATGATAGGGTCATTCAACGATATACTGCACTTCAAAGGCCATATATGCACAATGCCCGCCAAATTGACTTGATAGAGCACCAGTGGGGCACGGGGGTGCTGAAGATACGTAAGTTCATTACTATTTGTTTTTATTTGGTGTGTTGATGTAATTTTATTTGGTGTGTTTAAATGTGTTTTGAATAAAGATTCTCTTAGTTTAAATAAATATACTCTTAGTTTAAATAAAGTACTAAATTCAATAAATTGGAAACAACATAAAACAATCTATTCAATGAATAAGAAATTACAACCCAAATTGATTAGAAAATTATGGGCTCCGATTACAAACAAAGTGATTGGAAAATTATGGGTTCATGAATGGATACTCTTCACCTAACCAATTTGTGGTGCTAGGATGATCTTCTCTTGTCGTGGTAGGATAATCTTCTGTTGTCATGCTAGGACCATCTTCTCTTGCTCTCGCTTCTCTTTCACGCCTCCTTCGCACCACGTCCGCTTTCTCTGACTTCCAAAAATATTTAAAGTTTGGAGACTTCCCCTCTAAAGGCTCATTCATAATGTCACGATCTCATTGAGCCATTCTTTCTTGTCTGCTATGTTCTCTTTCTTGCTGAAGTAGTTCTCTTTCTCTCTTATCAGCTTCAAATTTTTTCTCAATAGCTGCAGCTTTTGCATCCTCTCTAGCCTTATCAGCCTCAAATTTAGCCAGTTTTCGGGCCAAAGCCAATTCACCTCGGCGGGCAAGGTCTTCCATATACTTTGCATAATCATTCTTTGAGGCATTACCTTGAGGCCTAATTGGAAAACGAGTCGACCCCGGCGCTTGTTTAACGGGGGGCGTTTCTGGCACTTCTTCTGCATCATCTTCATCATGATCATGCGAGGCATGATCAGTGTAGAGTGTAGATGGGTGCTGTTCATGAAAACTTCTGGACCGACATGCACAACTATGAATTTAGGACAATCTTTGACAATATTCCAACATTCAAATCGGGTGAATGTTTTGTTTTTGCTTTTGGTTTTGGCACCATACCAAGCTTGTGCTTGAGGTTCCTATACAATGCGGGAGAATAAATAATTATAATGAAATTAGGTAACAAATAAATAATACAAACAAATAATTATAATGAAAATAGGTAACAAATAAATAATACAAACAAATAGTTATAATGAAAATAGGTAACAAATAAATAATACAAACAAATAGTTATAATGAAAATAGGTAACAAATAAATAATACAAACAAATAATTATAATGAAAGTAGGTAACAAATAAATAATACAAACAAATCATTATAATGCAAATAGGTAACAAATAAATAATACAAACAAATCATTATAATGAAAGTACCTAACAATTAAATAATATATTGTTACCTGATCTGCTAAATTTTCCCCACTTCGAAGATTAGCACTAGCTTGTGTCAAGGCGTCTCTCCACTTACTAAATGATTGGCTAAGTAATTTCCAATGACTGGACAACGAATCTTTGGTTCTTTGCCCACCCATTTTCTCAAGATAAGAGGTATGAATAAGACTCCACATTTCTCGCAACTGCATCTCTTTATTCGAAAGCGAATCATGAGTGATTTGAACCCAGCTAGCACATAACGCAACATCTTCAAGAAGCGTCCAATTCGTACCTGCAGCAGTAGTCATTTTGTTTGAAAAAAAAGTGGATTGAAACTTTGAGACAACGATAGGAATGTGGTTCAAAGTAGTTGAGAAAATATGGAATTGTGGTGTAAGGTAGATGATAATGACAAGGTATTTATAAAAAAATAAAAAATATATGTATATAAATTTTTTTTTTTTTAAATTTCGAATTTTTATACATTTTTTACAATTTTTTAAAATTTTTTATTCAACTAATTAATCTCTGCCATTGGACTTAAAACAAATTGAATTCCAACATTCCAGATTGTGCCACGTGTCACAACGGTAACATTTCTGAATTTTAAAACTTTTTTTTTTAAATTTATAAAGGAGAACAATATTAACCATTGATCTGAGATCCAACGGTTGATATTAAATAAGATTTTTTAATTTTTATTACCGTTGCAAATCAGACGGACCAAATTAAAAAGCCGTTGAGATCGAACGGATCGTGGGAAGCCACGTGGCTTCCCAACGGTAACTTCGGCAAAGTGGATCGCGGGCCCCACACTCTGAAAATCTATCGGCTGACGCTCCACCACTCGTGGGTGAGGTGCACGCGCTTGACAGAAAAAAATTTAAAATTGGGTTGACGCCAGGATGACGTTAGCCATGACGTCACATCCACTCGGACTCTCGGGCTGTCAATTCCTCACAGGCCTACTGCTCGGGCCTCCACTCTCCATTGTGCTGCCAACGCTGGAGCTTCAAGGCCGGGCTATCTGGCCCTATTTGGTCCACCGTCCCCCGAGCACCAGCCCCTGCTTGACTTGCTCTTACTTCACAACCAACTACTTGCACATTTGCAACTCTCTTTGCACCATAAAATTATATTGCTTAATTGCCTAATCTCATGATAAATGGAAATATGGGATATTGTCCCTTCTAACCGAGAGAAATTGGGAGGGAGCAATTATGCTTCTTTAACAAATAATGACACACCTTGACCCGAATATCCACATGTCAATATCGAGTCGAGATATGCCGGTCGACATCTCAGGAGGGATGACGAAAGCCACAATGTAAGTGTAGTGTAAAAGTGCAAATAAATTAAAACTAAAGTCTACTTTGAAATTAATTTCAAAATGGTGTGCGAAGTGCAGGGCCTAAAGTACAAAGTAATCAGTCTCAGAGCATAGTCAAAGTGTAGTAACGTAACAATAATCTTATTATGATAAGAATAGGCATAATACAACTAGTATGAAAAATAATCTCATACAATAGCTGCAACGGATGTCATAACCACCAGTGAAAACTTCACTTGCCACTAGTCTAGCCCCTAGAACTTGGAGGGGTGCAAAACAGAAAATGTGAGTGGGCAAAAAATAAAGATTTGATAAAACCTTTGCTTTCACAAATAATAACCCCTCGCTGAAAAATCATGTATAGTTTCCAAATTATACTATGAATAAGTAGGAAAACAATCGTGATAAAAATATAGCAGTTGTGCTAGGCATACGAATAAATCACAATATCAAAAACTAATAAAATATTACTCATCAACAATATGCTGACACACAAGTCTATGCAGACTAGTACAGACTGGCACCTACAATGGATCCAAAGTGAGCACAATGATGCAGATGTGAACATACACTTGAAGGCTGGTTCTGGCCCGGACAAGTACTAACACAGGGTGTAAGCATGTATGATGAGCAAATAAAATACTGCGAATATGCCACTAGCCATATCATAAACTTAACTCAGCGTCACTAGCAATATTTCTAGGTACGCATGGTATGATATAAAACATTTAAATAAGCATTCGTGAAAACTATGTAAGTATAGTAGATTCAAAACAAAGCCCACTTAGTGATACGTAGTTGGGTCGTAGCCACCTTGCCTTGCCTGACCCCTGTACTCCTTGTGGTAAGTCTTACCTATATGAGATATCAATATAGTAATGATTAAACTCATAAAGGTTACTAATTAAACTAATAAATAACACTTATCCTTGGTTCACTCAATTCGGAGGTCCTAAACACTCCGGAAAATACCATACGTACTACCCCGAAGTAGTACGCGTCATCAAGAGTTGCCTCGCGTTGACAAAAGTCAAAAAACTGGTCTCACGAGCCCCCATGCGCGGCTCACGCGCGCCGCACACGCTGTCAACTCAAGCCGGTCAAACTAACGCCTTTAGTTGACTCCGTTAGATTTAACGGAAGATTCCGATATTTCCGTTAAATCTTATGAAATATTCCTAACAGCGTTAAAGGAATATACTTGAGAATATTCTCGGCCTGGACTGGGTATGAACCGGTTGTTGACGTCACGACTCGATTTGGACCGGGTTCAGGCCGGTCTGAACTGGTCGCCGTTGCAACTCTGACTGGTTGCCGGAGCTGCCGTCTGCCGCCGCAGTCTAAGCTCGCTAATTTCTGGAAAATTTTCAAAACTTCATATATTCTTCATTTCTCAACCAAATTTCACGTTCTTTATGTCAAAATGAAGCTAGAGAGAAGGAGAACAAGATTGTACCTATTTGGGGTTTGAAAAGTGTTCGGAAATGGCTGAAAATTGGCTGGAAAGTCTCGGTTTACAAACAAAGTCCGATCTACTCCAAAACACACGATTTTAGTATGAAAATTTATCTACTCAACAAGAGGAAGTTAATGGTTATGGTTAGAAACCTCACCTAGGTTGGAATTTGCGAGAAACTCGTCGAAAAAGCTCGGTTCTTTCATGTGCGATTTTCGTCAATTGGCGTGGAGTTTGGGCAATCGAAGAAAATGGTGGTGGTAGTTTCGCTCAGTTCGAAGAAAATGGTGTGGTCACTATTTGACTGTGAGTGTTTCTAGGGAAGAAAAAGAAGTAGAAAATGAGGGAGAGAGAGAAGGAAAATATGAGGGAAAAGAGAGAAAATAGAGCTTTGGGCTTCCAAAATCAGCAGGGGAAAAGGGGTCACTGGTGGCACACAACACAACACCCCAAAAACTGGAAAGAAATATTTAAACGAACCTAACTTTTTTGTTACACATCAAAATTACGTCTCGTTCGCGCTCCCTGTGTTTGTAGTGAGTAGTACTACAAGAATACAATAAGTACGAAGTCAAAATTAAAAAAGAGTTCAAACGTCTACGTAGGACTTCCACTTAGCCCGTTCAGGGGCATTTTAGTCAATTTACAACTTCGAGGAAATAAAATACAATAAAAATTAGGGACGGGTCGTCACAAATAATTTATGGAATCTCATAATTTAACATAACCATGTGGACAAAATAATTTCAACATGTAGGAGTACTGAAGTAATAATAATCATAATAATCTATGGAAATAACATGGGACATTTACAAAGCATGTGCAATGTAAATGAAACCTTTTATAGATGTCACTCATCTACTTTTTTATTCTCATTCTACTAAGTATTTAACAATCATATTGTTTTTTAAATAGTCAATTTTATTAATAAGAAATATTGTTTTTAAAAAAAAATTAATTTCTAGAAACTATAACATCGTTTTCTAGAAACAGTGATATCGTTTCTAGAAATAGTGTTACCTTTTTTCGAAATTGTGTCACTTTTTCTCGAAATAGTGTTACCGTTTTTATAAATAGTGTCACCGTTTTTAGAAATAGTCACTTTTTTCTCGAAATAGTATTACTGTTTCTCAAAATATTATTATTATTTTGAAATTAATGAAAGGAAGGTGACATGAAAGATGAGAGAGAGACAAAATATTTATAATTTATGTCATTTTCAATAAAATTTATAATTTAAAAATCTAATACCCAGATAGTTTTGACCCACAAATATGTCTGAACCGAAAAATGATTGCAGGGTTTTAGCAAGTTTACACGCTCGGCCCCTGCGCATAAGATAGATATGTCATGGGAGACTCGCGCCTGACCTCTTGGCAGGCAGATTTATTATTGTATTTTAATATTGTTTTTATTTTTCTTATTGAATAAAATTATTAAAGTGTTTTTGGCTAAAATTTAAAATTTTTATGTCATTTTTATTAGTTTTTTTTTTTAGGTTAAATGTAAAATTGAAGTAAACATTTCGGTTAAAAAAAGGGTAAAACATTTCGTCCCGCCAGGGCACTAAAGAAAAACCCGAAGTCCTTCCATCAGTTGTGTTTTGAGCGGAGGAGCAAAACCCTAAATCCCAAATTGGTGGAGGTCGAAAGCCAATTCATCAACAGTCAATTTCTGGCGTGTCCAATCTGAGCAAAGAAACCATTGATATTTGGTATTTGGTGAGTCCCTTCTCTCTTCCGGTACAAGAACCAAGTAGCGCATTTGTTTTCTGTCTGATTGTATTGTTTTGGTCCAAATTATGATTGGTTATTGCTGTAAAAGATTGCAATTACTGTTTCCAAGTTGCAGAATTATAGGTGATTCAGTGACCCATTTGAATTTTTTCCGAAAAGAAGCTATTTTGATCAGACCATATTCATCAAAACCATTGTTAGTTTCTGAAAAAGATAAACTAGGAGAAAAATGTGGAACTTTTACAGTGTCTTACCTTATAAATTCATGTGGGTTGTCCCCAAAACTTGCCCTCTCTGCGTCGAAGAAGGTACATTTTGATACCCCGGAAAAACCCGACTCCGTTCTTTATCTTCTTGAAGATCATGGATTCAATAAAACCCACATTTCTCAACTTGTTAAGAAACGCCCACACCTGCTATTATTCAATCCTGAGAAGACCCTTTTGCCCAAACTTGAGTTTTTGGGTTCCGTTGGCCTTTCAGGCACTGGCCTTGCCGAGGTCCTCTGCTTCAACCCGGATATATTGAAGAAAAGCTTAGACAAAAGTATCATACCTTGTTACAATATCATCAAAAGTTTACATCTCTTCGACGAGGACAATGTTGCTCGTTTCTTTAGGAGCTTTCAGTGGGTACTTCCGGCCAAATTACTAAGCAATATTGCTCCCAATGTTTCAGTTCTGAGAGCACTTGATGTGCCAGAAGCCTTAATCTCTTTGTGGGTGGTCCGCCATCTTTCTGTAGTGTCCCTTGAGACTGAGAAGTTTAGGGAAATTGTCAAGAAGATCATGAGTATGGGAGTCTGCCCTTCGTCTGCAGTATTCATGAGAGCACTACATGTGAATGCTCTGCGGGATGAATCAGAATGGGAACAGAAGATGGAACTTTATAGGAAGTGGGGTTGGACCGAAGATGATTTCTTGTTGGCATTTAGAAGGAATCCCTTGTTTATGGATTTCGCAGAGAAGAACTTTTCGAGTAAAATGGATTTTCTTGTGAACAAAATGGGTTGGCAGCCTGCCGATGTGGCTGGAAGTCCAACTGTTATAACTTATAGTTTGGAGAAGTATATCATACCAAGGTGTTCAGTTATTAGAATTCTTGTGTCGAAAGGCTTGATATCAAAGGGAGAATTTACATTAGGTACCCTTATCATGAACCCAAAGCTGTACTTCTTGAATAGGTTTGTGATCAAATACCAAGAGCAAGCGCCTGAATTACTGAGCATCTTTCAAGGGGAATTGGGTCTTGCAGGACTGGGCTTAGGATTTGAGCAAAAAGAGGTCGAGTGAAACAATTGTACGACCGATCAGAGAAGCAGTTATGCACTGTAAGATCCTCTGCCAAGCTGTCAATTCTTGCTCTGCTTTTAACGTTACAATAGGGCCATAGGCTTATCTTTTACTTCATCCTGTCTGGTAAAGAGCGATTTTCCAATTGATATGCGAAGAAAGATGTAGTTTTCCGGTGACATGTAAGAGGTCAATTTGTTTCTAATGGCAAGTCATTATCTTCTGAGATATCCAAACAAAACATATCTGCATTTAAAACCCAGGTTAACCTGACCCGAACTACTACTTTTAAAGCGTCTTAGCATGAATTCCTGTATGCTAGTTTCTTCTTACAATTGTTGTGTCTATATCCTATCTGAAACTGATTAGTTTATGTCTTGTGTAGCACTGTCGCCGCATTTTTATTTTTTGTTTCTGCCATTATCAACTCAAAATGTATCTTCTTGTGGAAGAAAACGGGATTGCGTTTGTTTGACGTGGCCAGAAGTCCGACTGCAGCTGGCCTTTGTAGTTGAGGAATGGGATCGAGTGAGCCAATTGTAGATGAAGCTTGTTAATTTTGTGCTTGATGTGATGATTAACAGGATTATAAGAACTACATATTCATTGTAAGCTGATCTGATTTTTGATTGAAATGAATGCTTGCAGACTGTTGAATCTTACTTTCTTTTTCCCCAGTGACAAATAGGGAGAATTTCGGTTTATACCCCACATGTTTGATCTATTACACTCACACCCTTTGATTTTGTTGGTATCACCTTTGCACCACATTAACAAAAAAAGCTCATCAAATACAATATTAGATATTTAAAGGCAAAATTAGACCTTTAAACGGGTTGGATTCGGATTGGATCAACTTTGATCCATACCCGAATTCATTTATAATCGAATTATAGGATTCGGTTCCTATTTGAATCATTGGATTTCACTTGTAGATCGGATTTAGATAGGATCAGCTCCTTATCAAATTTAATTTAAGACCTAAAAAAGATTCAAATACCATTATTAACTTCATTTTTTAATTATATTTTTTTACTTTTAATTAGAAATTTTCATGTTGTATGATAAGAACATAAGGTAGAATTGTATTTTGAACACATTAAAAACTTAAATTACTATTACACACAAGTAAAAGTTACAATTGGTCAGTTGGATCAGCTTTAATTCATATTCGGATCTATTTAAATGAATTATCGAATTCAGACCAAATTCGGTTATTGGATTAGAAGTCTCGATCAAAATCAGATTCATTGACAAGTTTAGGTAAATGTGTAAATTGATACAATTTCATGCAATGTGAGAAAATTTGTGGCCTATTTTAAAAATTGCATCAAACATGAAGGGTGTAAAATGTAGTTTACCCATTGTATTAATCCGTTAAAGGACATCGTTCAAATACATAAAAGAAAAAGAAAATGAAAATTAGCACAATAGTCGGGACTTGGAGTGTCCGGTGTCCCTGAAAGCAAGCTCCAGTCAGTTGCCGCGCTGGAGAGCGGAGGAGCAAAACCCTGAAAATTCCGATTGACGTTAATTTCTGGGCGGTCGAAGCTAAAGAGAGAAACTATTGGTGATATTTGGTGAGTCCCTTCTCGTTCGCTACAAGAGCGCATTTGTTTTCTGCCTGATTGTATTGTTTGGGTCCAAAGTTATGCTTGGTTATTGCTGCAAAAGATTGCAATTAGTGCTTCCAAGTTGTAGAATTGTTGGCGGTTCAGTGACCCATTTGCAATTTTTCCAAGAAGAAGCTGTTTTTATGAGACCCAATTCGTCGAAATCATCGATAGTATCTGAAAAGGATGAACCGGAAGAGAAAGGACGCTCCTTTACAGTTTCATACCTTATAAATTCATGTGGGTTGTGCCACGAAATTGCTCTCTCTGCGTCTAAGAAGGTGCATTTTGATTCCCCGGAAGGACCCGACTCGGTTCTTAACCTTCTCAAAGCCCATGGATTAAACGAAACCGACATTTCCAGACTTGTTAAGCATCGTCCAATGCTGCTCTTAGCCAATGCTGAGAAGACCATTTTGGCTAAACTTGAGTTTTTCGGATCTGTTGGCATTTCAGGCACTGACCTTGCTCGGGTTGTTTCGGTCAACCCAACCATATTGATGCAAAGCTTAGAGAGAACTATCATACCTTAGTATGATGGTTTCATCGAAAGTTTATTTCTTCTCGATGACAACAAGGTTAATCGTCTGTTTAGGTTCTTCCAGTGGGTAGCGCCGGCCAAAGCGCTGAGCAATGTTGCTCCCAATGTTTCAGTTCTGAGAGCTCTTCAAGTGCCAGAAACCTCAATCTCTTTGTGGGTGGCCGTTCATCCTTCTCTACTGATCCTTGAAACTGAGAAGTTAAAGGAAAATGTGAAGAAGGTCGTGGGTATGGGAATCTGCCCGTCGTCGTCCGCAGTATTCATGAGAGCACTATATGTGATTACTGTGGTGGGTGCATCAGAAGATGGAGCTTTATAGCAAGTGGGGTTGGACTGACGATGTTTTCTTTTTGGCATTTAGAAAGAATCCTGAGTTTATGGAATTAGGAGAGAAGAATTTTTGGAGTAAAATGGACTTGCTTGTGACCAAAATGGGTTGGCAGCCCGCTGATGTGGCTGGAAGTCCAACTGTTGTAAATTATAGTTTGGTTTGGTCCTGTCGAAAAACTTGATATCAGAGGGAGAATTTGCTTTAGGTACCCTTGTCATCGAGAAGAAACCAAAGCAGGGCTTCTTCAACAGGTTCGTGATCAAATATCAAGAGCAAGTGCCTCAACTGCTGAGCATCTTTGAAGGGAAAATGAGACTTTCAGAACTGGGATTGGGGTTGTAATTGTAAGACGAAGGTCCCGAGTGACTTGAGTGAGTTTTGTTCTTGACTTGGGTGATTAACAGGATCATATGAACTACTTATTCCCTGTAAGGTCTGCTGCTGCTGCCACAAAGACTCAAATCTGTCTCTACCTTGAGTGACATGAAGATTGTTTGCTTATAAGGTGTTAATTTCTTATGGCAACGGATCCGATGTATTCCATTTGAAACCTCCTTGTTCTAATTAGAGATGCATTGCTCATTGCTTACAGGTAGATTTGGTTCCCATATTTATATCTGCGATGAGCTCATTATTTATGTTTTTTGGTCTTGCTTGCTGGTTTTGGTCTTGCATGAACTCGTTTTTGCCATCGTCCTCTCTAACTCTATTTTCTTGTGAATGGGCCGGCATCCAGAATTCGAGGTTCTGTGGTGTTCTGTTCTCTGTCCTGCTATCCAAATGGATAACTTACCTTAAGTTAATTTGCTAGATAATTGTTTGGGGATTTTTTCCCTTGCTGAAAATCACAACTTTACTAGATAATTGGTTGTTAATTTTGGAAGGAATATCGTCGGAAAAACCAAAAGAAAAAGAAAAACACTTGATCATGTTGGACATTTCTAGTGGCAATATCATTGTGTCCTGAGGATCCATGTGTATTGATGACATGAAGTCCTCAAACCTCCGTGTTCTGAGAAATGCATGCTTAAAAGACAGGCAGTGATGGAAACGAAATTGCAACCATTTATGCCTTGGCGTGACCTTTCATTTCTTGTTTTCTTTTCGCTATTTTTCCTGAAACGAGATTGGGGGAAGGGGATTTGAGTTAAGCCACACAATGGACCATCATAATTAGTTGTTGGACTCGCCATCTATACAATTTGGACCTCTCACATAGGCCTTTTGCAGTTGTTTGTTTGAGTTTGATTTTAGTATATAGAGATAGGCCCACACATGTGTCATGTTAGCACACTGTGATTGGTTTAAATAAAAATAATATTTGTAAAAGCCGAAAGGATAATAGGCCAAATTTTTTTTGTGGTCCCGTGGTGATACGGCACTTTCAATGTGACCCTCGTGGTGAAAAAGTTGTTAACTAAACTCTTGTGGTGAGCCTCGTTAGTAGTTGAAGTCCAAAGCCAAACTTCCGTTAGTCTTCCGTTAAATAAAGAGGGTAAATTCGTCCTTTCCAAATCAAATTAAGAAACCTATAACTATTATGGGTTCTTGTGTTATGGTTTGAATGTAGCATGGGTTATGAAACGGGCAGAGGGCGAAGAGAGGATGATGTGGTGAATCTTCCTTCATGTTTAGAGCTTCCCATGAAAGGATCGCAGGGGCAAAGGAATTCGTTTGGCTAAAACTACTATGGTTTCTGGACCTCTTTATTCTTCTCCATCAACTGGGGATGAATCCCGCGACAACAATTTGTAGCAGTTGATAAAGTAACTACAAGACCACATCTTTCTTCTCCAATACAAAAGCAGTCGCCGTTTGAATACTCAATGTTTTCGAGAGCGAAGGATCGAAGCAGCCATATCAGACTACCCATTAAAGACAAAAATGGTTTGTAATCTCGACTCTCTGATTCGAGTGAGTCTGGTGTTTATTAATAATTATAATAGTATATGTATGTGTATGACAAAAACCAATGTACAAATTGGTACAAGCATTACAATTCAAACAAGACTAGGAGTTTAACTCCTAATCAGACTTAGTTTGCACTTGAGTTCAACTCCTGATCAAAGACGTGGTAGGCAATGCAAACAACAAAACAATGGTTTATCAGAAGCATTAGGATTCTCAACCGAAACCATATCTAAGAAATTAGGCGCGATTTCACCTTCACCTCTCCTCCTAGCCATTGACGTGGATTTCCAGGCCATTGAAAGTGTCGTGTCACCATAGGGACCACGAAAAAATTTGGCTAGGATAATATTTTTAAATATTATTTTTATTTAATCCACATGGCACCATGTGATTGGTTTGGTGGGCCCCACACATGTGCCAGTTAGCACACTAACAGAATTCTTGATGGAACCTAACGGCATGGACAAAATTGATGAGTAACTATATTGATAGATGACCAAATTGAGAAGTTTGGAACATTAAAGACCAAACTAATGACTTGATAAAACATAACGACCAATTTGTGATAAAAACCCTTTGCTCAAATAACAAGCTTAAGCTTCGCCAAAAGGCTACCTCAAATAGTAGTGATTTTCACACTCTGTTTTTAACATTTTGCACTTGTCTTGTTTTCTTCCCTCAATTATCTTTTAATTTATTCAAGTTCCACTTTTGGTCGCTATAGTTTATTCTAAGTTTCACTTTAGTCTCTTTTGTTTCAATTGTGCTAATATCGCAATTTTATGACGAGCCCTATGCTATGTACAATTTTTTGACGAAGCAATCACATGAGCCATAAAAATGGGGTATTGGGAGGAAGAGACGAGGTTGACCCATCTGAAAAGGACTGAAATGCCCCTTCACATAAGGGGCATATGATCATTTTATTAATGCACAAAAAATTGGACTTATTTTTGAAATGTAACGTTCTAATAAATCACTTGGTTAAAAATGGCACAACAAAAGTTATAGGTAAGTAGAGACTAAACAAAAGAGAAAATAAAACACATTTTCATTCCCTTCTATTTATGTTTGTGATTATTTTCAAACATCAATCTTTTTTATCCTGATTTTCATATTTGACTAAACAAAAGAGAAAACAAAACATATTTTCATTCCCTTTTGTTTATGTTCGTGATTATTTTCAGACATCAGTCTTTTAATTAAGATTCCGTTTTGTTCTTGATTTTTATATTTGACTTTAGATGGTTCTTTGACTATCCGTTATACTATCTTGAAAAGAAAAGTTATAGGGACTAAAATGAAACATGAGTAAATTACAGAAGACAAATGTGAAATTAGCCTTCAGAAAATGAAAAAGAGAACTCGTTACCGTACCATTACACCCTTGAGTCCCCTCATTCTGTTCTGAACGGCGGAGCAAAACCCTAAATCCCAAATTGGCCGAGGTGGAACGACGCTGAGCAGAGAAGCCATTGTTGGTATTTGGTGAGTCCCTCCTCGTTCACTAATAAGTAGTGCATTTTTCTCTGCTCGTTTTGATCCAGTTATGCTTAATTCTTGCTGTAAAAGATTGCAATTAGTGCTTCCAAATTGCAGAATTGTTGGCGATTCAAGGACCCGTTTGCAATTTTTCCAAAGGGACGCTATTTTTCTCAGATCATTTTCGTCAAAATCATCATTAGTTTCTGTAAAAGATGAGCCGCAAGAGCAAGATCACTCCTTTACATTTACAGTTTCATACCTTATAAACTCATGTGGGTTGTCCCCAGAACTTGCTCTCTCTGCGTCCAAGAAGGTGCATTTTGATACCCGGGACAGACCGGATTCGATTCTTAATGTTCTCAGAGCCCATGGAGTTAGTGATACCGACATCTCCCAGCTTGTTAAGAAGCGCCCAAGGCTGCTCTTAGCCAATGCTGAGAACACCATTTCGCCAAAACTTGAGTTTTTCGGTTCTGTTGGCATTTCGAGCACTGGCCTTGCTCAAGTCCTGTGTTCCAACCCAAATATATTATTGAGACACAACTTAGAGAGAAGTATCATACCTTGTTATGGTGTCTTAAAAAGTTTACTTGTCCTCGATGTCAACAAGGTTGTTCGTTTCTTTAGGAGCTTTCAGTGGGTAGTGACGGCCAAAGTACTAAGCAATATTGTTCCCAATATTTCGGTTCTGAGAGCACTTCAAGTGCCAGAAGCCTCAATCTCCTCGTGGGTGGTTAATCTTCCTTTGGTATTGTCCCTTGAAACTGAGAAGTTAAAGGAAATTGTTAAGAAGGTCATGAGTCTGGGAGTGCCCCCTTCGTCTGCGACATTCGTGAGAGCAGTACATGTTACTAGTGCGGTGGATGCATCAGAATGGGCACAAAAGATGGATCTGTATAGCAAGTGGGGTTGGACTGAAGATGATTTCTTGCTGGCTTTTAGAAAGAATCCCGTGTTTATGAGCCTCTCAGACAAGAATTTTTCGAGCAAAATGGATTTTCTTGTGAACAAAATGGGCTGGCGGCCTGCCGATGTGGCTGGAATGCCAACTGCTCTAACTTATAGTTTGGAGAAGTTAATCATACCAAGGTGTTCAGTTATCAGAATTCTCCTGTTGAAAGGCTTGCTTGTAAGGAGAGACTTTTCTTTGGGCACCGTGGTGATTAGAACTAAGAACTACTTCTTGAATAGGTTTGTAATCAAGTATCAAGAGCAAATACCTGAATTAATGATCATCTATCAAGGGAAAATGGGTCTTGCGGAACTGGGATTAGGGTTCGAGGAAAGCAGCAGAGTGAACCAATTATAAGACGATTGATCTTGATTTTGTTCTTAATGTGATGATTAACAGGATCTTATGAACTACTTATTCCTTGTAAGGTTTGCTGCTGCCCCAAAGACTCAAAATTTCCCTTCTCTCCCTTTGTTCTGTTTGAATCGGCTCGTTGCTGCTACATCTTCCCCAGCTTCTTAATATGGATGCAGGCGCTGCAAAAACTGCCTGGGAATCTCTTGACCTAGCATTTCAGATGTCCAACATTCTTGACACAGGGCTCGATTGTCGCACCCTCTCCATCCTCAGAGAAGTGGTTCCACTTCTGCCATCAGATGTTGCTCATCGTGTACGGTGAACTAAGACAATGATCCAAGAGGATGCTTAGTGATTCGAGGCCCTGTTTGGTATTAGGGATACTTAGTGAACTGGGATAATGATCCAAGAGGATACTTTGTAAGGATATTTGGTATTACGAAAGTACATTTCTCCAAGGACATGTCTAATCATGTTTGTTTGTATATGATTAATTAATTTTTAATTTTCATTAAGTCGAGGCAACTGAAGTCCGACTTGTTTCAAATTTAAGCTGAGCTAAGCCAACCATAAACTTGAGCTAGGCCTACAAACGATTACGAGCTTTGCTTGAGCTTAAGCTCGAATAATGTAATTTGAGCTTAATTTTAACACCATAGTACTCGGTTTGATTCCACTCATTTACCCCATGATCTTAAATGGTCCTTAGTTTTGTTCTTGACATGGCTGATTGACAGGATCATACGAACTACTTATTCCTTGTAAGATCACCTGCTGCTGCTGGCGGCCGCCGCCGCCACAAAGACTGAAATCTGTCTCTACCATGAACGTTACAGTAGTCTTGGGAAGATTGATTGCTTATATATACGGTGTTAATTTCTTATTTTTATTTGTTATTTGAGTTTGATTTCAATATATAAGGATCTGGTTACCTAAGTTTGGTTCTTATGTTGTAGTGGTGTGAGCTTATTTTTTAAAAATCTGACTCATGAGACCCATATATAACACTAAACAATTGAAGTCACTCTTATTGCACTCAAATCTTGTCTTACTACGTCGCTTTGTTTCAATTTATAGAAATTAAACTCAAAATTTATTGGCCAATGTGGAAGTCCTTGTAAGTGATGAAGAATACTGTATTGTGACTAGACAATAGCACTAGACATGATAGATATAGAAACCCATAAGAAAGTTGTGTCAAAGGATCACGATTGGTATGTGGTGGCTATGTAATTGAAGGGCGTGTATGCAAATATCCATTGGTTGTTGCTGTAACGTAGGTGAAGGTCATCCGAGTACTTTTTGAATGTTTGGTACCAGATCTTTTGTGTTCACTAAATATTTGATGCAATGTTTTTTTGACATATCTTGACAGGACACATCGTCGTCCTTCGACAATATGCGTCAACACCACTCGATAGGGGGTACATAGCAATTGTACTTGATAGAAATCATCAGGGATTCTCAACACCACTTGACATCCCTCGACAAGCACACCAAGTGCTTGATCAAATGCCCCACTGAATTTTTTTGGCACATTGCATGCGCTGTTTTTGCCTAAAGAAGACTTGATTCTTTTACATTGGGAGCCCCGAGGGTGTAATCCTAAATCCGACGCTAGTCACACTCCTTTGTAAGAACTGGGGTTGGACTAACTTCGCTATGGAGGCGCCACTGGTGGTGGGCCTGGTGGCTATTTAATTGAAGGGCCTATATGCAAATACCCATTAGTTGTGGCTGCAACTAAATGAAAATAAACCTTCCAGTCAGTTGCCCCGTCGGAGAAGAGGAGCGAAAACCCTAAACCCCGGTTTTCTGGTAAAGCGAGCAAATCCATCAACAGTGAATTACTGGCCGGTCGAAGCTGAACAGATAAACCACTGGAATTTGTATTCGGTGAGTACCTTCTCTCGTTCGCTACAAGAACAACTACTGCATTTGTTTTGTTTTCTGCCTGATTGTATTATGCTTAATTCTTGCTGTAAAAGATTGCAATCAGTGCTTCCAACTTGTAGAGTTGTTGGCGATTCAGTGACCATTTGCAATTTTTCCAAAAAGAAGCTATTTTTATCAGACCCAATCCATCGAAATCATCATTAGTATCTGAAAAAGTTGAACCAGAAGGGAAAGGACGCTCCTTTACACTTTCATACCTTATAAACTCATGTGGATTGTCCTCAGAACTTGCGCTCTCTGCGTCCAACAAGGTACATTTTGACTCCGTTCTTAATCTTCTCAAAGCCCATGGACTAAATGATACCCACCTCTCCATTCTTGTCAAGAAACGCCCAAAGCTGCTCTTAGCCAATGCTGACAAAACCATTTTGCCCAAACTTGAGTTTCTTGGTTCTGTTGGCATTTCAGGCGCTTGCCTTGCTCGAGTCCTTTGTTGCAACCCGGATTTGATATTAAAAAAAAGCTTAGAGAGAACTATCATACCTTGTTATGATATCATCAACAGTTTACTTGTCCTTGACGACAAAAAAGTTACTAATTTTTTTGGGAGATTTCGGTGGGTAGCACTGGCCAAAGCGGTAAGCAACATTGCTCCCAATGTTTCAGTTCTGAGAGCAATTGAAGTGCCAGAAGCCTCAATCTCCTCGTGGTTGTCCGTTCAACCTTCTCTATTGTTCGTGGAAACTGAGAAGTTCAAGGAAAATGTCAAGAAGGTCATGAGTATGGGCATCCCCCTTTCGTCAGCAATATTCATGAGAGCACTTATGTGAATGCGATGATGGGTGCGTCAGAATGGGCACAGAAGATGGAACTTTATAGAAAGTGGGGCTGGACTGAAGATGTTTTCTTGTTGGCATTTAGAAAGAATCCAGTGTTTATGGAATTAGGAGAGAAGAATTTTTCGAGTAAAATGGATTTTCTTGTGAACAAAATAGGTTGGCTGCCCGCCGATGAGGCTGGAAATCCAACTGTTCTAACTCATAGTTTGGAGAAGTATATCATACCCAGGTGTTCAGTTATTAGAATCCTTGTGTCGAAAGGCTTGATATCAAAGGGAGAATTTTCTTTAGGTACTGTGGTGATTAGAACTAAGAACTACTTCTTGGATACGTTCATAATCAAGTATAAAGAGCAAATACCTGAGTTAATGACCATCTATCAAGGGAAGATGGGTCCTGTGCAACTAGGACTAGGGTTCGAGGAAAGTGGTGGAGTGAACCAACTGTAAGACCAATGATTTTGTTCTTTACATTTGAACTACTTATTCCTTGTAAGGTTTGCTGCTGCCCCAAAGACTCAAGTCTTTATCCACTTTGAACATTACATTACAACTTTTACTTTGATCTTTCTTGTAAAGTGTGGTTTTTAATGGCTATGCAGGCTAAGATGTTTTTTTGTGGGGCGATATCTATCTAAGGTGTTAAATTATAATGACAATCTCATTATACACATACGTGCACATGTACCCGACCTCACCGGATATGATGTATTCAATGTAACACCACCTTGTTCCTGGAAAATGGGGTTGGCATCCTGGAGATGTGACCAGAATTCCAAGTTGTATATTTATGATTTGATCAGGATCATTCCTTGTTGTTCTCTTCTCAATCCTATTATCCAAAGGCTTGATAATCCTTTACTTTTGTAGGAAAAAGAAAATTGATTGATAAAGGGAAATTTTCCCATCTCTCCCTTCATTCTGTTTCAATCAGCTCCTTGCTGCTACTTGTTCCCCAGCCCCAGCTTATTGATATGGAAGCGGATGCTGCAAAAACTGCCCGGGAATCTCTTGACCTAGCATTTCAGATGTCCAACATTCTTGACACATAGCTCGATCCTCACACCCTCTCCATCCTCATTGCATTATGTGATTTGGGTCTCAACCCTGAGGCATTGGCTGCTGTTGTCAAGGAACTCCGAAGAGAAGTGGTTCCACATCTGCCGTCAGATGTTGCTCATCCTGTGCCGTAAACTGGGATAATGATCCAAGAGGATATTTAGTGATTCGAGGCGTTATTTCGTATGGAATGTTGCTCTGTTTTGTAAGGATTTTTGGTATTAGTCTTAAGATTGAACAAAAACAGATTATATGCATCGATTTACACCATAAATTCAATGTTATCTCCTCCTGCAGTTATGTTCTTTTGCTTGCATGACGCTATTCTTTTTAAACGAGGGAGTTGTACTGCTGAGTGGGAGTAGTGAGTTTTTTGGGTTCTGTTCTTGGCCTTTCAGGCACGAACCTTGCTAAGGTCATCTGTTGCAACCCGGATTTGATATTGCAGTGAAACTTAAAGAGAAGTATCATACCTTGTTATGATATCATCAACGACGAAAATGTTGCTCATTTTTGTAGGAACTTTCAACGATGAAAATGTTTGAGTTCTGAGAGCCTTTCGAGTGCCAGAAGCCTCAGTCTCTCTGTGGGTGGCCAGAAGGTCATGAGTATGGGGGTTCACCCTTCATCTGCGGCATTCATGACAGCACTACATTGCTGGTTCAAGGTAAGGACTACTTCTTGGATAGGTTTGTAATCAAATATCAAGATCAAGTACCTGAATTACAATAGGCATTTCATTTACTTCTTCTTCCTGTCTGGCAAAGAGTGATTTTTCAATGGCTGTATGAAGAAAGCTCTACTTTTTAGTTCAAGGACCAAAGCTTCAGGTACGTCAATATTCATGGATCAATGCTCCAAAACAAAGGTGTTAATTTCTAGTTGCAATGCAATCTCATTGTGTCATGAGCTTCCATATGTTAATATGATGTCCTCAAACCTCTTTGTTTTGAGCAATGCATGTTTATCAGTCTTTTGATACAACGATAATTTTACACTATGAGATAAAGGGTTTGGACTAAGCGACTAGGCCATGCAATGGTCAATCATAATAAATTGGTATCGAACTTACCATCTACGGGATTCGAACCCTAGATATGTGGCTAGTCACCTTGCTTTGCCATAAGCATTGGTTGTTAATTTTTAAGTATCATCTCAAATGCATTAGCGAAAAGACTGATGTGCCTAAGCCTTTATAGGCCGGATTTTGAGTTTAATTCTTTTAAATTGGAATTAAACTCACACAATGAGTTGGAAAATTTGAGCCTAATTAATGAGTGTAAATGAGTGTTACGAGTTTGATTCTTAAAATAGTAGGCCACTTTAATTACAACAATATTGAGCAAAAATCACCATTCTTTATCTAAGTTTTAAGGCCACTAACCAACTAATGTTGACGGGGAAAGGCCTTAGCAACTATACAGTTACCAACTACAAACTCTTTCGTTTGCATTAAAAAAGTCCAAATGTTTAAAGCCACTTATCATGGAATGGTTTAAGGGACTATTCAGGTTATTGGTTGATGAGATAGTCACACTTGATTCCCCCACGTCATCTTTCCTCAGCTGAACTGTCTCACTTTCCCGCCCGGGAAGGAATGGTTCCTGCGGCCAAGAATCTTCTTCTTCTTCTTGTGCCGATATTGCCCATCCCTTTTTGAGCTGCCATGTCCAATATAAGTTAGCTTAAGTACCTAAGATGCCACTTTTTATTTTTATACTGAAGTGAAAACATAATGAAAGTATAAGGACGAAAATAAAAATTCGGATAAATTAAGGGGGCTAGTAGTGCAATTTTAACAAAAATGTGAAGGAGCACAGCACAATAGTTTCAGACTTTGATGATTGGTTATTGGTGTAAAAGATTGCAATTGGTGCTTCCAAGCTGTCGAATTGTTGGCGATTCAGTGACCCTTTTGCAATTTTTCCAAAAAGAAGCTATTTTTATCAGATCATTTTCAACAAGGAGGGTGAGATCGGTGTGAGCATTCAATGCTTGCGAGCACTGTAGCCAGTCCCCAAAAAGATGGCTCCTTTACAGTTTCATACCTCATAAATTCATGTGGGTTGTCCCCAGAATTAATCTTCTCAAAGCCCATGGACTGAGTGATACCCACATCTCTTGCCCAAACTTGAGTTTTTCAGTTCTGTTGGCCTTTGAGGCACCACCGGCCTTGCTCGGGTCATCTGTTGCAACCCACTCATGTTGACACTAAGCGTCAATCTCTTCATGCTTCTTGTTTACACTAAAAATGTTCACTGGACCAAAATCATGTTATGATAATAAATTGGGTCTCAGGTAAAAGGGTCCAACCTGGTTCAGTAAATAAAAAGAAACAATGTCTATAGTTCCTCTCTCCACTACTAGCATTAAATGCACAAGCACTTAGCATTTTGAAGAGAAATATTCTATAACATTTCTAGGTTTGGTGAAATGGAGAAGGTCACAAAGGTGTGGTTTAGGGTGTGGTTTGCCGGGGAAGGTGGCAAAGCCACTTAGTTGGCTCGAGGAAAACGAGTGAACGGGAAAGAGAGGAAATAGTGGGTTTGCAAAGAGAGACAGAGAGATTCAGTGAGGGAAGGAAGCACGGGAAGACAAAATGGCAGTGGGCCAACTGGACCCAAAGCACAAACTACAAAACACAGTTTCAGTTAGAATTACGGGAACGCCATCGAGATTAACGTCCCGTAGAATCTTCATTCGAACTCTGAATTTCGTCCCGCTCGCGTCCACGCGCTCATATCGATGAGTACAACAAGGAAATACTAAGGAAAGGGTCGTACATGTCACGACACAAAAGTCAACCATCACCCTACCAGGGACATTTTAGTCATTTCCCACTTTCGGGAATAAATAGTATAAATTTCCGGGACGGGTCGTATCAGTAATGATGGGATTAAAATGGGGGTTTTAATAATAAATACTTAGCTATTATTTTTTAATAGGAAACAAACAGCTGATTAAAACTATTTAAAAAGGGAAAAATATGTATAACTTAAAACTAGAAAAAGAAAAAATAATTGGGAAAATATTATACAACAGTCCTAATAATGATAACTCTTGGGAAAAAATTGATAAATACAAATTTATTAAATAACAAAAATAAATCCAAATGAAGAATAAATTTAATAATAACTAAACGCGTATAAAAAAACACTGTTTATAAGCCGCTGGCTAAGTTTGCTCGGCTTGGCTTGGCTCTTTTAAAAAAAAAATGTCGGCTCGGCTTGGATTAATGTTAGGGTTTCGTGTCTTCGTTTCTGCTTCGTTTCTATTTCTTATGAACGAAAAAACTCCCATTTGTACTCAACTCTCCCTATCTCTCTCTCTCTCCCGCTAAAACACAGAGAGCAATGACGACACCACCGCCGTTCTCCAGCAAATCGAGACCGCAGACCACCACCATCTTCATCTTCTTTGCATATCCAACACAACCATACCCTCTGCTTTCCCAAACTCGCAATTAAAGCCCAAGAACCATCAACACAGTCGAGTTTGATTTTGTCGGTGAATTTCTGGACGATCTAGGTGGCGATCGAGTTGAGGGTTGTCATCAATCGACTCCCGATCAACTGAGGTAACTCCTACAACCCTTGGCACTTCCCACCACCATCTTCATCTTCTTTGCAAATCCAACACAATCATACCCTCTGTTTTCTCAAACTCACAGCCAAAGCCCGAGAACTGCCAATCTAGTCGGGTATGATGGATCCAGGAGGCGATCGAGCTCGGGGTTGTCACCAATCGACTCTGGTTGAATTATAAAATTTGGATTTGTTTATCCATCAGTGTACTTGCTAATTTTTTTTATGGAAGAGACTTGGAAATTCAATTCAATAATAACTAAATGTGTATAAAAAGACACTGTTCATAAGCAGCTGCTTAACGATGCATGGCTTCACTCGGCTTCGTCCGAGTTTTTGTTCTTCTTTTTTACTCTTTCTCAACCAAAAAAATCTCCATTTCGTTCCCAATTCTTCCCTACTCTCTGTCTCTCTTTTGCTAAAGCACAGACAAAAGTTTGATACCACCGTCGTTTTTTCGTCGAATAGTGGCCGTAGAGTATCATGATCTTCATCTTCCCTTCAAATTTGTGAAGCGGTTGTCCAATTGCTCATCGATCTGGTTCTCAATTCTTCGCGGCTCTCTGTCTTTCTTTTCCTAAAACACAAAAGTTTGATACCACCGTCGTTTTTCGTCGAATACAGACCGTAGAGTATCATGATCTTCATCTTTCCATCAAATCGTTTAATGTGTTAATCTTATTGTCAAATCTTAATGTTGAAAGCCACTTCTTTAGAATACACTGAATGATTTCAATTTGTTCTAAGCTTCCTTCACAATTTCTATATTTTGAGATAAACAAAAAGAATTTGTTTCATTTATGTGAAAAAGAGTACCTCTAAGGCTTCGTCACTCCAATGCTTATCAGTAGTGGTTTTCAATCTAGATTCTTAATCTAATTTTGATAACAAATGTGTTTAATAATAGTGCTGCACAATGAAGTTATTATCTTTATAGATTCCCTTTTGTTTAAATAGTAGTGTTGCACAATTCATATTATTTGGATTTCCAAGTTTCTTTAATCTATTATGAAGAATTTCAAGTCTTCTTTGGTATATGGTTTTCATCTTCAATTTCGGTTTAATTTTTAAACTCTTTTTTATTTCAGATTATCTTAGTGGTGAAGTAACAGAGGACAAATCTCTGTGTTTTTAGGTGAGTTCCTTATTTGTTTTCTGTGTGTGTGTGAATTGTTGTGCTTAGGGATTTATAAATTAGACATATGGTTAGATTGTGTTTGGTTATTTGATGTGTTTCTGTGGTTTGATTTTTCCAATTTGGATTAAATTTCAGTTCTATTGCAAGTTTGTATACTTCCATTTGTATTTCACATGTGTAATTTGCTTTACTTTTACCTTTTTTTCTGATTGAGTTCGGGTTTGTTTGATGTTTGGAATTCCAGATTATTTTGGTCATGTTTTTATCCTTTATGGTTTTAGTTTGATAGCTCCTATGCGCTTTCTTTAAAGTTTTTCATATCATTTTCTGTTTGATTTGTGTCTTCATTGTTTTTGCAAGATTCTCCCCCCTTTTTTTTAGGTCTGTAAGTTTTTCCACTGAACTGTTCAACTTTTCAACTTAATGAAAATTGGTTGTACCAGCAGGCACACTGTTTGCACCTTAAAAGTTGTATAAAGCTCACATGTTTAACTGATGTACACTGAATGATTTCAATTTCTTTTATTTTATTTTTTTGTCAAAAAAAATAATATAAAAGAAATTGAAATCATTCAGTGTACATCAGTTAAACATGTAAGCTTTCTACAAGCATCATGCCAAACAACAGATAGAACAAAAAGAATTTGTTTGATTTATGTCAAAAGAGTACTGCTAAGGCTCCGTTACTCCAATGTTTATCAGCATCAGTTTTCAGTTTAAATTCTACTTTGTTTTTTAAAATCTGTGGATGATGGTTGATTATCAAATATAACATGAAAGCGAGATCCATGTGTACCTCCAGATAAATAAATATGGGAAAATTAGTATTTAAAATAAACCCTTAAAAATTAAGACTTTTGGTAAAAAGCAGTAAGAAAAATACTATTCTTTTTTTAGTAGATTGTTCAGACAAAGTGAACCAAATCGTAAGATTTAAATCCACTTCTATATCAATCGTGGTAGTTGTTCACAAGTGTGTTACCTTCTTTTCTGTCATTCTTTTATTAATTTAACAAACAGTTAATTCTACCATTGCATTTATTAACAATTGTTAAAGTTTGTGTTACCTTTCTAAGAATTGCCTTCCATTTCTTATGAAATGCATTTTATAAATTTACATTATAACTAATACTTTCGTGCGAGTACCATAAATTATGAAACACATAGGTTGTAATTTGGTATGAAATTGGTTAAGAATTGCTTCCCAATGAAAGTTTTTAATACAATTTCATTGCAAAATGAGAGTATTCATAGGAACATCTGATGATTGTGTTTTTGCTTATGGTCATGCCATGGTTGTATTAATGTTGTAACATATGTTATCTTTATGTGCTTGAACTGTATAATCTTTTTGTGGTCATAAATAACAAGCTTAAGTATAATAATATTATACCTAAGTATCTAAGTTAAAAGAACAAAGTTTTTGAGTGTAAGTCATCACTCTTATTCACATCAATGGTCTCCACTTAAAAATGCTAGCACCCACCATTGAAATCACATTTTTACAATTGTTTCTTTTTGGAAGCAACTGCTATGGTGTTTCTCTTCAGGCGAATTGGCAGCAAAAAATCTATACGCAAAGACTTTCTTCTTTTTACTTGTTTTAAATGTGCAACCAATTGCTTGATTGAATTATTGTGTACTTAAAAGTTTAACCTTCAATGTTAATTCTACAGTATTACCTATGAGGTTAATATTTTGTTTCAAAAATTTATATCTAATTATGTACATCTATTTTGCTTTCTGTAAATATAGGAAAGTTTTTCTATATAGATTGCTAACTATTCCCTTGAAGAATGGAATGAATATTATGGTTACCAAGATTTTGAAGTTACAACCATTCATGTGAATTAGACTGATCATCCTTTGTTGAAAGTCCAAGGTTAAGCGATGATGTAAAGCTTTTCTACATGATGTTTGTATAGAGTTTTATGCAAGGGATTATCACTCTCATTCACATAAATGTGTTCCATTTCAAAATCTTGGTAACCTGGTCTAAATGAAGTATTAACTACTTATTCTTTCAAATTTCTATAAATTCTCTTTGGGATGTTGTCTTGGTTGTTGTTAAACTGAAATTCATCATTTTAATATTTCAAAGTATAAGGCTATAGAATAAAACATCATCATATTACTTTCTTTGTGTACATATTGGTAGCTTCCTATTCTCCTGAAGATGAATGGAATGAATATTGTGCTTACTAGGATTTTGAAGTGAAAACCATTGATATGAATGAGAGTCATTATCCTTTGTTTAAAACTCCAATGTTGAGGAAAGATGTAAAGGTTTTGTATAGAAGGTTTGTGTTTACCGCTTAATACATTTTCTACAAAAGCTTTGCATGATTGGTGAACATTGGATCACATTTTTCTAATTATTTCTTTTTGGAAGCAAATTGTAAGATTTTAATCCAATTCCATTTCAATGTAGGTAGTTGTTTACAAGTGTCTTACCTTCTTTGTTATCATTTTTTTATCAATTTAACAAATAGTTAATTCTACGATTGCTTCTTTTGAAATGCATTTTATAAATCTAGATTATAAGTAGTACTTTCGTATGGGTACCATGAATTATGAAACACATAGGCTATAATTTGGTATGAAATTAGTTAAGAATTCATTCCTGGTGAAAATTTTCAATACAATTTCAATACAAAATGAGACTATTCATAGGAAAACATGATCATTGTTTTTTTGCTAATGGTCATGCTAGGGTTGTGTTAATTGTTTTTTTGTTTCTTTTGTTGTACAAAAAATTTATATTAGATATCTAATTGCAAGGATCAAAGAGTTTATAGTGGTTTTAAATTAAATTGCTCTCAAATTAAGCTATTATATGATTCTGACAATTGATTAATTGATAACCTATTTTTTTGTTTAATATCTATGACTTTAATTTATTATAGAAGTTCTTTTCAATGATAGGATTTTAGGAACTAATCATGTACAAAAACATGAATAATATCTATTTGGATGCTCATTAGTAGATTGCTACTACTATGTGATTATCATGTATGTTTGTCTACTGATTTAACTTTATTTTTTTCAAGTTTGAACTACTTTGTGATTTTCTTTTGATTCAAATATAACTTATTAATTATCATTCATCCTTTTATTCTTCAAATTGATATACATTAATTTGCAATATTGAGAATGATATGTCCTTTTTACTCTTATGGTTAATACATGAGTCTATTAGGCCTCGTTTGGTACGCCGTATAGCGCATCGGATAGTACTAATAATCTGGTCTCGGGTGTTTGGTGCGCTTCACACTAAAATAGTCGCCCAACTATTTAAACCAGGCCCACCATTTGGTACCCCTCACACCCGACTAATTATACGCCCAAAAACCTCCGTATAATTAGTCAGGTCCGTCTCTCTCACTCTCTTGGTCTAGCTTGAAGGAAAATATTTGAATTACAAGTTCATTTGAGCAACACTTAAGCATGCTATTAACAAATTAAAGGCTCTTAGTTAGCATATTAGTACTCAAAAACAAAACTTTGCTCATGACTTTTGAAGCCTAAATGTTGTAAACCAAGACACAACTCAAAATCGCATTAGTAAGTTGTAGCATCCTATACCTTTGTAGAATCTTTTTTGCATGAGCAAAGGCTAAATACCCAAGAGTTGTGGTTGCACCTTGAATCAAATTGAAGGTAACCTACGTACTTCGTCTCCTACGAAGATCAAACTTTTCGTAGTTCTTGCATTTGATGAGGATTTGAGTGAGTTTGTATGAAGAACAAATTGTGTTCTTCACACACACCTAGGGTCGGCCAACCCAGTATAAATAGTCGATATTAGTCTGATACTGCACCAAACGCCGGACTAATTTAGTCAATACTGTCCGATGACAGATTATCCTATCCGACTGAAATAGTCAGTCCAGTCCGAGCTGCCAAATGAGGCCTTAGTGTGATTACTTTGTACGACACATTTGTTCAAATCTCATACAATAGTCAGCATGGATAAGATGAGATGAAACAATATATCAATATATAAATGGATATAATCCTTCAAAAGTGGAATTAGTCAAAGTTGTGTTGTTGTATACAATGTTTTCAATTAAAGACTAAGTTTTATCTATTTGTTTTGTTTGCAGATGTGAAATTCGTCTTTGGAATTGAAATTATTGTACAAATATGTCAATGCCAAGTTTGCCAACTAGAATTAGTGAACGAAAAAAAACCTTTGAAATAAATCATTCTGAAAGCTTCAGTGACAGAGAAGCTGATAGCAGTATTACACAATTTATTTATAAGCATTTGTCTCGACATTCATACAAAAGACTTAAAAGCATGAAAATTGCTGAATGTAGTAATGTTCATGTAACTAATAACATTGTAACTCAGAATGAAATTCATTACTTCAATAGAAACATTGTTGGTCAATCTGTTTTTTAGCAAGATAGGCCATGTATGATTCTTTTTCTATGTATAATTTTTTGTCTAAATTATAATTTAATTGTTCGATTACTCATCATTTATATTGCATTTCATGATATAGCTTTTTTCATCTTTGTTCTACAGATACCAATGTAGTATACATTGACTTAGGAGATAAGGACTATGAGTGTATTCATTGTGGTGCAAAGTTTTGGTTAGTTAAATGAATCCAATAAACAAAGAGATCAAAATCATTCACTTATATTCTCTCTTTGTTGTCAATAACGAAAAGTTCAATTACCAAACTTAAAACCTACGTCACCATTTTTAAAAAATTTACTAAATCCAAAAAACGGTCAAAGAAGTTCATTATTTCGAGATAATATTAAAGGTTATAATTCTATGTTTGCATTTACATCTATGGGAGCACAAGTTGATCAATTAGTTAACAATGGGTCAAATCCTTATATTTTCAAAATTAGTGGTCAAGTACATCATTTAATGGGTTTTTTATTACCTCCCTCCAGAAGGACAACGTCCAAAATTTGCTTAGCTTTATATGTTTGATACACATAAGGAAGCTACAAATCGACTTAATGCTGTTAATACTAATGAGAGAAATGCAAATCTTGATCCAAACATTGTAGAATGTTTAATTAAAATGTTTGATGAAACTAATGAATTAGTTAAATCTTTTTGTTCAATCGGAGATAAATTTGAAAATAATACACTACTTCTTTAAGAATGATGTTATTGGATAGACAAGTTGATGATAGTAGACATTTTGATAAGGCTACATGTGATGAAATCAGTGGTTTAATAGTTGGTGATATAGGCCTTTTTCATTCAAACAAAGATATTGTTAGAGTCAAGAAGTGAAGGTTTACAACGCATTTTAAAATTACATCCAAAATTTATGTCATTGCAATATCTTTTTTTTTTTCCCCATTTGGTGAAAATGGATATAAACTTCATTTAAAATTGAATCCAAATTACAAGGTTCACACATCTAAAAGAGAAAAATTGACTATGAGATCTTTTATAGCTTATCAAATTCAAGAAAGAAGTAATCAATTGAATACTATATTAAAAGATGGAAGGTTGTTTCAACAATATTTAATTGACTTCTTTTGATGTAAATAAAAAAACTACTCTTTTAATAATATATGACAAAATCATACATACTCTATAAAATATACTGTTGCTGCTGCTGCTTGCAAATGTTCAATAAATTGCTATTAAATAAAATGCAATATTTTAACTATATGATATAATATTTACAACATAATACCCCACAAATAAAACATAAATTAAACAAACACTTTCTCCAACTGTTCCTACAGCAACTCGCGGGCACTGTTTCTAGTTTAATTCAATTGCTAAAACAATTTTCTCAACAACCTTTCAATCGATTTTCTCAGCAACCTAGGTAAGGCGGGATCTCAGCCTTTCAATTGAGTAATGGCAGAGAACATGAGTTGGCTCCAACCCATCAACGACATCGTTGCCCATAGTTTCCTTCGTAAGATCCAAATTTGAAGCGCTGAGTCGACTCGGCGATGTAATCGCCCTTGGGGCCTTTGCAGGAGAACGATCCAAGTTGACAGCTTCAATTGGCTGTGGAACTCCAGTATTGGAAGAGACTTTAATTTACCTAAACGAGGCATTCATAATGGGGGTTTCCCATTTCCCACATTCCCTTTTCTAATCCAAACCCTCTTTTTAAAACCCTACCCAAACGCACGCTTATAGTATCAAAGCCAGGTTATACACGTGTTAGGCCTAATGTTTTAAAAATCGTGCATCGAGGGCGCATCTGGGTGAGGCAACCAGAAAACGCTTCGAGGCGTATTAAGCCTTCAGACGTACTAAGATACATCTCGAGGCGTACTAAGATACGCCTCGAGCTAAGATGGGTGAAGTTGTTCGAGTGATTAAAAAGTGGTCTTGGGTGAAATTGACCTAGGAGTTCAAAGAGAGAAGTTGAACGGAACCGTTGGTGCCGTTTTCAGTCGCTGAAAACAGAAGATAAGCCTCGGTCGAGACTTGAGGGTGTAAAATGTAGTTAGGACAACAAATGAAAATTCGGATAAATGACAGTGGCAAGTAATGCAATTTGACAAAAATGAAAACGAGCACAATAGTTTGAGACTTTGAGTAGTATCCAGTCAGTTGCCGCGCCGGAGGGAGGAACTGCATCATCATTAGTTTCTGTAAAAGATGGACAACAAGAGCAAGGTGGCTCCCAATTTTCTATTTTCACTTGGTCTACAGCATTCATGGGAGCAGTAAAAGCGATTAGTGCGGTGGGTGCATCAGAATGGGCGCCAAAGATGGATCTGTATAGGAATCCCGTGCTTTCTTGAGCCTCTCAGACAAGAACAAGTACCTGAGTTACTACTCTGCATCTTGCAAGGAAAAAGGGTTCTTGCGGAAGCGGAACTGGGTTTAGGATTTGCAAGGAAAAAGTGCTACACGTGATGTCGATGATGGATGCATCAAAATGGGAAAAGTGGATGGAATTTTATAGGAAGTGCAGTTGGACCGAAGATGATTTCTTGTTGGCGTTTAGAAAGAATCCCGTGTTTATGCAGTCTCGGAGAACTTTTCGAGTAAAATAGTTAAATCTTGCCCTACTTTGAACATTACTTACAACTGCAGTTTCTTTTACTTCGTTTGGTCTTGTAAATTGTGATTTCTAAATGGCTATGCACACAAAGATGTACTTTGAAGGTGACACGCAAGTAAATTTCTAATGGCAGTCACATTATACCCTGAGGTTTTATATACATATGTATTCAAACGTCCCTGTTCGGAGAGATTCATGCTTAACGAAAGACAGTTGTGTGGCATCGTAAATTGGCACTCAGTTGTGTGGCGGATCGTGATGTTATGTATGGTAGTTTCTTCTTACAATTGCTGGGTCTATATCCTATCAGACACTTAATTGTTTTATGTCCTCAAGTCACTGTTTTTATCTTTTGTTTCTGCCATCATCAACTTATTAGAGTTCTGCTAAAACTTGCCCTTATCGATTCTGTTTGTTTCAGCTGAGTAATTTCTTCGGAAAGTCTGACGAAAGATCATGTAGCATGGTCTTAACTGCTGGATATCTATCTAGGACGAAGATGGGATGAAGTCGATTTGGAGTTTTGATAACCTGATCGAAACAACAAAAGGGTCCAGATGCGATTCGATATGATCTAAATGTGTTCAGATGTGGTTTAGATAAGTTTGGATATTGAGTTGTGTCTTGATTTGTTTTGGATGTGTGTACAGACTAGCACAACATATCTAGATCACATCAGATTGCAGTATATAAATCTCATTGAAACATAATTAGACCATATTTAAACTGTATTTAGACTCCATCAAGACCATTTCGATCAAATATCGACTGAATCTAAACCTCACGGTGCCTTGTCGATCCATCCACTCGTAATCCACACTCTCACATGCCGAATTGAATGAAACGACCATCTGAATTCACATTTCACCATCCACTCCCAGCAAAAACATCTCTCTCAAATCATGAAAAGGTCTAAAAGAACAAAGATTGACAAGTAGAGTTACTCACCAGTGTAGCCTGAATGACACTTCTTGGAGGATGCCAAAGACCGTAATGGAGCTTTAGAGTTTTGGTTCGCTACGAGTCTCTTTGGGTTTCTTGCTTGTGATCTCAACACAGAAGATCGAATACGGGTATTTTAATCTTTCTGAATGGAATCTGCAGCAGGCGATGATTGCTCTTTTCCTTCTACATTCCAAACAAAACTGCAGAATTAGGTACCCCTTAAAACCTGCAATCATGCCGAAAGAAATGCAAAAGTAGAAAGCAGCCCTGACAAGCTGTTGAGTTTAATCTAAGTCATGACCAGATCAGAACAAGACCATCAAACAGAAGCATTGCACCCAAGTGCCCCATGGCACCCAAGTGCCCCATGGCACCCAAGTGCCCTATTGCCCCCAAGTGCCCCATTGCCCCCAACTTCGAATCCCCTTCTCGTATGTCAGAGTAAAAAGAAAATCTCCTTGTCTAAAAGACAGAAGCACACACAAATCTTCACAGCAGACCTTCAACAATTCCAAGTTGAGCCCGAAAACATTCAGCATAGACTAAGGTTTTCTGGCTTAGCTAAAGAAATTATAAACCAAAGTATTGGATTCCTTTTCTTTTTATAATTAATTTCGTAGACAGATGCATAATAAACTTCACAAATGCACACAACAACAAAAACTTCTGAATACAAAAAAACCCAAAAAGTATTTATTCTTCTTCTTCCTCTTCTTCTTTTCTCTCAAAGTACCCGTTAATCGAATCATCGCCATCCGTAGACTACTTGGGTGTAGGTGTTCTTGATCCACTTGAAGCTCTTCCTCAGAGACCCTTTCATCTTCTCCTCTGCAGAGTAAACTTTGTACCCAGCAACCCTTTTCTTCCTCTGCAACTCCGGATCACTCAAGCTCCAGGTTTTCGAGGCGGAACCCAGGCCGCTCTTAGCTTTCTTCAGCTTCCCATCCTTGACCACCATCTGGTGGTTGTTTGGCTGGGAAACAGAAGAGCCTGCATAACTTGAGCTGTAACTTCTGAGATCCTGCATGCTAGTTGGAGGAGCACCTGGCTTGCCGCCATAGTAGACCTCCATCTGCATCCTCCCATCTCTCCCATCTCTGCATGACTTGGATCTGAAATCCTCCATGGGAAAAAGAAGAGGAGACGAAGCAGACAGAGTTCGAGGGTTTCAATGCAAGAATGACAAAGACAATGGGGAGGGAAGGGGGAGGCAAAGACTTTTCTTTTCTTGGGTTTGCTTTTCTTTGTTGGCTTGTCATGTGTGTGTGTGAATGTGAGAACTAGTAAAATATTTATTTTTATATGCTCTAATATTTTTATATTTTAAACATTTTAAATTTATATAAAGACAAGTTCGAACATGAGTGTAACAGTGGAGACACACTGTTTTAATTAATTGATTTAACTCACATATATTATAAGACGATATTTTAATATGTTTTAATCTACTAGAGTGAGACTCGAACTCAAATACAATCTTGATCAACTATCCTATAACTCATATAAATAAATGCAAGGTCATTTTGTTTTCTCAACTTGAAATTGATAATTTCAACACATTTTAATAATTATTTTATTATCCTAGTTTTGGAACAGTTCAAGGTGCTGAGTTTAGACTTTATTGCAGTGTTATTTCATTTATTTAATGTATAACATTAACATGCAACCATATTCTTGTAGACCCCAATTTGGCATCATCATATATATACATATTTTATTTCTATTTATTTTTAAGAAAATCATTGTGATGTTTATATTGGATACTATATGATTTAACAGAGATTGTCAACAGCTATAATTAAATCATGGTAGTAATTAAATATCAAATTATTTTTAAATTTTTGAAATTCAGATTTGATTCATATAGTACTGTGGAGTTGTATTGTCTTAGGAAACTAGCAGCCAAGTTTGACTGGGTTGTACACACTGTGAAACTGCTAAAGTTGAATCAAAATTTTGGATTTAGGAGGTAGTTATAATAATGGCGTACCTTCAAAGTCTTGACTTTGCAACGGATGGCAGGATAGGGGTGCAACTCAGGCGGGTTGGGTGGGTTGGATGGTCAACCCAATTCTAACTCAATCTTCACAATTCGGATTTGGGTTTGGGTTGGGTTTGGGTTGGGTTCGGGTTCATATGGGTTTAGTTGGGTTTAGTTGGGTTCAGGTTTTAATTGGGTTCGGGCTTATTCGGGTTGGGTTCGGGTTCGCCCAACTTTATCGAGTTCAATCTTATAACACCTTATTTTGCATGATTTTTCAAACTTTAAACCAAACAACGTCAATATTATTTAAAATTCAATTTACACACAAAAGTTAAAGCAAATAACTTGAAGACTATTTCTAATGTTTCAACCATGCAAAGTTGAAATTAAATTACAAGACGTATACCAAAGTTTCAACAAAAAGAAATGTAAAAGTAACACTATCATTAATTATCAATATGAAAACGGACAATAAACTTCATGTATAGTCATTCCAAAACTTATACATAACTTATATAATATGAAGTGAGATGGGTAATATATGCATAGGCGAATTCGGACTCCAAATAAGGTTGGGTTTCAGTTGACATGGGCGGGCAAGGCATCAACCCAACCCAACCCAATAAATGATCGGGTTGGGTTTGGGCGGGTTTTTTCTTCATTCTAACCCGTCCGATTGGGTTTGAAATCGGATTGAGCATGGACGGATTCGGGTTGACCCAACCCAAGTTGCACCCCTATGGCAGGATGATCAAGATCAATGATGGATTCCTAAAAACTTTAGAGAATATGTCAAATAAATTACAATTTTTTGTTCAAACAAAAAAAAAATACAATTTTTAATCGAAGGTGAAGTTTTGGGGTACTAAAGTAGACAATAAGTTGTGTGTGTACATATATATTACAATTTAATACTTCTTTTATTTGAGGATCTCTTACATGACTCAATCCACAATGTTTTTGAACGATTCAACTGTCTAATTTTTAAGTCTTACATCAAAAATCATCTCCACCAAAAATTACTCAAATTCAAAACTATATGACTATTAGATTAAATGGTAGTCATTTTATAGTGTTTCTTTGAGTAACCATATTCGTTTATTTTTTTTTACTAAATTGAATGTCTTAATAATTTTGGATTTATCTCCTAATTTTTAATAATGATCTATGATGAACTAAAAATTACATATTTTAGTCTCCCTAGTTTTATTAGAAATTTATGATTGGTTCTATTTCAGCATAGGTCCCAAAACCTTTGTGTTCTATATTTTGAGGAATCCCATATTTTGAATAAATATTAACTTTTCTTTGGTCAAAATTAATGTTTCAAAATGGTTGGTAATTTTACTAAGTTTTATGGTCTAATGATAGTCATCTTCATTTGTAAGTCTTATGTGCAACTTTCATGAATGACGCATTTGATACTAAATTATTGTGGATGACTCATTATGTTGCTTAGTCTAGATTCTCTACCCTTATGAAAATATATCGTTGTGTGAAACAATAAAAAAATAATGAATGTGTTATAGTTAATATTCTAGCACGTGTGTAACTGTGTAAATCCCTAATAGATTGTGATTAGGATTCCTATGTAATCTAGAAGATTCTATTCCTATAGGCTTGTATTACTTGCAAGGCATGAAACCTTTTGAGTTTACTATAAATAAAGGCACAAGTAATGGGCACTATACATCACATAATTTACCTTACATTCTCTCTTCTCTCTCCTTGCCGTCGCACTCCTCTCTCTACCTTCAGTAAATTTAGGCCTACAACACGTTATCAGCACACTCCCGTTGTTGCGCTAAGTAACTAAAGGATATCATGCTACAAACCCGTTCACAATATTCGTCATTGCAATTATATCATATATGTTGTGGTCTATTTTATTGAAGGGTTAAGAGTAGGGAGAAGGATGGCCGGCGGCACAGAAAGAATAGAGAGAAATAGGGATAAGGGAAATTATAGTGTGCTATTTCCCTCATACTAGTGCCTTTATTTTTAGTGAAACAAGTACAATCATAATGGAACAAGGATTTTAGGATGATGAGAATATTCCAATCCATATCTACCTAGGATTTACACAATCACATTTATCACATGTCAATATTATCTACAACACTCCCTCTTGAGTGTGCAAATACTCAAATAGATATCGCATCAGATCTTCAATATGATGTAGATATAGTTGATGAAGTCGTCTCGTAGGCACGATAGACAACACGCTAGTCTCAAGTACGAAACTTGCATAAAAAAAAAATCTCACAAAACCTGGCTATGGTAAAACCCAAGGTGGGACAAAACCCATAGTCTAAGGAGAAAAGTGAGTTAATGCAATGTCAATGCTAAACATCTACCGGATGTTAGTAGGATGCATACAAGGGTATGACTAGCCCAGAATGGGTGCCTCGTTAAAACCTAGTCAGGCAACAAAAACCCAATGGAAAAAAATAATCTTGATCGTAAGGAAAAAAAGTACATTAAGGTCAAGCAAGTATACTTCTGGATACTCCCCCTAAGTTTGACAAAATTCCAAATGAGAAACTAACAATTAGTTGCAAATCAGACAATTTATGCGTACCAATTTCTTAAACAAGCATATAAAAGGTAGACTTCGGCAGTGACTTGGTGAAGAGGCCGGCAAGGTTGTCTTGGGAACAGGTTTGTTTGACTTCAATCTTCTAATGCACTTGCTGCTGATGTAAGAAGAAGAATTTCAGCGCAATATGCTTGGTTTTGTCTTCTTTGATATATCATTTCTTGATCTGGTCAATACAGGTGGCATTATCTTCAAAGATCGTTGTTGGGACATCAACGACTGAAGAAAGTCCGCAATTGCTTCGAATATGCTCAACAACAGCTCACAGCCAAAAACACTCACGAGTAGCTTCGTGGAAGGCGAGAATCTTAGCATGGTTCGAAGAGGTGGCAACTAAGGTCTGTTTGGTTGACCTCTAAGATATTGCAGTGTCTCCAACGGTAAAGAAATAACCCATTTGAGAATGTGCCTTGTGCTGGTCAGATAAGTAACTTGCGTTAGCATAATCAATAAGGCAAGCATCATTCTGAAGACCAAGGGGGTGTGATCTATTTTAAGATGCATAGGGATAGAATAAACTCAAATCCGAAGTACCCTTAAGGTAACGAAAGATGTCTTTAACATCATTCCAGTGTCTGCGTGTGGGCTCATTACTATATCTTGCAAGAAGATTAACAGAGAAGGAGATGTCCGGTCTAGTGCACTGAGCTAAGTACAATAAAGCACCAATTGCACATAGATATGAAACTTCAGGCTTCAAAACCTCTTCCTCATCGTCTGTAAGACGGAAAGGGTCTCGTTTTGCATCTAGCCTTCAAACGACTGTAGGAGTACTCGAAGGTTTCGCTTTATCCTTATTAAAACGATGTAACACCTTCTGGTTGTAGTTTGATTGGTGGACCAGAATACCATCCGAACAATGCACAAGCTCCAGGCCGAGGCAATATCGAGTTTTCCCAAGATCTTTCATCTCAAATTCCGACTTCAGGTGCGAGGCAGTTTTCTCAAGCTTTTCGGGAGTCCCAATGAGATTCATGTCATCGACATAAATTGCAACTATCGCAAATCCAGAATGTGACTTCTTAATAAAAACGCATGGGCATAATTCATTATTCACATATCTCTAACTAATCAAATACTCACTCAGACGGTTACACCACATTTGTTCGGATTGCTTTAATCCGTAGAGTGAACACCTCAATCTAATTGAGAGGGTGTTCCGTGGTCTAGAACTATTTGATCCAATCAATGTAAGTCCTTCGGAAACTTTCATGTATATTTCCGTATCAAGATTCCCATAGAGATACGCGGTTACCACGTCCATAAGCTGCATATTCAGTTTTTTGGAAACTACCAAATTGATAAAGTAGCGGAACGTTATGACGTCCATTACGGGGGAATAAATCTCCCCCATATCGCACTATCTCATTCTTCTCATTACGCTTCCTTACGAAAACCCACTTGTAGCCAACGAGCTTCTCATGTGGTAGTGTAGGATCTAGAGGCCCAAAACACTTTACGTTTCTCAAGTGAATCAAGTTCGACCTGGATTTCTTGTTTCAAGTTTGACCAATCGGTTCTACATCAACATTCATCAACGAAAAGCAGTTCGATTTCGTCACTTTTCACTATTTCGAGTAGCTACCATATACGTGAATATCATTGATGATAATTTCATTCCAATTCCATAACTCATCCATGCATGCATAATGGACCAAGACTATAGGTCTCAAGATAATCCGAATTAATTTCATAAGGTGGAATGGTTAAGATAGCAAACGAGAGAGGGATTCATTTTATGCCATGTTTCTCCACTTCTAGGGAGGTGAATCCTTCGAACTGAGTGATCTGTCGCGCGTCAAATCGAGAACAGATTGATTGGCTAGCCGCCGATGTACCGGGCCGTCCAAGAGGGGCGGCCAATCGTCCTTCAGGGGCGGTACACCCTTCGGGGATGTTGACTCGACGTCCGTTACGTACATCTATCCTTGCAAGCATGTTTGCAGCTGGTATGTGTGATCTCGTCACTTTATATTTAGGAATGTTGACGTTCTTATCTCCCCCTAACGGCGGGAAGACTGTCTCATCGAAATGACAATCTGCAAACTGGCGGTAATGAGATCGTGTGCAAGGGCTCTAAAGAGCTAATTCGAAGGACATCACAATCGACAAAGATTCACATCCTTCTTTGAAGACCCATATTGGTACATTGGGGCGGCGCAATATGGCATAAGGTGCATACCCAAAACGCGCAAATACGAAACATCAAGTTCGTACCCAGTAACCAATGGGCTTCAGGTGGACTAACATGGCTGCATATAAGATTGCATAACCCTAGGCAGAAAACGAAAGCCTGGTACGTTCACCAAGGTATAGGCAATCAGTTAATAATGCGTTTTATGATCACTTCTGTGAGGCCGTTTGAGGGTTGAACATGGGGAATTCAATGTTCAATTTCAAACCCAAAAGACATGCAATACTTATCAAAAACTCTTTGATATAAAATCTCTGCCATTATCCAGTCTTCTAGACTCTATGGCATAATTAGAGTGGTGAGCCCTTACGTAAGAAACGACTAGGAGTTTAGCAACAATGTGTGTGGACAAACATGTGACCATTGTGTTGATATATCAACCAAAAACTATATTTACATGGTCCGCATTTTTAGTTGGATGAGTCCACATTATTCCCTTTAATCCATTTTGAAAAGAGGGTTATGTAGTAGCTTTGCTAGGGATGATGTAAAAATCCAATGTCCTCAACGAGCAAGTTTGGAAAAGTGTGCTTGTAGGCATAAAATCCTTACTCCAGGTAAGGTGATGCATTGTGTAACACGTTGCATCATGTTTCGACCTGAATGTCCCAAACGGTCGTGCCAAAGATAGTAAACTGCTTGAATCACCCGGCTCTAGGGTGGCCTATATGTGGCATGTCCAAGTTGGGAGGCAGCTCATTGGCCCCAAAACATAGCTTCAGGCTTTATATTTTGGACTTGATGCAAAGATACTTCACTTTATTTTCTATAGTGGTTTTCATGATCATTGTTCTTTCGAATATCCTTAAAACTCAATGACATTTTTTCGAAACGAAGAATATAAGGCCCCTTAATGATAATTCAGTACCATTAATACAATGAGGAACGGTGCCAATGCCCTTAATCAAGTTAGATAGATCTGAATTCGTTGCTAGAGGGGTGATTTAGGTATGAAGTTAGTGTGCATAGTAGCACATTCATCCAAACAACTAACTTCCCCACATTTATACATTATCACATGTTAATTGAATTCGGTCACATGTACAAGAAACATGATTCAATTAACTCATATTCGAGGACAATATCCACAATAATATCCATAACTAAAACAAACACCAAACTTGAATCCTAGAACATAGGAAATTGTTCATAAAATAAACCAAATTGGATAGGGGGTTTGGCCAACATAATCTTCCATGTCAAAATTCTGCTTTTCCAGATGTGTTAGGTGAAGCAAAATTAGTCTCACAGATTGACAACGGGATTGGTACTCCTCAACAACATTGGTAGGAGCACAAATAAGTGCATAACTAATGATTTATTCCATCAAAACTGAAGTTGATTTTGCACGGTTGAGATTCAGAAATACTATCCCTTATTCTTGAAGTTTTGGGTCTTAGGTGCCAAGGGATCACTTGTTTGGTCGTGATGCCACCCCCTTGGTAGACCCTGATTCTACCACTATTCAGTACTCTCCAGCCGAAGGATGAGTAGATTCAATAGGCGTCTGTCGAAGCAGAGCCTTGTGTTCGGTAACCTCTGCCAAAGCAGAGCATGACCTTTGGTACATCCCTGCCGAAGTAGGGCATGCCATTTGGTAGACTCAAGCTAAAGTTGGGTCACACCATTCTGTAGGCTCCAACCAAAGTTGGGTCTATACCGTTCGGCAGACCCCTGCCGAAGTTGGGTCTATACCATTCGGTACCTCCCAGCCGAATCACTGGGGCACCTCTTTCACTGTTGTGCTTTTCAGTGAGCAATGTGGCAGTAATCAGATCCAAAAATTTAGTGAACCTCCGCATTCTACAGTGCTTCTTCAGAAGCATTTTAGAAGCATGGAAGGATGAAAAAATCTTCTCCAGTCAAAATTCAATCAATAAAATTCAGAATTGTACCTATTCACGGATGGGTTTCAATCATGTCTTATGGCAGGCAAGATATGTCTTGTTGTAGGCAAGATCATCTTTTCATGATTGGAACGGTCCGTAGAGCAAGTCAAAGAGCCATGGAATCCTCGTCATCGAGGTACTTCCATTTACAATGCTTCAGGCATAAGTCTTTGAATGAAGATCATGACGGAGGCTTATTTAGCTCTATCCACGTCATTGTTGGGTTCAATATTTTTCAGTTTCTCGGTAGTTAAGTTGAGCTTCACAACTTGTGCCCACATAAAGTGGTTTCTGCCAGAAACTTCCATGTCAGTGAAATCGAACTTCTTACGGTTCGAAAATCCACTGGATGGAGGGAACAAGATTGTGGTTGGTGCTTATGGGAAATAAATTCTCCATAAGTATCAAAGTTAAAACATTCGAATTCTAAGACATGGTTTGGTTTAGTGGATTAATCATGGAGAACTTCAGGTCTCTACATGAGTGGTGAGTTTTAGAAAACATAAAAAATGTTTCTATGGCACTTTTTCGAAACTACGGGTTTGAATTAAAAACATGAACTTCAAGTTCATGGGTACCTACAAACAAACACAATATATAGAACAAAAATAATAAACATATACAGTAGAAACACGTACATAAGTCTACGAGGCCTACGGGGTGTGAAAATCACGGCCTAAATAATTTGGGTGGACTAAGTTTGGAGCTGCGGCCCCAAACAAGGAGAAAAACTAGGTTACATGCCAGTTGGCAGGCTTGGGCAGGAGGCCCAAGTGGCTGCAAGTGAATAGCAGTGGGCTAAGCCCACGTGGGCTGAAAAATAGGGAAGGAAAGGCAAGATACATGTAGGGGCCTGATTTGAAGCGAGCCGAGAAGGGAGAGAAGCCCAAATGGGCCTCGGGTAGGGTGGCTCAACTAGAGCCGAGTACAGCTCGGCTCAGCTTTAGGCTGATGTCGACTCGGCCCGGCTTTAGGCCGATGTCGACTCGGCCCAGCTTCAAGCCAGCTCGGCTTTAGGTTTTTTTTTTTTTTCAAAAATGCGAAATTTTTTTCAGAAAAAAAAAAACCCCTAATTTTTCCTTCGTTCACACAATCATCAATTCAATTAATATATATAGTAGATATATTAAATTTAATGTGAACACAATTTTTGTAGAAGATCATAATTCGTTAAAAAGCAGAAAATTAGGTTCATGCATCATGGTGAAGGTTCATGCAATCAAGGCTGAAAAAATATCAACATTGAGACCATGTTTTAGAAGTACTTGGATTGTTGATGATGATGGTGGAACAATTTGTTTGCAGAATTGCCTTCAACTGTGGATTTCCATCTTCCATACGTTGAATCTTGTTCAATATAAAATAACAAAGAGAGAATTGAATCAATAGCAAGTATATTAATTCAATAAGATTAAAAGGAAATCAAAATAAGAATTATTGAAAATAGTACTCCCCATGATTGAAGATGGCCAAAACTCTGGTATAATTCTCTTTAGCACAGCAAAAAGAGCGTGCTGATAACGTGTTGTGACCTATTTTATTGGAGGGTTAAGAACAGAGAGAAGGATGGTCGGCAGCACAGAGAAAATAGAGAGAAATAGGGATGAGGGAAATTATGGTGTGTAATTTCCCTCATACTAGTGCCTTTATTTATAGTGAAACAAGTACAATCATAATAAAACAAGGATTTTAGGATGATGAGAATATCCCAATCCATATCTACCTAGGATTTACACAATCACATTTATCACATGTCAATATTATCTACAACAAAATCGTTATATTGTTATATTACTGTTGTTATAATTGTAGTGAATTGAATATATGTGAATACGTAAAGAAAAAAAAAAGTTTTTTCAAAACCCTAACCGCATCTAAGCCACGGCCTGAAGCCACCGAGCTGCATCGCATGCCCTGCCGAGCGGACCCATGGAGCCAACAACTCCAATCCAAACCTTTGCCTAGAAACGACGCCATTTTGGCGTCTCCATGCTCGTCGTTGTCCTCTGTGACTATGTCGGCCTTCGAGCACCAAGGCCGTGCCCTGCTAATGCACCCCAGTTCCTCATTGCGATTCTGACTTGGAGGACCTTCCTCTATCTTGAATTTCGAGGTTTCAAGGAACCTCAGCTCTACTACCCTTTTGAGATCCCATCCACGATATCTTTTTCGTGTTTGCACCGTCGCTTGCAGCGGCCTTGGTGCTTGCGCCTCCACCTACAATGGCTCCCATGAGATTTCTCACATAAACCCTTCAACCCAGTTGCCCTGGGCTTGGACCTCAGACACCTAACAAGCCCAATTGGGCTTGCCATGAACCGGTTCTCGATTTTTTTTCTTTCTGGACCTTCATCATTCAGAAGCCCAGTATGCAAAGTAAACCCACGGTTTAGGCTTTACTTTCCACTTTTCCTTCCTAGCCTAATACTTTGGGCCTGGGTTTTGTAATTAAAAAAGAAAAAAAAATTTACTTGCTGGCCCGCAGCTCAGCCACCCCACCAGTTGGGCCCTCAACCTACCTAGCCCACAGTTTGGGCTTTCCAACTCCCTTATTTATATATATATGGTTCTCGAAACAACCACCCAATTCAGGTTTTATTATTGTTCTATGTCTATATATATGCATTTGTTTGTAGGTACCTATGAACCTGAAGTTCATATTTAAAACTCGAACCCGTAATTTCGAATAACAGTGTCATAGAAACCCGAAGTTTCATAAAATATTACACCTATGAAACCCGAAGTTTTTCATGTAAATTTAAACCAAAACATGTCTAATAGAACCCGAATGTTCTACTCCTTGTCTATTAACTACAATCTCATTCCCTTTACCGCTTTAGAAGTATCTAGAAGAAACTACCTTAAGTGGGTCCAAGATGTGAAGTTCCACCTCACTGCAAGGAGTCGTAGGGCTACCATTGAAGCTGAGACAGATCACCCGATTGGCGAAGCAGGTTTTGTGAGTTCTACTTTCTTTATGCACTCTTTCATTTATTTTGAGACTCGCATTCGCTCATTGTGCCAACTAGACGATACGACTTGAGCAACTGCTTCTACATCATCGTTGAAGATCCGATGGGACATCTACTTGAGTATTTATACACTCAAGGAAGAGTTTTATAGTTAATATTCTAGCACATGTGTGATTGTGTAAATCCCTAATCGATTATGATTAGAATTCCTATGTAAACTAGAAGATTCTATTCATATATGCTTGTATTATTTGCAAGGCAAGTAAGTCCATTGAGTTTACTATAAATAAAGGCACAAATGATGGACACTATACATAACATAATTTACCCTACTCTCTCTTTTCTCTCTCCTTGCCGCTGCACCCCTCTCTCTACCTTCAATAAATTTTGGCCTACAACAGAATGAGAATTATTCTTTTTTAAGGGTTATTGAGTATGAATGAAAAAAAAATTTTAATTCTTCTATCAAATTATCCCAATTATCAATTGATTATGAATGAAAAAAATTTAATTCTTCTATCAAATTATCCCAATTATCAATTGATTATGAATGAAAAAAATTTAATTCTTTGACTATGTGAAAATAAAGCTAGTCTTTGAGAAGGTTGAATTTGGTGTGATCATATTATTATATGAATTTATATTTAACCACTGGATTTGATCTCAAATTTGGCTAGAGAGTAAAAGTCATCATAGCTGGTGGCCTATCAGCGTATGTGGTATTGGAGGGGTTTAGGTGTGTCTCAAATCAACTGAAAAGTTCAGGATTTTGGTCATATTGCATAGAGAACTATGAGCACTTCCCCTGCGATAAGACTTACATCTATTCAAAGGCTGGCGGAGTAAGGATTTTTTTTTTTTGGGTGGGCTACCTAAATTAGTACCGTAAAATCTTATTCCTTTTTTTTTTTGCCTATATAAAATTATATAATAATCAACATGAAACAAGAAAAATGGAATATAAAGTAGGGTATTTTAATGAAAAAGACAATTTTAAACTTTTTCTTAACTAAAAACATCATAATAACTTTCTTTAATAAAAATGACAAAAATTTTAATCAAAAGGACAAAATTTATCACAACAAGACAAAAAACAAAAAGCCCACATGCTGGAAGCAAAGCCCAACATGCAAGCTACAATTTATTTTCCCAATCTACCCTTGACAAAATTCAAACTTTGTTAGCCCAAATCTATTACTTTTTAATTACGAAAATGTCATTAAAACTTTTATTATTTACAAATATGCCATTAACTGTAATGTTCAAAAACCACAACGAAAAAAAAAATTAATAATCAGCCTAATGCTCTTGATTATATCATTTTTTATTGGGCTCTTCAAAAAATACAAAAACAAGCTAAATTATCACTACTCCCTATTATTCATGTATCAAATAATTCATCCTAATAATGAAGCAACATGAATAGCAAAATTTGAAAAATCTAACAATTCAACAACAAAACACAAACTGCATATCAAATTAAAATTACACATAATATCATTTAAATTACATAGTAGCAATAGCCCATCCACTTAATGGTTTTTTTTTTTTTTAATAATACAATTTCTTAAATTATTTTTTTAGAAATAGTGGTCACCATTTGTCCAAATAGTGTCACCTTTTTTAGAAATAGTGTCACTGTTTTTAAAAATAGTGTCACAATTTCTAGAAATAGTGTCACCGTTTCTCTAAATAGTGTCACCGTTTTTAGAAATAGTGTCACCGTTTCTCGAAATAGCATCACAGTTTCTACAAATAATGTCACTATTTCTAAAATTAATGCCACTATTTCTACAAATGGTGTCATTGTTTCTAGAAATAATGTAGTTTCTGGAATTAGTCACTGTTTCTAGAAATAGTGACACCGTTTCTCTAAATAGTGTCACCGTTTTTAGAAATAGTGTTATAGTTTCTAGAAATAGTGTCATTATTTCTACAAATGGTGACTACTATTTTGAGAAACTGTGACACTATTTCTAAAAACGGTAACACCGCTTAGAGAAACGGTGACACTATTTAAAAAAACGGTGACACGTCACTGTTTCTAGAAATAGTGTCACAGTTTCTCAAAATAGTGGTCACCATTTGTAGAAATAGTGACACTATTTCTAAAAACTGTGACGCTATTTCTCTTTTCATATTATTCAGCAAAATTAAAGCAATAGCCATTAAAAAGAATATTCCTAGGTACAACAATCTCTAATAAAAATTTACAAAACTCTTTCCTTTTTCTTTTTCATGTGGTTTACATGCCCATTAACAAGAGAGCGTCTGATAACTGCAACCAAGTTTCCTCTTATTCCTCTTCTCTAAAAAAAAAAATGAAATGTGAATGAGTATATCTTGTCATTTTTCATCAGAAGTGTCTTTTTTTCGTTTTCTAGAGACAATTCCTCATTTTCGACCTTTGAGGGATTCTCATGTTCTGTCTGTTGGGAGGTTAGGTTTGAAGCAGCTTCGTCCGTAGACAAATTGGAGATTGAACTCACCCCAATATAATCGAATCCAGTAAATGAAATGAAACTATAAACTCCTAAGTTTCTCTCTCAACCTTCATCTCTCAAATCATTTCAAATTCTTTTTGAAATTTCACCATAATACAGTACAATCCAACTATAAAACACTGACATTCATGATTGAAGTGTGGGTTTCATAGGATAACAAGAAAACATGTCTACATATCACATTTTAGCGTGGTCGTCATCTTGTCCACAACATGCAATAATAATTAAATTGCTTCACAATGCTACCCTTGGCAACATGCTACATTATGCCTGAGATTTGAACTTTAATGCAAGCAGGACAAATTTTTTTTATTAGCTAGTCTAATCCACGTAATGGGATAAATGGATAAATCATCTGAACTAACTGTTGACTTCTATTAGGATTCCTGTAATTATGGGATTCCTACTATATTAAGTTTCCTAGTTTAGGATGTAATTATTCTTCCCTTATTCTTTCCCATATTTGTATAGGGTTGTATATATACCTGTTTTGAGATGAAATACAATTATCATTGAAAAGCATTCTTTCTTCTTGGTATCAAAAGCCAGATTAGAAAGAAACACTGAACCCTAATTTTTTTTTTTTCTCTGCCGTATACCTGATCCATTGCAGCGAGCAACCCTAGGGTTGTTGCTGCCCATTCCCTGACCCATTGCAGCGAGCCCCAGATTGGTGGTTACTGCCTTGTTGCTTCGTCCCACGTGTTCTAGGATCTTCCCTGCTGCTGTTTGTTTTTCTGCCGAGTCTTGTGTCAGTCCACACCGGAGCAGACAGATGGCTGAAGAAAAGGGGGCTGGGTCTCAGATTGTTTCAGTGGCTGCTCCAATTATGGTGCAGTCAGAGAATTCAAGCTTTAATATTGGTATGGTTTTGGATGAAAGGAACTATGATTTATGGGCTCCTCTCATTCAAATTCATATTGCTGGAAGGAAGAAGATGGGATATCTTCGTGGGTCTATCAAGGCACCTAGCGAAGACGATCCTAAATATGATGATTGGTTTTCTAAAGATCAAAAAATTAAAAGTTGGCTTTTGTCTTCAATGAAGCCTGAAATTATGAAACGGTACATTCGGTTGTCACATCGAAGGAGATTTGGGACTCCTTGAAGGCAGCCTACTTTGATGAGAATGACGAGGCTAGAATTTATTCGTTGAATCAGAAGGCATCCCGTCTTCGTCAGCATGGCCGGTCCTTAGCTACCTATTTTGGGGAGCTCACTGAGATATTCCAAGAATTGGATCACTTTAATAAAGTATCCATGGAGTGTGAGAATGACATCAAAGTGTTTCAGAACTCCACTGAGAGACAACGGGTCTATGTGTTTCTTGGTGGTCTCGATGATGTTTTTGATCAGGTGCGTGGAGAAGTGCTGCGGAAGGATCCCCCACTTGGCCTGCAGGCTTCTTATGCATATGTTCGTCGAGAAGCCGATCGAAAGGAAGCAATGAAGACAGAGGTTGACAAGGGGGAGCCCGCTGCCATGGCAGCAAGGGCCCGTGGCTCATCTATTGGGTCGAACCGAGAAGGGGTACAACACCGGCCTGGATCATCTCGGCCTAGCCAGAGAAGCCGAGATCGTCCACAAGGTAAGTGCCCACACTGTGGCCTGACGGGACACTCCAAGAGTCGTTGTTTTGAGCTGATTGGATATCCCGAGAATTGGGATAAGACCCGTGATCCTCGGTGCAACAAATCTCGAGCCTCCATTGCCGAAACTAAGAATGATTCGGATCAGATAGCGGACAAGGCCTCTGCCATGATAGCTGCGGCAGGAAGTGATGGTAAGGCACTAAGTACTTCTACTTCTGTTATGAATAATACATGGATAATTGATTCCGGAGCTACTGAACATATGACTTGTGATTCTAGACAGGTTCCATCACTAAACACATCCCCACACACCGAGGTCAATGTTGCTAATGGTAATGCTGTCCCTGTTATTGGGGAGGGCACTATTTCCCTTTCCGATACCATGAAACTTGATACTGTTCTTGTGGTTCCCTCTCTAAATTATAATTTGTTGTCCGTTGCTCAAATAACCCTTGCCTTACATTGTTTGGTTATTTTTTGGCCCTATTTTTGTGTTTTTAAGGACATCCGGACGCAGAAGACGATTGGTTATGGTATTAGACGCGGGAAACTTTACTACTTGGAGTTGACCACCAGTAGTTCTAGCTTGCTGACTCAAGCTCTTTCCGTTGATGATCCTCGAGGAGTTACTAATAAAGTGTCAGACATCTGGATATGGCACCGGCGCCTTAGGCATGCTTCCTTTGGTTATCTGCATAAGTTATTTCCTAGTTTATTTGTCAAGAATGATGTTTCTCAGTTTAAGTGTGATGTTTGTGAACTGGCTAAGAGCCATCGAACCTCTTTTCCCCCCAGTTTAAATAAAAGTATCGTTCCTTTTATGATTGTGCATTCTGATGTATGGGGACCGTCAAAAGTAGCTACTCTTGGTGGTGCTCATTGGTTTGTTACTTTTATTGATGATTGTACCCGAATGACTTGGGTTATTCTGTTAAAGTCGAAGAGTGAAGTTAGTTCGGCCTTTCAACGGTTCCACAAAATGGTTGCTGTACAATACAACAGGCATATCCAGGTTCTTCGCAGTGACAATGGGGGAGAATATGTTAATATGGAACTTCATTCCTTCTTAGAGTTGCATGGCATTGTTCATCAGACCATGTGCCCGTATACTCCTCAACAAAATGGAGTTGCAGAGAGGAAAAATCGCCACTTGTTAGAAATGGTTCGTGCCTCCCTCATTTCGGCCCATCTGCCCCTCCATTATTGGGGAGAGGCACTTACGTCCGCCGCTTACCTTATTAATCGTCTTCCATCTCGGACTCTCAACTTCCATACGCCATTTCAGGCCCTCACATCTCAGACTAGCAGCCCTCTGACTCCCAATCTTTCCCCACGGGTCATTGGGTGTGTTGCGTTTGTTCACCTCCATCCACCTCACTGGAAGACTAAACTGGAACCTAGAGCTCTTCGTTGTGTTTTTTTGGGGTATGCTACTACCCAGAAAGGGTATCGTTGTTATCATCCTTCGAGTAAAAAAATGTTCATTACTCAGGATGTGAGTTTTCACGAGGATGAGATGTTTTTTCGTTCCTCCACGTCCTCACTTCAGGGGGAGTACCGAGAGAGTGAAGTTCTGACCCGAGAAGGTGATGTTCTGACCTTTGATTATTTTCCCGTGACGAGAAATGAGCTGCACGAAGAGCAGCCCTCACAGTCTGCACAGTTGGAGCCCACGGCATCTGCAGGGCAGCAGCGCACGCTGCAGTTTTCTCAGATGGAGCCCACGGAAATTGAAAGGCAGCAGCCCATGTTTGGTGAGCAGCCCACTGAACAACGGGAATTAATTCAGGAGGTGGACCAACTCACGGATTCCACAGGTTCTGGGTTTGAGATTGAGCCCACGGGTCCCACAAGTTTTGGTCTTGAAAGTGAGCAGCAGCCCGTGTTTGGCAATGGGACCGAGCAGTGTTTTTCACAAGATTCTTCTTCAGGTGTCATATTAGGTCAAGGCACAAACTCGTCTTCTATTAATTCTCATAACCAATCGTCTCCTACACCGGATGCACCTCAACTTCGTCGCCTTCCAGAGCGTGTTAACCGAGGTATCCCCAAACCCACTTATGAAGCAGATCCTAAGTGTAAACACAAGTATTCCTTGAGTGAACTAAATTCAGATTCAAAAGTAAGATACCCATTAAACAACTATGTGTCTACCTGTCACCTGTCAGAATCAAATAAGTCATTTGTATATCAATTATCTACTGTATCTATTCCTAACAGTGTGCAGGAGGCTTTAGCAGATTCTCGCTGGAAAGATGCAATGAACGAGGAATTAAGGTCATTGAAGAAGAATGCTACCTGGGAAATAACTGACTTGCCAGCTGGAAAGAAATCTGTGGGATGTAAATGGGTTTATACAGTGAAATACAAAGCAGATGGAGCGGTAGATCGCTTTAAAGCACGATTGGTGGCAAAGGGGTATACACAGAAATATGGCATCGACTACACTGATACGTTCGCACCAGTGGCAAAGATCAATACAGTTCGTGTTCTACTGTCCGTAGCAGCAAATCTGGGTTGGCCTCTGCAACAGTTCGATGTAAAAAATGCATTCCTCCATGGAGATCTAACTGAGGAGATTTACATGGACCTTCCACCAGGGTGCAATGATTCGGACATACGGAAACGGAAGGTATGTAGGCTCAAGAAATCATTGTATGGGTTAAAGCAATCTCCAAGAGCTTGGTTTGGTAGGTTTACCAAGTCTATGAGGGCATTTGGGTATAGGCAAAGTAATTGGGATCACACGTTATTCCTGAAACGCCAGAACGGAAAGGTTACAGTTCTCATCGTATATGTGGATGATATGGTGGTTACTGGTAACGATCTGGTTGAGCAAGCAGCCTTGAAGAATTATTTGTCCACAGAATTTGAGATGAAAGATCTTGGTTCTTTGAAATATTTCCTTGGGATTGAAGTATCGAGATGCAAGTCCGGGATATTTCTATCACAAAGGAAGTATGTTCTTGACTTGTTGGAAGAAACCGGTATGACGGCGTGCAAGCCGGTGTCTACTCCTTTGGCCGAAAGAATGAAGTTGGGTATCGATCAGAACCAAGTACCGGTTGATAAAGGGAGGTATCAAAGGTTGGTAGGAAGATTAATGTACTTGGCCCACACTAGGCCGGATCTTGCTCATGCCTTAAGTGTTATTAGTCAATATATGCACAATCCAGGAGAACAACACATGAGTGCAGTTATGAGAATATTGAGTTACTTGAAAGGGAGCCCTGGTAAAGGAATTTTATTTCGAAAGAATGGGCATTTCAACATTGAGTGCTATACGGATGCTGATTGGGCAGGATCAACGGATGATAGGCGCTCAACGTCCGGGTATTTCACCTTCGTTGAGGGAAATCTAGTAACGTGGCGGAGCAAGAAGCAGAATGTTGTCTCAAGGTCAAGTGCAGAATCCGAATTTAGAGGCATGGCACTCGGTATTTGTGAACTATTGTGGCTTCGGTTTCTGTTACAAGATTTGGGGGTCAAACATGATCAGCCGATGAAGTTGTTTTGTGACAATAAAGCTGCTCGTGATATTGCTCATAATCCCGTGCAACATGATAGGACTAAGCATGTAGAGGTTGACCGGTTCTTTATTAAAGAGAAGCTGGATAGTAAAGTAATTGAAGTTCCTCCCATAGGAACGGATGACCAAGTCGCAGATATTCTCACGAAGGCGGTTTCTAGTGACAAGTTCTCCAGGTTTCTAGACAAGTTGGGCATGTGCAACATCTATGCACCAACTTGAGGGGGAGTGTTGACTTCTATTAGGATTCCTGTAATTATGGGATTCCTACTATATTAAGTTTCCTAGTTTAGGATGTAATTATTCTTCCCTTATTCTTTCCCATATTTGTATAGGGTTGTATATATACCTGTTTTGAGATGAAATACAATTATCATTGAAAAGCATTCTTTCTTCTCTAACGTGGTTTCTCTTCTATTGGTATCGCCTTAGCCAAAGCAACTGGCTTCTTGCCGAAGGCTGTTGGGAGGCTGAGTTCTTCAATTTTCTTCCTTTCATCGTCCACAACAACTAGCTAGCATCTCAACCATGTCTTATGCTTTCCTAATTTCCTCCAATATCTTATCGAAGCTCTTCAACTCCACAACTCAGCCAATTGAACCAACCTCCCATTGCACCGTGCACATCAACCTTTCTATATGATCACCTTTCCTCCATCACTTGGTATGTAGTGAGCACATGTGGGCTCATGTCCTTAGAACATTTCTTTCCCTTCCTCCATTTATATAACCATAACATACATTTTGCATGTTATATGTAATGAGTTGCGAGAGTTAGTTAGGTTCATGGCTTGTTCATTGTTGTATGAAATGCTTATAATAATAATAATTGTGTTTGTGTTGAACTTTTATTCATACTTGTAATAATTTTATTGCAATGGATGCCAATAAATTATATAAGTGTTAATGTCATGACCCTCATACACGCACGTTGGTACCTGTCAGTCGTGAGGTTAGTATGAATTAGTATGAATTGTTTGAGACTAGACGAGATAGAAGTGGGATTTTATTGAGAGTACGAATATTGAGTAACTTATTCTAGTGGAATTAGGGTTTCACGTGAAGCCCACAAAAACCGTATTAATGACTTGCCCCTAATGTAGTCAAATTGAGAATTTATTGACGTTACCGTGAAAAGTTTTGGGGTTCTCCTTTTCCTTGAGAAATAATAGGATTTTGAGGTTTTGATATAGAGGAGCATAGTTGAGAGACATCAGATTTTTGAAAAGTGAAATAAACAGATTTTTTTTTCCAGATATATCATTTAAACGTTGTGAGATTATTGTGATTCTTTAATAAATTTTTCATATCTTTAGTATTCAGGGGGTTACATGAAAGCATGCTAAAACCTCGGGGGATGTTGCTATAATTTCCAAAACCTAAACTGATAAAACCTGGAGGTTTATGTGAAAACACAATACAGCTTTAGAGGGGTGTCCGTGCAATTAACAACAAAGGTAAACTTGTCATTTGGAGAACCGAATTCCTGGCGCCAACAAATTTTGGACGAAGATTGAAACCACATAAAGTGCTTAATGTAATTAGTAAACCTAATAAAAGCCTTGGTACAAAAATTAACCCTTGAACAAAAAAATATAAACAAACATAAACCATCGACACCGCTTTTTCTTCGCACACCGACAAAAACTTGCACGAAGTTGTTTCACAAAGACATCCTACAAACATCATTCATATGAAAACACCATCCAAAATAACAAAAGCCCGAAACACGCAAAGACGGTATGAAACAGACATCCTAAAAGTCTTTGATATATCGAAACCGAGCACGAAGGCGCATACCATTAAACAGTTGGATATGTTTGACAGCATAAATTGAGGACAAAACAAAACGAAAAACAGCAGCATTAAACAGTACTTTCAAAACAGGATAATAAAAATCTGCCTCAAAAAGATAACCGGAACAAAATGCGCGAGCTCTTCAGAGAAGATCAGCCACATTCGATGGGAGCTCCTCAATCACCACGTTGTAAAACCTCTGGATGTCATAGAGCATTCTCTCGTCGTCCCTAGTCACAAAGTTAATAGCAACACCCTTTCTCCCAAATCTTCCACTTCGTCCAATACGATGAAGGTAGTTTTCGGGTTGAGTCGGTAAATCATAATTTATTACGAGAGATACCTGCTGCACATCAATCCCACGAGCCAAGAGATCAGTGGTGATGAGAACACGGGATGAGCCAGATCGGAATTCACGCATGATGATGTCACGAGTGTTCTGGTCCATGTCACCATGGGTGGCAGAGACAGTGTGGTCACGGCTTCTCATCTTGTCAGTAAGCCAGTCCACCTTGCGCCTGGTGTTAACGAAAATGACACTCTGGGTGATGGCCAGGGTCTCATACAGATCACAAAGGGTCTCGAGCTTCCATTCTTCTTTATCGACATTGACATAAAATTGCTTGATACCCTCAAGAGTGAGCTCATCACGCTTTACCAAAATCCTCACAGGCTTGTTCATAAACTTCCTTGTGATTTCAAGGGCTTCAGGTGGCATGGTAGCAGAGAACACCCCAACTTGAACCTTTGATGGCAGAAGCTGGAAAATGTCGTAGATCTGACCACCAAACATCAATTGTAGTTAGGAAAACATTGAAAACACAACAGTAAACACAACACCTTAATACAAACAACCAACCTGATCCTTAAAACCACGAGAAAGCATTTCATCGGCCTCATCCAATACAAACATCTTGATGTAATCTGGGCGCAGAGACTGCCTCCTCAACATGTCAAACACACGACCAGGGGTTCCAACAACAACATGAACACCAGCTTGAAGAATGCGCTGATCCTCACGAACACTTGTCCCACCAACACAAGCGTGAACCTTAACACCAAGGTAGTCACCAAGTGCTCGCATAACCTTCTCAATCTGCTGTGCCAACTCCCTGGTAGGTGCCAAAACCAAAGCCTGGCACTGGACAACACCATAATCGAGTTGCTGCAAAATCCCAGAGCAAAAGGTTGCTGTTTTCCCAGTTCCAGACTGAGCCTGTTGAATCACATCTAAGCCTTTGCAGAATGGAACAATTCCCCTTTGCTGAATTGCAGAAGGCTTCTCAAAACCTTCAGAATAAAAACAAATTATACATTTAAGGACGTTGAAGATGAATATAACTATAAAAGAAACATTCTTCAACAACATTGCCTATTGCAAGAAGAGATAATTCAAAATTCAGACATTGTAAAAAGGAAAATGAATAACATGTATTCCTACAGCAGTTGGATAAACTATGACAACTGCACAAAAGAGAACCATCCTACCAAACAAAAGACAACCACATAATGAACTCAGTTATACCTACCATAAGCATAAATTCCCCTCAGAAGATTTTCCTGCAATCCCATGGCATCAAAACTTTCAAAAACCTCATCATACGAGGTGAAGAACTCTTGTCCGTCAGTTGAGAGCCTACAAAAAGTAGACAAAAAATTAATGGTGAAATCAAATCATAAGCTGTAATAAACTATCCTCACCAAACACGAACTTAACAAATAACGTGTAAAAATAAACACCAAGAGAGAGACTCACAGCTCACTCATCTTAGTATCATACTGTTTTGCATCAAACTGTGATCCTTCAGGTGCAGCGCCTGCCATGACTGCAGAAGGAAATTAATTTAAAACATTTAAGATTCATAAATACCCAAAAGAAAACACTGTTTTGAAGGTATATAGGGGCAGATGTCCACAATATATATGGAATTTCAAAGGCTTTCCAATGATGGCTTGAAATAACATTTATTCAAAATAATATAACAGAAGAGCCAAACTTGTTAACAAAACAATAAGGTGAACAAGCATTAACTCCTGTTTTAGTTTTCGGAGAAGCGTTTTGAAAAGGGCAGATGTCCGTTTGCTACCCAGAGAATGAACCCACAAGCAAACGGACACCTTTTTACCCACTCCCCCAAAAGGGCAAAGAACTTCCATACCAAACAAATACTTTGACAAAAGGTAACATAACATAACTCTTTATCTAAGCATAGCCGGATAAAATTGAGAATTACAGTATCGAGTAAATCAACTTTCACTCTCATATTGGGATATTACAGTACAATAATTCGATGTCAGAACAGAAGAAACATAAAGGTAAAATCTTTTCACCCCCAACTCCAAGACAACAAAATTATATTCGCAGAAACACAAAGGGTGACCAAATATACATCGATAAAAAGGAAAAGCTGTAACTGTTTGCAGTAACTAGCCTAACAAACGCTGATGGGTTGCTGAGAAAACAGATGAATCCTCAACTTTCATGTTCGAATTGCCTCCCAACACGTAAAAACACACATAAAAAGTTAAAAAGTTCATATCTTCAAATCATATTCCCCAAACTTTCTTGGGAAACAAACAGACCGCCATTGAAATCCATCCGTAACCAAATAAAACAAAACTTGCAAACAAATCGAGCAGATAAATTCAGATCCAAAATACGATTAAAACCCACAAATCCATCACCAAAACAAATACTTTCACCAACAAAATCAATCAAATTAACACCTTCACAACCAGATATATAGATATACAACAATATGTATAAACATAAGAGAGATATAGAGAGAGGGAGACCTGATGATTTTGATGAACGCTGGAGAGAGAAAAGCCGAGGCCAATTGTAGGTTGCTAAAAGAGAGCTAGGGTTTCCCAAACTCCTCGGATCTGCGCCGTGGAGTTTGAAAGTAGGCGTGTGTTAAAATGAGGCTGAGTTTATACTATCTCACCCTGTTTTAGGTTTTAGGTTTTGGTGTTTCCCACTGCAAATTCCAAATATACCCTTGGGCTTCTCCTCTCATCTCCGCCTCCCGGGGCCCGTTTGGTCACTTGAGAAAATTTGTGTCCAACAAGTAAAAGAAAACTTTGCAACTAGTTTGCGGATCAAATTTCAATAGTGCGTATGTTGAATGGTTTAAGATTTATCTGAGTTCATTACAAATTAATTTGGGATCATTTAATGACAGTATCATTGAATAGTACATATCACCCTAGATTTTTCCTTAATTAATTATTGTTCATTGTGAAACAATAAGTTATAATCTTAGCAATTTAGTAACACGAGAATTTAATTAGTGTTCTATCAATTCACTTATTTTGTAACACGTATTTGGTTTACCTAAAATGTAAATATTTTATCAATAATCAACGTGTGTTATAATAGGAAAAATCTTGGGTGGTACGTATTATTCAATAGTATGGTTATTGAATGGTCCAGATTAATTTGCAGTGGATCTCAAATAAATTTTAAATCATTCAACAGTACGTACCATTCATTGAAGTTTGACCCGTTATCATAAATGGATTGATGACGTGCTTTTAGTGTAATACATGTTATATGAAATAAACTTTTTTGGGACGATTGCATTGGTCATTATCCGTCTAACTTTATGACTTTGCTAAGTTCTGACGTTGCTAAGTTCCATGATAGGCGACAGCCTTGGTCCATAAATTTTGGAAGCTCAGTATAAAAAAAAAATAGAGGCATTTTATTGTACTAAATTTATAATATTTTATCAATTTAGGTGCTAATTACATTCTACATCATCTACATTACCAGTGATTTTTAAAGTAGGCTACGAAATTTTAATTTACTCATTTTGCACTATAAGATTCTGTTTGTTACGGCGGACTAGTTCGAACTGAACTAACTTCAATGACTAAGTTGGACTGACTTGACTTGGACTAAGTAATATTAAAATTATGAAACATTTGATGCAGTGTCAGATTATGACTAAATTTTAATTTTTATATTAATTGTAAAAATCAAATTTAACTTTCTGATCTAAAATAATTAAATTTAGCTATCCTCCCAATTAAATTAAGCCATAATCAATTCTTTTTTATTTTATATTCGAATTGTTGAACTTCAAGATAATCATATTAATTCTAATATATTACAAAAAATTAATAATAATAATTAAGTTCATCAATTCTTCACTCCTCTCCATCTGTCTTCATCTGCCATAGCCTTACTAATCCCATCATCATCCCAATTATGAAAACAAATAATTGCAGAGCTGTTTCCTCCCAGGGATCTGCATATCCAAAGCAAACCACGACGCCCAGCCTCCTCCTCCAGCCGCGATTCAGCAACCGTGATCTGCAAATCTATTTCCTCCTCATCCACCCTTCTCTTTGAAGTAGCCACATCAAGAGCCAAAAATAATGAAAGCCCAGAACTCGCGTTCCCACTTCTAATCCTGCTTAATTCCTACATTCTACTCGGGATTGGATAAGGCCATTTAATGAGGCGCGGAGTCGGTGTCAGACCGACTTAGTCTCATTTATCTTAGTCTTGAACTTTACCAAACATGAGTTATTAGTCCTAGCTAAATTAGTTTTACTTAACACGGTATAACAAACGGGGCCTAAGTTTTTGAAACTGTATCGATTTATACTCACATGTTGCTTCTTCACTAACTTGAAAAAGAAATAAACTACCGAGGCCATATGCAGTCGTACACCTCACACCCTTTGAGCGGGACTAATTGACAAGAGAGAGAAACGCATATAAATTTTCCTCATTAATAATGAATGTATAATCTTAACCCGTCATTTTCAGAATCACCATGTATATGTGAGCATTTATGCATAGTGACGTGCTAATATAGATTCCTTTACAGCTGCAATGTACCATTTACGATGAAAAGCCAAATATTCTCATGAATTAAGTATATTATAGGAGAGAGATCCGAACCAACAAAATATTCAGTTGTAGATCAAACAAGACAACAAAATATCCAACGTGGCATGAGCCTTTTTGTAGCAAAAAGTAAGTGGAAATAGGAAAATGCCGATGGCGTTTTTGTGTCTTCTATGTCGGAGGAATCATTAACCATCGGGGTGGTTTAGTAGTTAAGAAGAATTTTAGGCTTGAATTTGACACGGTTTGGAGTGAATCACACAATTGTGACCAGAGAATACTAAAATATCTCTGTGAGGCCTTTCAGTCTCTAAAATAATAGACTGTCGTGGTTTGACTACATCTCTTTTAAAAAACATATATAAAAATGTCGTAGGAGTCATCCTACCATAACCATTATGCAATTTTAACTTTTATTAGAGTGGAGCCCAACTTTTTTATATGTCTAGCCAAAATTCTGGTGTCATGCCAGCATCAAACCACCTCAAATCCGAATCAATTTCCACTCTGAAATCGGAATTTCCTCCTTCACTAAGTTTGCTATTTTATTGGGCTTCCAAGAAACCCAGCCCAACAATCACAACCTTTTGTCCTAAAACTCTGTGTTTTGTTCTCGGAAAAATCTTCAGTGGTACGTATCATTGAATGGTTTAAATTAATTTGCAGTAGGTCCTAAATAAATCTTAAACCATTCAACAATACGTACCATTGAATGGTACATACCATTGAAGTTTGACCCTTTGTCCTCATCACATTGTTCTTGTTCTGTAGTTGTTGATCAAGCGGTTGAGATTGACTGTTCTACAAGAGCAGTTAAAGCTCACACTCGCACCAAATCAAAATCATTGCTTTGAGGAATCTCGATGGATTAAGGTTTTTTCTTGTCAATCCACTTCTCTCAATGGTACTAGAGTTGTTTTTGGTCCATTCAAGAAGTTATAATGTGTGTCATGAAAAGTTTATGTTATTATTAGGGATGAACTTTGAACTATTGGTAAGAAGGAAGACAAATGTTACTTAACCAGGAGTTAATCATGCCATTGAATTATCACATCATACATTGTGTTTTATACAAACTAATTTAAATTGCGTAAATAGTACATCTCGATTGATTTCGTCGTCGTTGTAACCTTAATGCCCTCTAAAAATCTCGCCAAAATTGACCCCTAAAGAACTGTTTGGTCAATTGGCTAAAAAGCTTTCACGTCACGTTTAGCACTCTAAATCAATTAACCACGTCATATAGTTCAAATACTGAAAAGCGACCATTTCAGCAATTAAAGTTTGTACTTTCATCATTTTAGTTAGTTTTCCAAAAACAAAAGCAATATGCGAAGATCACTTTCTTAATTTTATTAAACTATAATTGTACTTAAAATGTTCACACAGAGTTTGTAATTTGGTTGGTGTTTGATGTGTTCATGTTAATTCTTTATCTTAACGGGTAGCGTCATGTCAATTTATAAACTAGTGAATGACAAACTTTGAACTCAAACCCAACCCGTTAAAATAATGAATGACACGACCCGACTCGTGTCACCCGTTCATAATATATATTTTTTGGGAGGGGGAGGATGGATAGAACTTAAACCTTCATCTCAAAGGGGCAACACTCAATAACAATTAACAAGACCAAAAAATTACAACTATAATCTTCTAATCATCCACTATTGAAAATTAATCGTCTTTCATAAATCCAAAAGTTAGTGGTGGGGTTGTCAATATGACAATGAGCTTGAAGAGGAAATGTATGTAAAACTATTTAAAAATGCAAGCTTTTAATAAGTTGAAACAGGTACTCATGGTAACACTGACCCTTTAATTAACGAGTCACTTACGAATTTACCAGTTTTAACTCAAACTCATTAAAGCTCAACCAAAACACTTAATTTTTCATGCCACCTAGTTTAGAGCATTTGCCCTCGAAATCCCAGACTCGAATTTCAGTCCCCAAATATCTCACTTTCCAATTAAAATTCCTTATCTATACTAAAAGTGAGTTTTCGAAATCACTGTTCATAAGCCATTGCCTCAGCTTGACTCAGTACGACTCAGTTTTGCAAGCCGCTCAGTTTTACAAAGTCACTCAATTTTACAAAATTGTCACTAGAAAGCTGTGGTTCATTTGGACGAAAATGTTGTGTGTTGTCACTCTCATTCTTCGACAGCACTCTCAGTTGCCAAAGGGTTATTGATGTCGTCCTCTTTCTTCGACAACACATACCTGAAGCGAGAACTCAGTTTTCTCCTCCACCTCCTCCTCTCCAATTCTCTCTCAAAAAGCTAAACCACCGCCGTCATCCTTCTTGACCAAAAATCGTGAATCCGTGTTAAGTTTCCTGGTGAGTTCTCTTATGATGTTTTCAGTATTTCACATATGTATGCTGCCCAATTGATGCTATATAATAATTTGGTATATTAGATTTAAGTAGAAGAAGACTTTTTCCTAAATTGTGTTCATGTTTGGATTTCTAAGAGCAATTTACCCTACTCTAGATTTCAAAACTTGCAGGGTTGATGACTAGGTATCTGAAATTTTCAATATGATGCTCAGGTTTTTGCTTTTGGGGATTTGTGGGATTCTTTTCAATTTTTTTTAGAACATGTGTGCTTTTGAATTTGCTTCTTTAGGGATTTCGTAGTAGATTCTTAATCTTATTGGCTGATAATTTCTGATATCCTTCAAATGAATGGCAAGCATACCGTGATGGTGGAAGTTCACCAGTTTTGTATAGCAAAATTTTCTATATTTACCTATCAAATATAGAAGCTCTTTAATCTAAGAATTTCACATGTATAAATAAAGAAAAAGAATGCTACTAATTTGGAGTGAAAGGACCTTTTAGCCCCCAATCACATAAAAAAAAATGATTTGTGTAACTTTGTATTGGTCTTTTTATTCCTCTTAGTAAATAGTATTGTATATTTTAGTTTTCGAACTTTATTAAATTACAAATCAAAATCACCCTTTTCATATATACAACTGCATCTTTTTAATTAATATATATAGATTATTTTATTGGTTTGAATGTGATGATTCTTTACTTCTGTTTTCTTTGAATTGCATGATTTTACGTTTTGGGAATTCGAATAGGAGGTGCTTGAATGCATATTGGATATGTAATTATTGGAATTTGAGACTCAAATGGTGGAATTGAAGGTAAGACATACACTTCAAATTTTTGAAGTAAGGCGATGAAGGCAAAGTGGTGGTTTTTTCATTGAAAAGGTTTTGGTTGAGAAGGTTTCGGCTGATGAATTTTGGATTCTAGGTTAGAGGGAGGAAAGTGAATTGGAGCAGGAAAGGAAGAGGTAAAAGAGAACACTAATGAGTGCGATCCCACATGTCAAAAGAAGAAGCAGCAATTGCGAGGTGTCGAAGTGAGAACAACAACGCAAAATTCACCACTTATATAAATTTTTCTCATTTTACATTCAATTATTAATTCATATCTCCATTCAATTTTCAACAAATTCCCTATTATCAATTCAGGTACAAAGTAAGCTTTGTAATCGAAGATTCAACAAATGAAATCAATGTTATGCCCATTGGGAATGCAGAAGAAAAGCTATTCGGACCAACTTGCAGACATTTAGTTATCGAGAAAGGATACAAGGATCAGAACAATTTCCCACCTGAAATTCTGCTGACACAGGGGCAAACAAAAACATTTCAAATCAAATTTGGAAAAAGGAGGACCTTCAAACAAAAAACCGATAAACTCATCCAATCCATAATTGATGGCACATCACAATCACCATAATCCATCCCAATCTCACCAACAACTCCAGCACTGAAATTAAAAGAACAAGTCAGAAGAACTATTTTCCCCAATGAACCAGCCAAAAAACAAAGATGGTAAACACTTTTATTACACATCTATTCATGCAACAATAATTCTACTATATAATGTTTACTGACAAAATTTGTTGCCCTTAATTTCACTTCAAATCAAATGACAAAAGTGAAGTTAACCCAGAAAGTTCAAGTGATAATTCAACTTTGGAGGAAAAATCGGAACAGAGAGACCTTAAGAAAAAGTAAACATCATTGAACTCTGTCTATGCATTTGCACACATACTTCAATTCATTTTTAATCAACTATAGTTATTTAGTTTCTTTTATAATCCGGCCCTTTATTTCCATATGTTTTTCTTTCTCATATTTGCATCTTATTGTAATGAGTTTTTGAACTGTGTATTTAGGCTGTTAACCCTATTGTATCACCAAAAAAGTGATAGTATTGTGTAAATCATATTGGAAGATTATAATCGAAGTTAAATTTCTTTTTTTTTCTTTCTCTTCCTTCATGTGTAGTGCATACCCCATAAAAAGCACATATGTCTTCGTTTTTTTTCAACATATTTTCTATGTTTTTCGTATAGCTCTTACATTGATTGCTTCCAACTCTTATATTTACACACTCAAATTTGCTATGATATTAGTTTGTTAAAAGAAAATTTCAAAGTTTGACCTTTTTAAGTTGTAATATCATGACATATACGTTAAAACAATACGAACTCAGACTTTCTTTCAGTGTGATTCTGGAAAAAAGTTTTACTTCTCAGTGGATTTAATACATCATTTTATTTCATTTTTTTCAGAACTCAGTCTTTCATTTCATTTGATTTTATTGGATTCCAGGCAATTAGACCAGCCCAAAATCAAGTCTAAAATATGAGATTATCATTTTTTTTTCTTCTGCCAAAAGATTTAAAAAAATTGTTTAGAAGTTTTTCATATAGCGCAAAGAAAATATTTTACTTTACATTAGTATCCATTATTTTCACCTTAAAATCAAACACTAAGTTTCTACACATAAACACTATCAGCTATGTATTTCATTCGGATGGCTTGCTAATTTTGACGCAATTATGTTCTATCTTATTCTACACTACAATTGTACCTTCCTTTTTTTCCTTTATGTTGTACTGTTTCTTACATATCTTTTAATAATCTCCTCATCACATTTGAATTATTTGCATTCCTACAACAGAGAAATGAAGAAAAAACAAAAACAAGACTGAAAGTTCAAACAAGGCTACCAAAGAGCTAGGAAGCTCAATATCCAACCACAAAAAATGCTTACAACTTTTGCAGACATGTATATGTAAATATTTGCATAAAAAATGTTTAACAACTTTTGTAAATATGTAAATATTCAGTCCCCATCTTTTGCAGACATGTATGTGTAAATATCATGTATATGTAAATATTTGGTTCCCATCTTTTGCAGACATATATGTAAGTATTTGCTTAAAACTACAATCATTATGCAACTATTTTTACAACACAATTTCAAATCCCGCAACAACGCGCGGGCTCAGGAACCTAGTTATACCTATACTAAAACCCAAGTAAAAATCACTGTTTATTAACAATGAATTGACAAATCTACCCTCTTTCTTCTAACTGTTTCCTACATATTTTTATCAAAGGTGAATTAGCGCTTTTGCCCATCATTTCTTTGATCACTGACGGGTGGCAGACATGTCTGTCACCCTTAGAAGGGTGTAGTCAAATTAGGATTTGATAAGATTTCAATAGACTTTAAAATCAGGGTGTAGTCAACTAGGATTCTAAGAGAGGATTTTAAAAGACTTTGAAATTATGGTGTAGTCAAATTAGGATTTAAGAGGATTTTAAAGAATGCATCCAAATCTAGGGGTAGTCAATTATAATTTTTAAAGAGTCTAGATAAATCTATAGCTATTCAAAATGTCATAGATTTTGAAGGATTTCATTAAGTAAGAGATTTTGTAGGATTTGATAGTGAATTTTACACATAACAAAGGCTATAAAGAATCCCACCTCCACCCCTATGATTTCTTTTCATGGTTCTCTCTCTCAAGCTGACTTCTCTCTCTGACCACGACATCCTCGTCCCTTTCCTTTCTATGCTATGCAGAGCAGCCATGGCTGGCATTGGCCTTACCCCCATGAGAGAGGATTCCACATAAACCCCAAAAACTTCAAAAATTTGCTCTCCTGAGAGTTTGAAACACACCCAGAACATGGAATTGTGTGAGCACAAAAGGGCAAGCTTCAAAATCACAAAATAATAAGAAAAAAAGGCTGTGAGCATGAAAAATTAACCTGCTTTTCTTCAAGCTTGTTGTGCCCAATAATGGTGAGTCATTCCTCAGCAGCCTCACTGCTGAGACCCTTGTTACTACATCTCAGATTCTCAAACGCCTCTTCAATGGGTATATTTTCCTGCACTCACATAGTATTCTCCAAAGACGTAGTATCATATAAAATTTGGGAACTTGGAAAATGAGAAACCAGTTATACACCGTCAACATTATATCAAAGCTGAAGGAATATTAGAGAGAACCTTTTTGCATCCATGGGAAGCCATCAACCATAGCTACTGTGACAATTTGATTAGATTTATGACCTAAGCACCATTTATTACCATTTGATCTATTTGACAGCCAAGATTCAAAGTTTCATATGTCTATCAAAATCCATAAAATTTGTTACGTGAATCCTCTAAAATCTTCCAAAATCCATATAGATTGTGTATGGATTTTGTAGAAGTCCACATAATCGTATGAAATCCATTGCTTAACAAATCTATTAAAATTCTATGAAATCCTAAGTTGGCTACCCCCATATTCTTCTCTCCAGTTGTCTCTCTCTCTCTCAGTAAAACACATCGATGCCATTTTGCTTTCCCAAAAACCACGAACCACATCCTTTCCGCCAACCCTCAAGCCACAACCTTTTCAACCATCGACATTGCCAGTTCACCGAAGCTCTCTTTGTAAACTCTCTGTAAATTTGAATTATGTAAACCCTCTCACTAGAATCCTTGGAATCACCACCACCACTATCTGTAAATCTGTAAATCCAAACCCTCTTTTGCAGCGGCATCACCGCCACTATCAATTCACCCAAATTCATCGGCGTCGTTTTCTGTAACAGTATCTATTAAGGTAAGCAATTTAGAATTTTGAAATTGATTTGGTAATTTGTGGTCTCATATATTAAACTGAAACATTCAAAGGGATGAGAGCTTATGGCGATGGTTGGAGAATGATTCAAAGGAATGAGGGCTTCCGGGCTAAGACTTTCTCTGAAATAAATTTGAAAGATGTTGCCTTTTTCTTCAATGTGAAACAATTTCAAACTACAGTAAGACCAATTAGAATTATAGCAGCAAACTGATTCATTTTTCATGCTGGTTTTTGTGTTTTGTAGAAAAGGTATTTCAGGGGTTTGCATACTCGACCGCCAAGAAGAGGCGCCAAAGGTGTGCGCTCCTACCCACGATGTGAAAAAACCACAACTCTTTAACTCTTGAATGTTTTAGGGTTGTTTTAGGTTTTGTTTGGTTGATGAGAAAATGGGTTGTATTAATATTTGTTAGGCTGATGAGAAAATGGAGTAAAGATGTTTTATAGCTTTTTTATTGAAAGATGGGTTGTAAAATTGAGCCATCTACACTATTCATTTGTTAATACTGGATATGATACACTATTGATTTACTGGATATGATAAGATAATTCATTTGTTAACCGACTTTTTGTACTCTTAACATATAGTACTAACAACTGAATTATCTTTGCAGGTTTACAAAATTGACACTATTTTTGTATATTGATTTACTGTATATTAGTTGATGAAAAAGCTTTTATATATCAGTCTTTGGGTACAATTGAGCTATCTATTCTCATATCCAATATCATCACGTTCACATACTCATGTCAGTCAATAAAAAAGCTATAAGATAATTTATTACAACCCATTTTCGATGTAAATAATATCAATTTTGTTTCTATAAAAAAGCTATAAGATTTCTCAAGATCAATGATTGATCGAGTTCAAACTAATAAATTCTGGAGTTTGTTTGACTTTTTTTCATTTTTATTTATCATTTTAATTATTGTTTCTTTTGTTTGGTTGAACTTCCGTGGTTCTTTCCATTTTACAGTAATCAAATCTTTAAGTGTTTGTTTTCTGTGTTCCATGTTCACTTAATCATTTTTGTTTGGCCTCTATCTACAATGAATGGTCACACGAATTTGTCGCCAATGTATTCCTTTCCCATTTAATCTACCTTGATGGAACAGAATTTTGGTTATTTTTAACTACTGATTGTTGCAGGAGAATCCATTCATACTGCAGTACACCTAAAACTTCAATTGTTGTTCTGTGCATTATGACTTAATCGTTTATCAGGTTGTTTTGTGCTCTTTAGGTTGAGGAGAACATCTGCAAGTTTGCCAAGAAGGGTCTGACACCCTCTCAAATTGGTGTTGTTCTTCGTCATTCTCACATCTACAAGATCTTGCGTATTTTGAAGGCTCACGGTGCGTAATACCTGAAGGCTCATTAGATTTTGAAATTGATACCAAAAAGTTTGAAATTTTGAAATTGAAATTGATATCTTTCGTATTCTGAAGGCTCACTAGATTTTGATCATTTCACCTTACACCTGGCTTAATTAATTATAACCAATTACCAGAAGATAATTCATTATATCAAGTTATTTTTATGATGGCTTAATTAATTGTAAGTTCACCGCTTCATCTACTGTTTTCTTTGATTTCTAAATTTTTAATGTCTATTTAAGTAAATTGTTTTCGGTGTTAAAAGCTATAAGCTTAGGATTGGGTCTTCAAGTGTATTTCTTAACCTTTTTATAGTTCTTTTTTTTTCTATGTAATTTTTTCCCCATGTTTAGCATCTGCTTTTATTTATACATTTGATTCAAGTGTTATTTCAGATTTTTAATACTTTTAATTTATTGTTGTTTATGTTTGCATCAAGAGAATTTAATTTCGAAAATCATTGGCGACTGTGCACCTATGACGGTGCACCATTGATCTGCTTTTCAACAAGTTTGGCTTTAGTCAATTGGTAAGAGGACTCACTTTAACCTCTAAGTTTTTTCCATATAGTGATATGAATTAAATGCACATGCATTATTTTGAATTTTTAAGAGATATTTTTAGTCTGCAAATGCTTTGTAATGTCTTGAATAATAAGGAAATTCTGTTTTGGTTGCAGTTTTATTTCTGTATAGTTACTGTTATTTGTAATTTTACCGGCCTAACGATGCCATTTGATGGCCAGAAGCTTGGAACCTCTGGCCTCCGCAAGAAGGTTGTCTCTCTCTCTCTCTCACTTTTTTTTTATCATTTCATAATGAAATCTTTTGCATGAATGCTGAATTTTTGCACATTGTTTGCTGCGATAAATTTTGTTGTTGTTTGATTTGGTGAATTCCTGCATTATTTTGTATAGTTTTGTTATTTCCAGATCATTAATCAGTGCATGAAATTGAAATTGTTTAGGTCTGACCTCTGTTCGATCAAATTGATCCGTTTGATCCATCATCCAATGTTTAGATTCATTTTAATTTTAATTGGTTTATAACCTAATTACATCTTAGTTATAGTGCTGAATAGGATTCCAGAAGTATCTAAACTATTTATACCTTAGTTAAACTGGTTTCATTTTAATATACAATTTGTCTTGATGATCGCTTTAGTCGAAGTTCAATATGAGTTTAAAAACACAAGAAATCGGTCGTTGAAAAATGCATGCCTTGCACTACTAAGATTGATGTGACTAATGTTTTGGCTTTTCCTTATTTATCTTCGTATTATGGTGGCTGAAAATTTTCAGGTGAGTTTTTACGCAACCTCATTATTTACAAAATTTTATTTGTTCAACATTCAGTGCCCTTCCATCGGATCAAATTAAAGGTAGAAATTACTAATCATATTAATTAAACCTTTAATTGATGATTACCCTTCCGCATGAATTGTAACTTAATTGATGTTAATTTTTATTCCATTGTAACTTAGTTGATTTGAATTTGTGCAGTTCTTCATTTTCAAGGAACTGATTGTACCGCTAAAGTACATGCATTGAAATTAAAGGTATGTATTAACTTTTTAATCTGTTTTAAATTATGATCATTTCGATTAAAAGCGAATCTTTTCTTTTTAACAATGAACCAATGAATCCATGAAAGGGTTTAATACGAGAAAGTCTACTTTTCCTTATTATTTTGTCTTTGATAGTTATATGCATGGTGTGTATTGTTGTGAGATAAATGTTATATGTTTGTTGATATATATATATATATATATATATATATATATTGCTTTGCAACCATCTATTCCTTAATTGGCTCTCATATTTTATCTATATCATGTCTAAGAGGTCTTTGAACACTTAAATAAATGAAACAGTTGAAATAATAAAAAAAAAATTATCAGTGTTTACAATGTTCAGCTTGAACACAGTGATCAACCCAGAAAAGTTGCAGGGGCGTTAATTTAGTCCATCTCACAGAATTTGATTAATCGCTAGAATATTTGTGAGGCGCAGTCTCCCATCATCTCCTCCTCATACTACTTCTGCTCATCAAGGTACCATTCTTACTTCGCTTTTCTTTTATAGGATGTTTCATTACAGAATTTTGATTAATCAATATTGTTTTTTTCTTTTATTATTCCTCTTATTCTCTTTCAAAAGCTGCACGCGCTTCATTTTTCAAAATCCATCATCTTCTTCGCCTATCACTTCAGTTCATCAAGGTCAGATTTTCACTTCGATTTTCTCCCATGGGTGGTTTCATTTCTGATTGTTTTTATTTTGTGACTATTTTTTTAACTCTCCTTGAGAACAATGTTTGGAAAACTTTGGTTACGAAATATACTCGAAAGGAAGATCGACAATGGGTAAGCATCACTCTCAAAACTGGTTTATCTCTACATTAATTAATTACCATTATCTTTGCTGGTTGGATTATCTCTAGATTAGTTAATTACCGTCATCTTTGCTGGTTGGTTTATCTCTATATTAGTTAATGACCATTATCTTTACTGTTTTGAGTTAAGGAACTACCCGTGTGGAATGTGTCAATCTAATCATTTTTGCATGTAAATAGCACAACGTTCTATAATAGGACTACTACCCATCCAAGGCCACATGTACTGCGAAATGTGTCGATCAAATCTTTCAAACATAATTTTTCATATAATTTTCAATTCCGCAACAACGCGCGTGTCCACGAAAATTTGGAGTGAAGATAATCACGTCAATCGACCAAATCAGAACCAATTGTCATGTCTGGATAATTACAGATTCGACCATCAATAATAATCAAAATTACACATGCACGAGCAATTCTCTATTTTCCGCCTTGTTTCCAGTTTCCACCATCACTGCATCCAGGACCCAACCTCTTCTTCTTCCACTTCTCTGAAGCCTTCCTCTCTCTTGAAACCCTAGATCGAGCTCTAACAGATCTCCTCCAACCTTTACATTGATTACACAAATTTTAGGTAACAGTTAATCCTTTTCTTTATTATCTTTCTATTTAATTAATTAATTAATTAATTAATTAATTTTTTATTTTTGGATCCCTTGTTATATTTTCTGGTTTTGGTATGAGTTTTAGAAAAATGGGAAGCTAATATTGTTTAGAATTGTGGCTGAATTGGTAGTAAAACGGTACGTTTGTAGTGATTTTTGGAAATTTTCTGTGCATTTTGATGCTTAGATCTCTGGGATGTTATGCTTTGTATGTACATTGTGTCTGCAACATGTTTGGCTGCTGAGAAAATTAGGGAATGCCGGGAAAATAAAGGTTTCATATCGATGCGTTGCCTTTTATTCACATCTTGATTTATGTTTGATTTTCTGGCATAATTGAGCTTAAGAAGAGAAGCAAATAAAGAAATCGAGATTTTGTTTGTGAAAAAGAGAAAACACAATTGAAAATGGAAAACTATTTTCAGTAACTTAAGTTGATTTGTTTTCGAAGAAGCATTTAAGTAGAATTTTACTTATTCAGTTCTTGTGTATTTGAGCTTATCATTTTATTTCGGTAAAATATAATTTTGATTCGTGTTAGTGTGCATCAGCCATTGCAAATTTTGGCTTCCTTCAATTTCGTCGGGAAAATAGTTGTATTTGAATAATGAATTTCTTTAGTTTGTTGTCTTTCAGGTTGATTTATTGAATTTAGTTCAAAATGTTGATAGCAACGCATCTTATGGATCACCTGAAGACATTCCAAACCCCAACCGTGATGGAAATGCACCTTCCCAGAGCGACGTTACGCTTCCCTTCCTCGGTCGGTCTGGCCTTGGCAATCAGAATTATTCGAATTTAAAAGCAGCATATTCATATTCTTACTATAATGTTTCGACAAAGACTCGCCTGCTACAATTGATGTTTTCAATGCAATGCATTGGATGTCATACAATTTTCGGATATCAACGGGCTTGTGCTGTTATAAACTCATCCTTGATATTTTCATTCTTAGGTTTTGACTGCCAGTGGAGCGTTTTTTGTGAAATTTTATTTGCCCGGAACGTCTATTGCTGAGACTCGAAGACTACACTTCTTCCGGTGATAGATTTCTCCAAATAGGACTGCTTGAAGCCAGGGACAAGTTCTTGGCTCTCCGTCCGCGGAGAGGTTTGCCGTGCACTGGAAAAGCTCGGCGGGTTCGTGGCGATAATGCCAACAAAGTTTCCGCGGAGCTCTATGACACTATGTTTGGTGCACTGAAGGACTTGTTTGAGTACCGAACTCAATGCCAAAAACCGATACGAAGATAATCCTTTCTATGGCCATTTCACTTATAATTCTGTCCATGAGAGCTTGGGGATTCATAATCCCACACACTCAGAAGAAACTCAGAAATTCACACATCTTTTATTGGAAGCCATAGTATTGTTGAAATCAACTCATCGGGTTAGTCATCAACTCATCGGGTTAGTCTTGTATCCGTCGGGATAGTCTTGTATCCGTCGGGATAGTCTTGTATCCATCGGGTTAGTCTTGTGTTCATCGGGTAAGAGCTAAGGTTGCAGGTCTTTATCTCCTCTAGCTAGCTTAGTGCTAGGTCTTTGGGTTAACCACCTGCACACTCATATTTGGTGGCTGTGTGTCTTGTAATTAGTTCCAAGACCTGGAAATTAGTGCCTAGGTTAAGGGTGAAGGATCATGGCTTGTTACCATTAGACCTTAGCTTGCTCTGTATTCCTCTATATATGTCTCTTCCATTGTACTTACAATCTATGATGAAATAATACATTCAATATCAAAATTTCAACATGGTATCAGAGCAGGAATCTTAACCGGTTCTACTTCTGTATATCTTCTTCATCTTCATTGCTAAAATGGCAGAAGAAAATCCTTTCAACATAGAGGTTGAGAGTTTTCAAGCTGCCAATACTTCAGCCATGCCTGAAGCAGATGTCAATCCAGATCCAAACCAACGATTGAGTTCTGTATTACTGAACGAGTTCAATTATCTTCCTTGGTCGAGAACCATATCTCTAGCTCTCGGTGGTAGATCAAAGCTGAATTTCATCAATGGAAAAAAATGAAGCTCTAGATGTCTCTTCACCAAGCTATGAAACTTGGGTGTCACAAGACCAACTTGTCATGTCGTGGCTCCTCAACTCCATGGAACCCAGAATAGCTGAAATATTCAGTGATTCTGAGTCTTCACATGTTCTTTGGAATGATGTCAAAGACATGTATGGGAACCAGAATAATGCAGCTCGAGTGTTTCAACTTAAAATAGATCTGGCAAGCTTGGGGTTTGAGTATAAAAGATCTCAGAAACTGAATCGTACTACACACAGGGCCAACCATGCATCTGACACTCTCAAGAGCTTCACAGCAAATCCAACGGCACTCATGAGTGAGTTTGCAACACACTTACAAAGCAAGAAAGAAGGGATGGGAAGTGATCAGTTTGTCAACTTTGTAGATGGAAGCTCAACAGCTTTGTTAAGCAAGTTTGCTGGATTTCTGGCAGAAAATGAACGCATACCTAAAGAAGACATCCCAGGTATTTTGAATGCATTCAAAACTGCTCTTAATGTAAATATGTTGCATGATTTTTGGGTTGTTGATTTCGGTGTCACAGATCACATGACCAACCATGTTTCTAAGTTTCACAATTTTGAAAAATTATCAAAACCTTCCCTAGTTTCAACTGCAAATGGTGAGAGTGTCAAAGCTTTAGGCAAAGGGAAACTCAGCTTAATGTTAGACACAATTGATTCAGTAGCCTTATACGTTCCTTCCTTTCCATTTCAACTCCTATCTGTAGAAAGAATTACCAATACCTTGAATTGCTTAGTCATCTTCTCTTCGCACAATGTCATTTTTCAGGATTGTGTCACCAAGAAGACGATTGGTGAAGGATTTTACCTATCAAAGAGCAGTCCGAGAGGGTTCCAAGCCAAGTCCAATTTATCCCAAAATAATCAATTGCGGCATCAACAATTAGCACATCCTTCTCAACCTGTTTTGTCTTCATTATTTCCAAACTTAGGGAAAGATTCAATCCAATGTGAAACCTGTCAGTTATCCAAGGCCACTAGAGTCTCCTTTCACTCATCCTTATCTAGGGCTAGTAAGTTGTTTGAACTTGTTCACTCAGATGTATGGGGATCAACTTGTGAATCTTTTGATGGTTATAAGTATTATGTAATATTTATTGATGATTTTTCTAGAGCCACATGGTTGTATCTGTTAAAGTCTAAGAGTGAATTAATGGATGTGTTTAAAAATTTTAACAATCTCGTTAAGAACCATTACTCTTCACAAATCCAAACCCTAAGATCTGATAATGGCACCGAATTCATGTCCCATGTCATGACACAATATTGGAGCAATCATGGTATTATGCATCAAACAAGTTGTGTTGGCACTCCCTAACAAAATGGGGTATCCGAAAGGAAAAATCGTGACATACTTGAAAAAACAAGAGCATTAATGTTACAAATGAATGTACCAAAGAGATTTTGGTCCCAATGAGTCATGGCTGTTGTCTACATTATCAATCAACTTCCTAGTCAAGTTTTGGAATTCAAATCACTCCTAGAAGTTATTAAAGGGAGGAAAATTGATCTTTCACATCTAAGAGTCTTTGGTTGTGAATGCTTCACTCATGTCCAACCACACCATCGAGATAAATTGGATCCTAGAGCACTCAAATGTATTTTTCTTGGTTATTCATCAACTCAAAAGGGATATAAGTGCTATGATCCCCAGTTGAGAAAGATGATTGTCTCTAAAGATGTGTGTTTCCATGAAACTAATCCTTTTTTCAACAAGTCTCTTGATAACACAAGACAAGGGGAGTGTATGTTTCATGTGTTTCCTCTACCAAGAATCGAGCTCAATGCACCAATTGCTTCAACAAGAAGAAGTATCAGTGATGATGCATCACCTGCACCACTAATCGAGAACAGCAGTGAAGGCATTTGTCCAGAGCAAGATGATGATGGATGCAACCAAGATAATCTTCAAAGTGTAGCTGATAGCATGAACGAATGTGAGATACCTGTCTCGGCACCACGATGCAATCCTCTACGTGATAGACATCTTTCTACAAGATTTCAAGATTTTGTCACATACAAATCCAAACATCCAATATCCAACTATGTGTCGTATCAAAAGGTGTCCTCATCGCATGCTGCTTTTCTTAGCACCATTTCAAGTCACAGTGAGCCTCAATCCTTTCATGAGGCTAACAATCACAATGTGTGGAAATAAGCAATGCAAGAAGAACTCAAAGCATTGGATCAACACAAAACCTGGAGTCTCACCAAACTTCCAAAAGGAAAAAAGGCAGTTGGTTGCAAATGGATCTATAAGATCAAGTTTAATGCATATGGTTCAATTGAGAGGCATAAAGCAAGACTGGTGGCTTGGGGATTCACTCAAACATTTGATGTTGATTATAAAGAAACATTTGCACCAGTTGCCAAAATGAACTCAGTGAGGGTTCTATTGTCAGTTGCTGTTAATAAAGGTTGGTCCATGTACCAAATGGATGTGAAGAATGCATTTCTACACGGTGATCTTGAAGAGGAGGTCTATATGAAGTTGCCACCAGGACATCCTTAAAGCCATGAACCTAATTTAGTGTGCAAATTGCACAAATCGATTTATGGCGTGAAACAATCTCCTCGAGCTTGGTATGCCAAACTAAGTTAAGTTCTTAATAGTGTTGGTTTCACAAGAAGCAATGCCGATTCATCCTTGTTTGTTTGTACTGGTGTTGCGGGAAAATTGATGGTGTTGATATATGTGGATGACTTGATAATCACAGGGGACAATGCTGATGAAATTTCCAAACTCAAACAGTCACTCCAACAAAGGTTTTCAATCAAAGATCTTAGGGTGTTAAAGTATTTTTTTGGAATACAAATGGCAACTTCCCACAAGGGACTGTTTCTTAACCAACGAAAATACATCATGGACTTACTCAAGGAAGCAAAAATGAGTGATGCTAAGCTTTCCATTACTCCACTCGATTGCAAGCTCAAACTCGACTTGGGAGGCACACCACTCTCGGATATCAGCCACCATCAAAGATTGGTTGGTAAGTTGATTTACCTCAAATTTACCAGACCTGATATAACATATTCAGTAAGTATTGCCAGTCAATTCATGCACTCTCCCACAATCGATCATTTAAATCTTGTCAAGAGGATCTTACGATACTTAAAAGGTTCTGTGGGTCGTGGTATCATCATGAAGAAGAATGAAAATACCCAAATCATAAGGTACTGTGATGCGGATTTGGCAGGAAATGCAATTGATCATAAGTCCACAACTGGTTATTGTACTTTTGTTGGTGGAAACCTAGTTATGTGGAAGAGCAAAAAACAAACTGTCATTGCAAGATCAAGTGCTGAAGCTGAATATCGTGCCATGGCATCAACTGCGTGTGAGCTGATATGGCTCAAGGGACTTCTGTGTGATCTAGGTATGTTCAAGGATCAACCAATGAACTTATTTTGTGACAATCAGGCTGCCATGCACATAGCCTCTAATCTTGTGTTTCACGAGAGGACGAAACACATCAAAGTTAATTGTCACTATGTACGTGCATAAGTTCAGTCACAGGTGATTAAGACACATTACATCAGAAGCTCCGATCAGTTGGCTGATATATTCACCAAACCCCTGGCTTCTCATCAGTTTCAACAGCTTCTATCCAAGCTTGGATCCATCAATCTCCTGGATCCAGCTTGAGGGGGAGTATTGGAAGCCATAGTATTGTTGAAATCAACTCATCGAGTTAGTCATCAACTCATCGGGTTAGTCTTGTATCCGTCAGGATAGTCTTGTATCCATCGGGTTAGTCTTGTGTTCATTGGGTAAGAGCTAGGGTTGCAGGTCTTTATCTCCTCTAGCTAGCTTAGTGCTAGGTCTTTGGGTTAACCACCTGCACACTCATATTTGGTGGTTGTGTGTCTTGTAATTAGTTCCAAGACCTGGAAATTAGTGCCTAGGTTAAGGGTGAAGGTCCATGGCTTGTTACCATTGGACCTTAGCTTGCTCTATATTCCTCTATATATGTCTCTTCCATTGTACTTACAATCTATGATGAAATAATACATTCAATATCAAAATTTCAACATCTTTTCTGGCCTAACGAAAATGACCAGTTCCAGTATGTATATGTATAAGTTATTACATTTCATGAAATTAATATAGTTCTCATACTCTTAATCATATGCTTAGAGCCCGTTTGATAACCATTTCATTCTTAGTTTTTAGTTTTTAGCTTTCAGGCTTTTGAAAACTGAAAGTAGTTACCAAACGGGTTTTCAGTTTTCAAAAAAAATAAAAACTAAAAACGAAACGGTTGTCAAACGGCCCCTTAATTAATACTCATTTACTAACAAATTTTTATTTTTTGGGTAGTGATAGTGCAGATTCATATGCAAAGGTGATGATGGAGCTAGATCATGTTGTAACAAGAATGGTATTCGAAAACTACAGTGTAGAGAAGTACCACGACGAACACATTCAATCTACTTCTCACTTTCTCCAATTTGCTAAATACAAAGAACCCAAAAAAGCTAGAAGCGATGTGGGTTTAGTGAGTCACACTAACAAGAACTTCAACACAATTCTTCATCAAAATCATGTCAATGGTCTGGAGATAAACACAGACGATGACGAGTGGATAATGTTCAAGCCTCATCTACCTTCATAGATAGAGATCTGTTTAAGGTATGCAACAACTTTTGAATTGATGAATGGTGAACGCAATCTATAGTACAACATGCTTGCATTATGTTAGGGGCAGTTTCCATGCTCTAATATTTTCTTTGGTTAACTGAATTAGGTATGGAGTAACAGCAGGATATGAGTTTGTAGACACAGAGTCAACGTGAGAGAAAATGATGAAATGAGATACTCATTTGGATTCTTCTCTCTAAAGGTAGGGGTAACATCCGTACCGAATGAGCTTGTGGACGAAGAACACCCCTTACGTTACAAGTCACTGGACCAAGTGGAGTATATCAAAGCACAACAGGTGAATAATGGAATTGAATGCACAGCTGAAGCATTTTGTGGAGTTTGATCATCTTAGTTTACTATTTGTATCCGATTCCTTACGTGTGAGCTTCCCCTTAAAATCCGTGATCAAATAACTAAAAATCAAGAATCAGATAAACTAGCAGAGTAGCAGGAGTACTCCCCGATTCCCTTCCTTTTTCTATTTCTAAGTTCTCCGATTCCTTCATCTTCCCATTTTTGTTAAGTAAACATGCTCCGCTACTAGGAGAAAGTACCAAAATTGGTCCTGCGATATGCAAAACGTAAAAATCTTACACATGTCATTAGAACCTCCTATGCACAAGTAATTTGGATGCTTGGGTCAACTACCATGGCATATAACCCCATTATACGCCACTTCCGTCTTTTAATGAGAAATAACTGGGTACGTAGCTTTGTATGTAGCACAACTGCTTCGCATCGCAAACCAAATTGTTGAACAAAAGCATAGTAACTGCTTCTACCACTGCAAGCTGGTACAAGCAGTTCTCTCCTGTGACTACCAAACCCGAAATGGTGACCACCGGACCCGACAGTCATCGTTTGACAAAATTTTCTCACCAAATGATGTATCACTCCACATGTTAAAGTGATGGCTTGTAATATTGAACCAACCCTAATTTGAAGCAGCTCGATTCATAAGACAAACAGACAAAAACACCTAGGAAAACACCTTCGGACAAACAGGTAGGCGTAGGTTGAATCCAGTCACTCACTCGAAATGGGAATTGACTTCCGATAGAACCAAATTCAAATGCATTTTCATGATAAACAAGAGCTTAAACTGTTTGATTGGATCAATGAATTTACATACACCATTCTACAAGTTACAAGGAACACACTAGTCAGACTTACAGTTGATGACCTAAGCCAAGGCAACAACTTCACCACGCAAACCTGTAAAGATCGAAACAAACATTGTGAAGGTAACACACATCAAGATAATAGAAAGACTTACAACAACTAAAGTACGCATACATGCTTCGGACTTACATTGTTCATAAATCTCTTCTATTAGCAGTAGCATTGACTCGGTATCTTCTGCCATCATTGAAACTCTTTCTGCTTCCTTCATCGCCTGAGCAGCCAAAAAGCATTTGTTATCAGCATCCACAAGTTTGTAGGCAGCATTATCAGCTGCATCCTTCACTGTTTCAGTAGAGATCATTGGCCCATAATTCTGCAACTTCCGGGGCCTCACTTCCTTTTGATCTGGAGTAGATATAGGTGTTTGTGCTACCAAAGTTGCATCCTTTTTGAGCTTGTAACCATTTTGCGCCTAAATTTGAAGGGAACACTTTAGAATGTTTTAAGTACCGCAAGTGTCGTATAATTAGGAACAAAATTTGAAATGACAGAAGTACACAACAAAGCATCATAGAGAAATGTTAGAAAGATATTAGAAGTACGCGATTTAATTATACCGTGCAAGTGCCAACTAAATAGTTAGAATACGAATATGAGCATTAGCTATAACTCAACATTTGAGAAATATAACCAGATTGAGTGACTGATTCAAGCCTTCAGACAATGCTACATGCAATAAACGACATATAAAATTATTAATGAAAAGCTGAACTTGTAAAATGTCATCATGCTAAATATACCTTATCCAGTTTTCCTTGCATAGCAAGCTGTCTTAACCTTGTACCCAATACCCTTCTGAAATTTGGTGGTACAGGCTCCTCATGCCTTTGCTGCAGTATGTGTATCAAGACAGTCACCATCTTTCTTGTACGAAGATGAAATTTTAAAAAGACAGCTAGAGATTAATTGCAAACTCAAAAGTCTGAGTGAGAGGCAAGGAGTCAGCAATTGTGCCTTGCTGCTCAGAAAAATAAACATACTTAACTACTTTAATCCCCATAATAATTGATAATGTTAGTGAGAAACACTTCAAGAATGAAACCATAGAAAACAAACCCCTCACATATGCTGCTAACAGTCGGGTGTAATAATAGTTGGGTCCAGGGGTTTTTCTGCTTCTCAAAGTCAACTGGTAATCCGAGGGAAGGCTAATGAAACTAACATATAATACGTTCTCAACCTTACACGGCTTGTCTTTGGTTTGTGCAACAAAATTTGAACTTTGAAAGTTTGAATATATGTAGTGAAAGAATTTGCGCTATGCAAGATTTTTTTCATGATTCTGCAGCAGGTTTCCCAACTAAGCTACGAACATTCAACAACCTAATACAGGTATTTCATAATAAATCAAATTAATCAGATATTTTTAATAATACATAACAAAAGACCTCAATCTGACCTCAATATAGTTAAGAATGGCACCTATAGTAGATCCATCCTTATCTTTCATCGTTAAAAGGGCCTCAAAAATCATTGCATCATACCTGTTGAAAATTGTTTAAAAGGAAGAAAAAATAAAGGAGCGGATCAAGTACCCTGCAGATGACTTAAACAAAAAGCTCTTTAAAGTTTATCCATAATGAAGAAGAAAGACATTAATAAATGTGGCTACTAACTATAAAAACAGAATAAATTAGTGAATGGTTGAATGAGTAAATGCCTAAACGGAAAAAATTTGAATCATTGTAAATAGTACAGAAAAATTACACTATCTAGAACAAACTAAATTTTAATGTCGCTCACAATAGAAGCTGCATCTGTTCTATACAAACGTACTGCATCCATAGAAATAACTCATTTGTCTACCTATTGTTGAGCTTTACTATGTCCTCCTACCGTTCTGTATCAGATCACACAAAAGGTCAACACTGGCTCTAGTTTGAGAAATTTTGGCACGTTTGGCATTTTTCAAAGATCTCTAATGTCCCTGGAACTGTGTTTCAACCCGTCTCTAAGAGAAACATACGTATTTCAATTCTTAATTCCAGTTGTCTGAAAAGAGGAAAAACTGAATGAGCTCTTCATAGAATGTCGGGATTCAGGAATGTTTTCTCTCCATCTTTGAACCCTATATTCTAAACATCGTTTTATATGACATGCCATACATTTGCAAACACCCTTTCTACTTCAATTCAAACAGTCACAACATCATGTTTATTTCAACTGGGATTTTGTTCTAAAGAAGCGCTATCAAAAAGAAATATGTAACACACCGTCTATGGCCTGACAACATAAGACTCAGAAAAGCACACACCTTGGAGCATTTTTCCCATCAGATGCTGTACTCAAAGCATTTTTTGTGACAGCAACGGGAGATGCACTGGGACGAACAGAAGCAACAGGGGCGGGGCTCTGTACAACGTCATGCTGGGCAGTCACAACCTTTCTAATCTTAGTAGCCCTTGGCCTTTCCTTAGAACCATCACCTAAGTTCCTCCACTTATCCTGATGCGCGAGAGAAAAACGAGACAAGTAAATAACATTACAAAAGAAAGGACCAAAATCATCAATTCATTTACTGAAGCAGCCATAGAAAATACAAATTAGACAAAACCAAAACTAGGGTTTCTTCATACACAATTATATATAATGTATATATACAAAAAACAACATGCATGCATATTTGTGTGTGTATCAATTGCTGATTACTTGTCGTCAATTTCAAGCAGAAATCGGGAGACCTAGGGTTTTCTAACCAGGAAATTGCACATTTCTCAGAAATTCAATGAATAATTTATCTGCCTAACAGTTCAATCAGCATCAACTCAGCTTTTAAAAAAATTCACAATTTACTTTTTGAACTTTAAAATTAAGCTAAAAAAATAAGAAAACTGAGGGAAAGAGTGAATTTTTGTTTTCAATAAGAAGAACAAGTGGCAATAGATGTAAATAGAAGGGAACCTTGAGGTCGATATTGGAACGGTGAATTAGGAAAGGGGCACACTCGGGATCTTTGATGATGTTCTTCCACTTGCCGGGTCCGTGCTTTGCTACTCCGGCGAGTAGGGCTTCTTCCTCCTCCGCCGTCCACTTTTGCTTTTGGTTTCCCATTCTACCCCTCTCTCTCTCTCCCCTCCCAAGCTTTCTCTCTCACTAGACTTCTCTCTGTCTAAAACCCTGTGTGTGTGTCTGTCTCTCTCTTAAACAGATTTTGGCTTTCGAGGGAAGAAGGACGACATCTGTGTCTATCTCCCGCTTCCCGCTGTCCTTCCGTTTACTTATTTGGATAAAAGCCCATGTTAGAGGATCAATGTCTCATATCGGCCCAGACACTTCCTATTATGTTTTTCGGCCCAATAGGTCCAATGACCGGTAAAAACACTTTGAAATTGCTTCTAAAATGGCTAAAAACGATTTTTGATAATCAAGTGTTTTTGAATGCATTTGAAATAAATTTTTTTTATAATGTTATTCAGGATGTACTGAAGTTTTTAATAAATTTAAACGTGTTTTGTAATGAAAATATTTTTAATAAAAACATAAGTGCTACAAAAACAATCTCAAATGAGTCTAAAGTACGATTTTGGTCTCTATAATTTTGACGAAATTCCATTTTGGTCTCCATAATGTCTATTATTGCGATAAAAACTTTATCGTTTACTAATTATGTTATTCAATAATAAGGACTAATTATGTCAACAAGTGGAATTAGTCGTCACAATTGAAATTGTATGGAATAAAGTGAAACTTAGCTCATACTATCAAAATTATAATTATAATTGGGCCAAAAATAATATAAAATTAATCCTCACATATATGAATTATGAAAGGTCAGTCCCTAAATGAAATAAATAGAACTTGATGCTTCTTCAAGAAGCACTTCCAAGTTTTTTTTTTCAAGAAGAACTTGGAATTTTAATGTGTTTCTAATTAAAACAATCTTGTCACTTAGTATTACAGTCTAGTAGTGTTCTTGTTCACTTGTAAGTGAGCGGTCTTAGGTTTGATTCTCGCTAAAGACCAATTCAAACTAAATTATTATGACTAGCTCATTGTCAGGTTTAGCCCACTCCCCCACTCCTTAGTGTAGATAATATCGAATTGTATTCAAAATGAAAACAATTCTAGTACAAGCACTTATGAGCATAGTGTTTTTCATAAAAACAATCTCAACCGAGACCAATTTATGTTAGAAAATAGAAGTAATGGCGACAATTAAAATTATATGTACCAAAGTGAAACGTCGCTCAAACTATCAACATTAAAATTATAATTGGGCCAAAAATAATATAAAATTACCCTCACATATATGAATTATGAAAGGTCACTCCCTAAATGAAAGAAACAGAATACTCAAACTCGTACACTCCAAGGATGTCACATCCAGGACCAGCTTCGCCGTAGCACGATATTGTTCGCTTTGGGCCACGCCCTTACGGTTTTGTTTCTGGGAACTCACGAGCAACTACCCAGTGGGTCACCCATCATGGGATTGTCTTAGCCCAAACTCGCTTAACTTCGGAGTTCCGATGGAATCCGAAGCCAATGAGCTCCCAAAAGGCCTCGTGCTAATTGGAGGTGGGCATGTACATATAAGACACATCATCCCCTCTCTGTTAGTCGATGTGGGATGTCACAAAGGATTAGAAAATGACTTACATGGAACGAGTTCACCGCCACGTGGTTTTCCTTGTCCAATAATGCATTGCCATGTGCAAGTTTTTCTCCAAATGTCAATATTTTATTGAATCATGACGCCACATAACGGTAAACCTGTTTTATATAAATTGATCTCTAAAGATTGGTCAAAGCAATGGATCTTGGCTCTTTGGAGCCATGTAAGGTTTAAACATGAAGAAACTTAAAACAAATGGGTCGCCAATGCTTTTAATTGTTTATTTGAATAATGTATTGGCTGTTGGGATTATTCAAAATGTTTGGTTCTAATCGGAATCAGTCAACTTTTGATTATATATTTGAAAAAAAAGTACTGATATAAATGTGCGGAATTCAAAAATTGACTATCTAAGCTTTTTTACGACCAACATATTTTAGGTTGCATGAGGTTCTTTTGGATCCTTAATGTTATATCCTGCTGTTAATGATCATAATACTACTTAAGACAAAAAAAGACAAAAAGTACAATAAAAATGTATACCTTACTAAAGCACAACAAAATTTTTTATAATAGAAGCGATATTATTATTTTAATTTACACTATAAGAGGGGGTGTGTTTGAACTAGGTAGGCGATTGTTGAAGAGGAAGGTTCTAATCACAAACGATATTATTACTTCAAACTACACAAAGAGGTTGAGCTAGGGATACAGTCGGATAAATAAGAAGGACCCATTCACCAGGGTGATCCACTATTTGCATATAAAAATTAGTCAATTTATTAAACTTGTAAGAGATTACTAGACATAGAATTAGTTCGATATAACGTGGCAACATTCAAGTGGACGATTGAGTGAAGCAGCCTTTCAAACCTTCAAAACTTATATCGGCAAGCCTCCTAGCATGTCCTCCTAATTATATAAACACTTGTATTGATCAAGATATTCAATCCTTTAAAACTTGTGTTAGAGTATGAAGAGTGACTAATGTAATGTTTAATTTGATTGAGAAGTGAGAACAATGGAATTAGCATGCATTATAATGAAATTGGCGCTTGTATGTAATGCTCATTCTCATTCTCCCAAAACAATTTCATGGACATTTCCAAATTAGAGGTTAGGAATGCTCAATCATTTAGTACAATTCATTTGAGTTTAAAGAGATTTTTTTATGGTGTTCCAGAGTATGAGATATTTTGGATCCTTTAATCGTTAGATCTTTGTTCAAAATTACAAAAAATCAAGATATAATAATTTAAAACCCTAAAGTATCCCATACTTCAGAGCACAATAGAATATTTTTGTGAGTTTAAAACCTTCAAGTTCAAAATTCTAGACCTCGACCCAAATCCACTGCAATTGACATACAACCTTTAAAAAAAATTAAAAAAAAGTAAGTAAAAAAAGAAAAGGGACCAGCTGGTGGTCAAGTCACGACAATCCACTTTTTAGGGGGTCGGGAAGACTCACAAAGACATTTTAGCCTCCCCTGGGCACCATCGTGCGATTCACCAGCGCCAATAATCGAACCCAGGACGAGCTGTGTGGAATACGGACCTAGAATTTGCTCAAACCACTGGGCCACCATGTGGTGGTTAATTGACATACAACTTTGGAATATAGCTACAAGTGTTATAACACGTGTATTTATTTATTTATAAATATACTGTGAAAATATGACATATCAATTATATCGTCTACACATATTATAACACATCACGTAAGTTTTGTTACCGATAAAAGAAGTGTTGGTAAACTCAACAAAGCGAAAATATACATACAGCAAAGATACCCATGTGTATTCTTTTTCTTCTTTCTTTTCGGCCGCAACAAAATAGTACCATTTTAGGCAAAATATACATACAGCAGGCAGCCAACACACTGACTAAAGCTCAAAAAACAGTTAGGTAATTCCAGAAAGGCGGGCGCCTACTCACCTCAACCAAACAATTCCAAATCCAAAAAGCCCAGCCCAAACTCCCCCTTCACATCTCCTCCATTTCACTCTCTCTCTCTCTCGATCGCACAATTATATTTCAATTATTCACACACATATATTTATATATACACAATTTGCAAAGTCAGTGCGATCTGTTTCGATCATTGAACCCTAAACTCCACGGGTTCCTCTTCCATTCGCACTCTTCGCAATTCGATAGATTCCCAAAATTTTTCGAGTTTTTGGGTTCACTGATTTCTTGGGTACTGTTTGTTTGATCAGTTCGATACCGGAGAAAAATGACTTGCGCATCTCGTATCATCCACCACTCAAAAAAGGTGCGCGTAAATTTTCAGCATTTTTTCTCTCTCATGAATTTTGTGGTATTTTTGGTTGGTGGTAAATGTCAGATTTTGGCGCTTGATTTTTGTTTAGGCATTGATTTTCTGGGTTTAGAGCGTGTTTCATTAATGGGTTTGTCGCCAAACACTTGTTTATACTGTTTGAATTCCACAAATCTTGAATCTCAGCCTTGTTTTGTATTAAATTTAGTGATCGGATGATTCTGTTTATATTTTCTAACTGAGTAGCGATTGGATGTTTCTGTTTATACTTCACAATGCCATTTCGTTCTTTTTCGGGTTACTCGAAGGTTGGTAGCAAGTAGACGCTATGTTCTTTTGTTTCTTTGTGGAGGAGGCGGTGTAACTTTCTGACTTAATTCTGAAATGGGTTATTTGGAAATACTATATCAAGAGTTTTTGATTTGAACTTCACTAGTGCTTTTGCGAAATCTAGGATTCGGTGTATATTGCTGACATAAGTCTTTGAATTTGGCTTAATAGTTACCATGATCAAATGGTGATTAGAAGCTTACAATGCCCGATTGAGATTGGCAATTATATAAAAATGATTGCTCTGTCTTATTTTTTTGTTTTTCCTGTTTTTTTGGTGCTTTATATCATTGATTTAGGTATGTTTCAAGCATTAATCTATGAAACTGATGGTTCTGTGTTATCACGATGGTTCTTTAAAACTTAATTTTGTACTATTTTCGTGTTCACTGCAGTTACGGAATGCTTCCAACTTACTACGGCAAGAGCAAGCACTCTTGGTTCGTTGGTTTTCACACGATGCTCAACCCTCTACTGGTAAATGAGATGGAATGCCTTTTTTGTGTTGCATGTATGTATGTGTGTACGTATGTTTGTATATATGTATTTGTTTCAAGAACTAATGTTTCCTGTCAATTTCTTATGCTAATCTTGCATATCAACTAAACAGAAGTAGCTACTCCAGATAAATTATGCTAGTTAATCCAACTGACGCTGTCTAAATTTTTGTCATGAATATGTTCGTTTGGACCTGATGGTTGGCTTTGAGATGATTAAATATGGTAATGTTGTAGATATGAGATTAAAGCTGGTCATTTGCGTTGGGTTTTCATGTGAAATTGAAAACTTGCTGACCTGATGACTTAACTGCATGAAGTTCTATCAAGGATGAGTGTGCATTCGTTTGGACAATAATATGTGCAATATTTTTCAAATACATTTCTTCATCACTGTCATGTTAACATATACTCGTACATAAATATATGAATCAAGACATGAATTATGAAATTTGATGATTTAACTATGAATCACATGTTAGAGGTTTCTTGTTGTACAGTGTGACACAAGATATGTGGCATCACTTGAATGCAACTAGCCACTTGGATTTTTAATTATGCGCTTAAACGCTTCTGTAATTTTGTTTAGCTGATTTAAGCGAGTTCAATTTTTCTCTCAGATATATTGAAGGCTCATCGCCACAGTTATGTGCCTTCAGAAAGAGCAAGGGGTTCTATGTCTTTCAGCAGTAGCACTGTAAGTTAAACTAGTTTCTATCATGTTAATAGGGCAAGAAATATTATAAAATGTTCCATCTTTGGAGTATTTCTATTCAAAGTTTTTAGTGGTCTTTCTTTGCTTCTGCCTTTTTTTATCTTGTCACACACACTTTTAAAGGAGTTGTCAAAAGTGAACTTTGTATCAATTTATAACACTATCAGGTGTCATGTTTTGCAGAAATCAGTGTCAGGTACATTTACCAGGGATATCTCAATGACAAGGAAACTAGGAAGTTCAATTTCTGGATCAGTATTCAACAAACAGCTTTCATGGTATGCTGTGCTAGATTTTGTTACTTTGTGTGTGTGCGTGTGTGTGGAAAACTCTTGTTTGACACATTTATTTTTCCCTATATCAGTATGCAGGTGCATTTGAGCAGAGGCTTTTCATCTGATTCAGGTGTGCCTCTTGGTCTTTTGCATCTCTATATTTTCTATATGCATTTTTTTGTCCTTGAGTGCACATTGGCTTTTGCATCTTCTAGTGTGATGATGGACTTCATGTCTCTATAAGAGCATAAAGCTATAAGAATTTAACTATTTGTTCATAGATTTCTCAAGCTCATCCATGCTGGAAATTGAAAGTGTAGTATTGTCATCAATGACTGCTTTGCTGTTTCGGTTATTTTTTCATTTCATAACTCTATTTGTATATTTTTAAGATTGAGGGTGGGCACTAGCCATTAATTTTCTAATAATGATTTATGTATTACATTGTAACAATAATTTATGTATTATATTTTCTTGATCCCTGCTACTTTAATTCATAGTGAAATAGTTTCTTAATGTGAGACTTAAAGTGATTTGCATCTCTTTTTGAAGTGTGATATTCTTCCATTTTGCACTCTTTTGTTGATTTGGTAATTCTCAAAAATGTTATTTGAGTTATATGATCATCTAACTCATCAAGAATCGTGTGCTGCCCTTCAGGCCTTCCTCCACACCAAGAAATTGGAATGCCTTCTCTTTCACCCACTATGTCTGAGGTACGTACTGTTTTGAGGCTTATTGGAATATCGTAGCTTTGAAAATTTACTGTTCCTTTCTAAGTCATTGTTTTTTGATTTGTAGGGTAATATTGCAAGGTGGCTGAAGAAAGAGGGTGATAAAGTTTCTCCTGGTGAAGTTCTTTGTGAAGTTGAAACTGTAAGTTATCTGTACTTTACATCCACTTGCCTGTTAGGTCTGTTGATTGAGTAAATGTACCTATTTTTAGTTTTTATGTGCTTCTTTTTATGATGGAAGCCTGACATGTACCTCATATCCAATTACCTGTTAAGGATAAAGCTACAGTGGAGATGGAATGCATGGAAGATGGTTATCTTGCCAAGATTCTACGAGCAGATGGGACCCAAGGGATCAAAGTTGGAGAGGTATTGATTGTAGTTAACTGTTATGGGGCTTGGGTAGATTTATATTTCATCTTTCTTTTGCTTGTGGTTGGTGGTGTTCAAACTGCTTATTAATGGGGATAAATTAGATTGAATAGAAAGAAACATCTTGGCATAATATGAGCGCTTGCTAATGGTGTTGGCACATAGGTGATTGCAATAACTGTTGAAGAGGAGGGAGATGTAGCAAAATTTAAAGATTACACACCATCGACATCTGGTTCCAGCGCTCCTGTAGCTAAAGAGTCATCTGAGCCTACCCCGCCCAAAAAAGAGGTGGTTGTAGAACCAGTTACTTCCCCAGAGCCAAAGGTTTCGAAGCCCAGTGCAGCTCCTGCAGCTCCACCTTCTGGAGATCGCATATTCGCAAGTCCTCTGGCAAGAAGTTTGGCCGAAGAGCACAAGGTCTGCCATGCAAATTCCTGTGCTGAACTATTATCATTTGATGGTGGGAAATACTTGCCGTCATGCACCATTTCTGACTTCTGTGTTCTCTAGGTTCCCCTCTCAAGTATCAAAGGAACAGGTCCTGATGGAAGCATTGTCAAGGCCGATGTTGAAGAGTATTTGGGTATTGATCTTATTATCCAAGACTTGTGTTAAAGCTTGTGTTACTCTTTTTGCTATTTTATTGTTTATTTATTTTTTATTCATTTTGTCTTTGAACCATTGCCTACCATACTTTTCTTCTGGTGAAAAAAAAAAAGCTAATCCAGCTGATGTTATAAATTGTGTTTCATCTTTTACTTTTTTTTTCTTGTAATTATGTAGCTTCTCATGGGAAGGAGGCTCCTAAAGCTAAGGGTGCAGCACCTGCAGCATTAGATTACACCGATATACCCCATTCTCAGATACGGAAGGTAATATTAAAAGTAGTGATTGTACTTACTTTATGTCATAATTAATGGTTTTGAGAGGATGCAATGGAATCTTTTTCAAGTAATATCTAGGCCAACATCTTCTGTTTGTTTTGTGTTGAGATTTTGATTTGTAACTGTATCAATTCAGTCCTCACTACTATGCTTATTTCTTTGGTGCACCTGAGGTACTGTCTCTGAAAATTTTGAACATGTTTCTTTGGTTTGGTTCACTTACACTTTTCAAGTACTTTTCATCTATTAATTGTTTAATCTCTGTTGTGAACTTTACTTTATTATTTCTAAAGCTATTTCTGGTATGATTTTTGCAGATCACAGCTTCGAGATTATTATTCTCAAAGCAAACAATTCCTCATTATTATTTGACAGTAGATACATGTGTTGACAGACTCATGGAGTGAGTATGAGTTTCTTGAACATTTTAAAGATTGAACTAACTGCATAACTTTGGCTACGTTTAACTCTTGTTCTATCTGCAGTTTGAGAGGGCAACTCAATGCATTACAAGAGGCATCAGGTGGGAAGCGGATATCTGTTAATGATCTCGTAATTAAGGTACAATATTCTTTCTTCACTGAATCTTTTGAGCAGCCAATTAGGGTACAAATTTCCCTCCATGGTAAGACCAATGGAATTATAAGGTGCTACATGCTCTAGAGTGATAAAATGAAATCGCATGATAATCAGAATGGCTTCTAGTCTATAAAAAAAGGTGTCTCAAAGGGGAGAGTGCGAGTTCTAGAGATCACTAGAACCCAGATAAGTTATGAGTTCTTGTAAGAGCAAATAAAAATTATGTATACTGGAGGTATATGGTACCTTTCCGACTGTATATTCACTCCAATGTAACTATTATTGCAGGCTGCTGCTTTGGCTCTTCAAAAGGTTCCTCAATGCAATAGTTCATGGACAGATGATTGCATCCGCCAGTGAGTTTAGATACAAGCATTTCTAATTAAGTGTCCATATTCCACTTGAAGTGACACTTCCTTTACGGTTTCTATTCTCAGGTTTCACAACGTGAACATTAATGTTGCGGTGCAGACAGAAAATGGACTCTATGTACCTGTCATTAGGGTGAGTGATTAGCTTGGTCTTATATTGTTGAATTACTTAGTTATAACAGCAGTTTACCTGAATCTACATTGTTAAATTTGTAGGATGCGAACAAGAAGGGACTATCCAGCATAGCTGCGGAGGTCAGGCAACTGGCCCAAAAAGCCAAAGAAAACAGCTTAAAGCCAGAAGATTATGAGGTTAATAACGTTTCCATATCCTTTATTGTCTGCAGGTATATGATAGCCTCGTGGTTTTGATCTAAACTTGGTTTATACTCTTTGCAGGGAGGCACATTTACCGTGACGAATTTGGGAGGTCCATTCGGCATCAAGCAATTTTGTGCCATCATTAACCCTCCTCAATCAGGCATTCTTGCAGTCGGATCAGGTAAGATTGGAACTTAATGATGTCTTATTTGTACCAAATTTATCTTTATGTTTATTCTGTGTTGTTTTTGAGCAGCTGAGAAGAGGGTTGTACCTAGTTCTGGTCCCGAGCTATACAAGTTTGCTTCCTACATGTCTCTAACGCTAAGCTGTGATCATCGTGTTATTGATGGTATGTCCATTCTCTAATTTCTTTTCGGAATTGAAAATCTGAAATCATCAAGACCACCCGTATACATCTCTGAAATACATAAAATCTTAATAACGCCACTCTCTTGTTTAGGGGCAATTGGTGCGGAATGGCTGAAGGCATTCAAAGGCTACATTGAGAACCCCGAGTCAATGTTGCTCTAAATAGACGGCTTTTTGATCTTCGCCTCCAATAATTTTTTTTCCTTCCCTTGTGTGATTTGTCAAGACAAGGGGCTTGAATGATGATGATATCACAGCTGTTGTTCTTCCCAATCGTTGACTTGGGCTTCGGATGATTGTATCAGTGAGGAAATCATTTTGTAGTGTTCATTAATTCAAATTTGGCATAGCGTTTGAAATAAAGGGGGTTGATTGCGGCATCAGATTTCGGACGAAATTTTGCCCATATAGAGAGTATACTGGCCCGTTGTATGTAACAAGAAGTTTGACTTTAACCAATATGTTTTGTTTTTCCTCAGATTATTGTGAATAGTATTTGAAAGGTTTTGATGTGGTTATTCTGCTACTCCTTTTATTCGAATACTGCATCTTCCCGAAGCAGCATTGTTATTGCCCACCCACAAGATTGGAGTTCTTTTGGCTTTGTTGCACCCACAAATTCACCAATATGGTGACTACTAGATCGGCTAAGTTGGCTTTTAGGATGCAGGTTCCTGGGTAGGGAAACCGGATTGGGGTTGGTGTGAGAAGGAACGCGGGGCCAAAGTGGGGTAGGGTTAGTATGACAAATTAGAGGGTGGATGTGGTGTGTTTTGTGTCTGGAGTTTGTACGGACACGTAGTCCGGGTGCCGAATCTCAAAATTTCTCCTTCAGGACCCCTTGGATTTGCCTATTTAAAGTTCATGTAATTTTCTTAAGGTTCTAATGAAATCGGCAGTCATGTGGTAGTCCAGGAATAAATTGTAAAAATCGATGATATTTTCGATTCCAAGAATATTATTAGTTTTTTTGTTTTTTCTAGCAATTTCCACGTAGAAGTAGAACCCGACCCAATTAAAAGTTAGTTAACCCCTCCACCACACCACCGACCTGGTCTATTCGATTCTTTCACTCCCCTTTTTCCTTTTCCTTTTCTAATTTTGGTTAATTTTTGGCCAACACGCTAAAAAATCCTCTCTCTCTCTCTCTCCGCTCGTGGCCGCACCCAAACCCTAAAACCACCCCCCAACCCTAACAGCCTCCTCCGTTCTTCATTTCTCTCTCTCTCTCTCTCTCTCTCTCTGCCATGGCGACTCACATGTCCCCTTCCGATCACGACCCCAACTCCGACTCGTCCAAGGCCCGCCTCTACAACCCCTACCAGGACCTCCAGGTTCCCATGCGAAACCTCTACCAGCTCCCCACCTCCCCGGAGTTCCTCTTCGTCGAGGAGGCTAGCCGTCAGCGCCGCTCCTGGGGCGAGAATCTCACCTTCTACACCGGCTGTTCCTACCTCGCTGGAGCAATCGGCGGCGGCAGCGCCGGTCTCGTTTCTGGAGTTCGATCTTTTGAGTCCGGCGACACCACCAAGCTCAGGATCAATAGGGTTCTCAACTCCTCGGGCCACACGGGTCGGGTCTGGGGAAACAGGCTCGGCGTGATCGGGTTGATCTACGCGGGTATGGAGAGCGGGACTCAGGCGGTCAGGGACACCGACGATGTTTGGAATAGCGTTGCAGCAGGATTAGGCACCGGCGCGATTTACCGAGCTGCGAGGGGCGTGAGGTCGGCTGCGGTGGCCGGAGCTGTCGGAGGAGTCCTGGTTGGCGTTGCGGTCACGGCGAAGCAGGCGGCCAAGCGATACGTGCCGATATGATCAGAGAGGGCTGGTTGGGATATGAGTGGTGGTTTTATTGGCTGTTTTTTTTTTGTCTGTTTGGTTAGTTTTCGGCAATTTTGATAGTCCCAGTAGGAATCGGAGACGATGATAAGATGAATATATATGGGCAATGCATGATGAAGATGGTGTTGCTGTGTTTGGTAATATTAAATGGAATTGATTATTGATTAACGAGTAGTTGAGCGCGGGAGTTTTCGTGCTATAAATTCTATTGTAATTTGTCGAATTGTCCTGATAATGAATAATTGGGATGCATTTAGACTTCTTGGTGTTTATTGTACATTCAATATTTCTTCAAATTTGCAGTCTTTAAGTGATGCTCAGTGTGTTCTGGGGATTTTTGATTTCTGCGGAATGGAATTGTTTTCGTTCGATGTTGGTTCAATATCTTTCGTATTCAGTTAATTCATTATCTATTTCATTGAGAACACATATTGCTATTGTTTTTTTAAACATGATTAAAGGGGGTTTCGTTGTATGTTGGTTATTTTCTGAGAGAGTGCATGATATTGTAGAATATTGTGTTATGTTATTGATTAGTTTATAAGTTTACAGAGACATTAAGGTCTGGTTTAGACGTGTTCGTGGTAGAGTTGTGTAGCACTGAATGTCGAATCGATGAGTGGTGCAGGGCACCCCAGTTTCAAGGATGTTTAAGAAGTTTATAAAGTTTGATTAGGACTATAGCGTGTTGTATCGTCTTCTGATCATGGTATAAACCTCTTAAACAGCCTTGAATTGTTTTACTAGCTGCTGTAGGTGGGGCAAAGAGATTTGAATTTGAAAGAAGGATTCAAACGATGGTTAACTGAGTGGTTTATTCTGAAATATTTAGTTCCGGCGGTACTTATGAACACAATCTTCCTTCCTCTTTCAGTTTTGATTTTCTTATGTGTGAATTACTTCAAGATCGCTGAAGGGTTAACCGAATAGAATAGCACCTGACTTCTTGTAAGCCCACACTTCTGGAGTCATTAAAATTTTGAACATCGATATACCGAGTTAGAGTTAAGATTTTGACGCTCTACATAATATGATATGCCGTGATTAGGGTCGAGTAATAGTGTTTTAGATTTCTCCTGTGGAAGCTGCTTGTTCGCTTCTAAGTTCTGCAGTTTGTGCAACTTACAAATATGGTGAAATTTTCTAGTGCAATGGATTCAATGAATACGATAAGTGCGAGATATCGTATTCACTGAATCCCAAATTTTGTACGCGTTTGTTTAATCCAAAATTCTAGATTTTGATTCAACGAAGGCAACAAGACCGAGTGGGGTCACAGAAGCATTAGACACAGAAGAGCGCTCAGTAAGGTTTAAAAATAAAAGACAAGACACAGAAGAACAAGTACATCTAAACATCCAACAATCCTCCATCTGCTTCTTGCTTAATTTTGCTACATGTTTTTTCTGCTTGATCAATAAGAACCGCTTCCGCAAAAACTAGTGTTTCTGAAGCTCCACATTTTCGTCAGACTCCAACCGCGGCGTGTAGCCCATCCCAGTTTTGAACTTCTTAGCTACTAAGTACTTATATTAGCCCTAGTAGCCCACCCCATAATTCTATAGCCCAATACCACATCTTTCTTGTTGCTTATTGTAGGTTTTGTTTGTGTACAATTATACATTTTGAGGGATAAGGCTCATTACGCCCCCCTAACTAAGTGTATCTCTTTTTTCTTATCAATGAAATTCACTCGTACCGTCAAGTTTTGTTTATAAAATGTTATTTATACATGTTATACTTGAAGTCATTAATAGGTTTTATAACATTTGAGGAATGTCAAAAAAATAAATGAAACCCGGCCGAAATTTTGAAAAAAAAACATTCCACTAATGAAATTTGGCTTCAAAGTTTAGCCCACCCGAGATTTGAATCCTGGATCTGTGCCGGCATGTACCCAATTGTGGTTAGTGTCATGGTTCGAATCTCCTCCGGCCAAGAGTTTTGCAATGCTGAAATCAGCAACATGTGCAACCATATCATCGTCTAGGAGTATGTTGCTCAGCTTCATATCACAGTGGACAGTAGGTATCGAGTAACCATGATGAAGGTATTCCAACGCCGATGCAACATCTATCATTAGATTCAACCTCTCTAGGATGCTCAAAGACTGTCTTTGAGAATGCAACCACTTCTCAAGGCTCCTATTGGGCATGCATTGCAGTACCAAGGCTTTGAAATCAATTTCGCTGCAACAACTGAAGGTCTTGATAAGATTTCAGTGACGAATATTGCTTAGCATTTCACATTCACTGTCAAAACTCTTGAAAACCCTTTCAATCTGTAAATTGAAAACCTTCACAGCAACATCTATCCCATCTGAAAGTGTTCCTTTATACACCGAGCAAAAGCCTCCACTGCCAAGTAAGTTGCTTTCATCGAATCTGTTTGTCGCCCTAACAAGTTCCAGATATGAAACTCTAGGCCGTTGTAGTTGAGGTAATAACAAGGTAGTCTCCGTCGCAACTTCCACGTTCCTTTTCCTGCATTGTATGAACATCAACATAGAGGCCACTGGGAGCATTGCTGATGTGATCCCTATAATATATATAGTTTTCCTTGAATTTGGTTCACTACTTCTGCATGGTGGAACATGGAGTTGAGCTGCACCACATAGTCCACCATTTGAAACAAATGATTTAGCGGAGAAGTTTTCGAAAGGTCCACCGTTTGGAATTTCTCCTTGGAGTTTGTTGAATGACAAATCCAAATACTTGAGATGCAAGATCTCTTCTAGATATTTTGGAATTATTTCAGATAGATTGTTTCGAGATAAATTCAAGACTTCCAGGCTTGGCAATTTGCTGAATGAACTAGGGATAGGGCCTTGTAGCTTATTATTTGCCAAGGAGAGAGCAGTCAAATCTTGAAGACCCGCAATGCTGCTCGGTATACCAGATAAATGGTTGTTTGATAAATCTATGACTGTCACAACTTTCATACTTCCGATATCATACGAGAGAGATCTGACAAGAGCATTGGATGACAAGTTTAGATGCAACAGATATGCAAGTCCCCATAACGTAGATGGTATTTTGGAATTTAACAAATTAGAACCCAATGATAGAATTCTTAGAGTTGCGGCTAGATTACTTAAGTAGGAAGGTATTGGGCCGGAGAGTTGATTACCTTCCAAAACCATGTCACTTAGGTGTACTAGTTGACATAGTTCATCTGGGATGTGTCCCTGCAGTTTGTTATGTAGCAAATACAAAGCTTGGAGATTTTTCAGCCGGGCTATTGAAGTAGGAATTAATCCGCTCAATTGATTGTATCCCAAGTCTAAGGTTAGCAAGCTGCTCAAGTTGCCAATACCATTGGGAATGTTACCCGTCATGTTGCAATTTCTCAAACTAAGGAATTGAAGTGATGTGGAACGATTCGTGAAGAAAACAGGCAGTGAGACAACCAATGGATTCTCTGTCAAGTACAAAATTGTCAAATTTCTAAGGTTAACCAAGCAAGAGAGAGCGCTTGCTTGCGGAGTTGAAGATCAATCGTCAAATTATTCTGCCCTAAGTTAAGCAATTGAAGGTTTGTTAAGGCACATGACGTGCTAGGAATAAAACCAGACAATGAGTTTTTGAGCGAGGATGTCTATCTGCGTGAGCTTCGAAGCATTGAGAGGCCTATGTTTTTTAGGAGGCTTCCCGAGAGCTGATTATAAGCAGGCGTTGTTGACCTTATTGAGGATATATTGAAGATTGCAGACGGGATGGGGCCGTTGAGATTGTTTTTGTAGAGTGGCAAAATCTCTAAGTTTTGAAGATCACCAATCTCACATGGTATGGTACCTGCCACAATTCATGTTAGCAATCTTTCATCAGTTTAATTTATAGCTTAAGCAATCTTTTATCGGTTTCTAATAGATTGGTACCAATGTTTTAAGCTGACATCAATTGTCTAGCTCCCCACATTGCTGAAGATTTAAGTTCTTAACTAGAACATTGGACATGATAGTTACCTGTTAAATTGTTGACGCTGAGATATATTTCCTTTAACTGGGTGAGGTTGGCAATACTTTTAGGTATGCTTACACTGAAATTGTTATACGACACCGATAATATAAGAAGCCCTTGGCATTGCCATGATTTGGATGGAAGCGGACCGTGAAGCTGATTTCCTGATAGAGCCAAAGTTTTCAAAGAAGATACGTTGAAGACGAACTGAGGAACTGGCCCTTTTAGGTTATTGAATTGCATAAACAACAGCTTCAGCTCTATACTGCTCATCTCATTTGGAATATCTGAAAGTTTTATATACACTCCTCAGACAACCCTTCCAATACTAATCATACAAATTAAGCCAAATAGACATATAGTACCTTTGAAATCGTTAAAATCAAGGTGTAACTCCTTCAACATTGTTGAGTTTCCTATTTCTCGCGGTATGGTACCTGTGAAAAGTAAAAGTAATAGCGATATATATAGCTCATCTTATAGTCTTATACAGTAACAAAGTGTTAATAATACGAAATAACCACCAACTACTCACATCTAATGATATGGAAGATGTTCAAGTTCAAATCTCCCTCCCCGATTAATAAAAAAACAGTACTTACCTCGCTTGTTCTTTCTGAGATCAAGTACTTGCAACATAGATAATTTCCACACAAATTAATGATTTCAAGTTTGGGGAAGGACCCCAACCATGATGGGATTTCTCCCCTGTCTCAGCTGTCGTATGCAAAGCTAAGTAGTTTCAGCTAGCGCAAATAAGCCAATTCCTGAGGCAAGATACGGTAGAAACTGTTATTTCCGAAGCTCAGAGCAATGATAAACGAGAGGTTGCCTAGGTGGGGCGGAATGGTGCCCTTGAGACCCATGTAAGAGAGGTTCAAGGCGGTGGCTCCGTGGTGGTGTACACCGCAAGTAACACCAATCCAGTTGCAAAAGGAATAATTGAAGGTAGTAGTAGTGGTGGTAGACCAATTGGCGGCCAAGATGTTTTGAGGCTCACTAGTGATATGGGATTTGAGAGCAAGAAGGGCAGATTCGTCTGTGGCGACGTTAGGCATCCATATAAGAGAAAAGTAGCAGCATACAAGAAACAACGTTATCCAGAAGAAGATGAAATAAGTTCTTTCCATTTTTTTTGTAGGAACACTCTGAAGAAAACCAAGAACGGAGAAGTGAAGGAAATAGAACAAAAATTAGAAAACTTGAATTTTATCGATTAATCGGAGCCATGGAAAAGGAATGGATTGAAGTAAGCCTACTTCCTCATAAAACTCAGCTACCATTATATTTATGGCAGAGGACAGAGCACAGTTGATGAATATTAAAAGGTAGGGGGACTTGGGGACGATACGAGCAAGTAGTTGACATGGCTCTTCCTCAATCCAGGTATTAAATTTAAAACCGAAACATGAGAAACAACCATTTTCATAGCTTTGCTGCCATTGGCAGGTAAAAGCACGACAAAAAAATTCCTTGAAGCTCTCTAATATCATCAAAAAGCACCCCTTGTACACACAAACTTCCATCTCTCTCATTCTCTATAAGCTTTTCTTGTAAACTTTGTCAGCCAGCACGCCATGGCGTCATCCCTTCCCGGATCCCTGCGATTGTTTGACTAGCTGCTGTGAGTAGATTTGAATGTGAAAGAAAGATATAGACTCCAAAGGGTACTAAAAACCAGAACTCCAATTTGAATTCCGTGGAGCCATATGATGGTTAAATAATTAGTTTGGGTGGTACTTCTGAACACAATCTTCAACCATGGTTGGCTCCCCTTTCCAGTTTCCAGTGTAGAGTAGCACATATATCTTGGAACTTGGAAGGTTACACCTCTGGAGTCCTATTATTCCGTCCAAGTTCTTAATAGGTGATAGGATTAGTGATGTTGATGGAGAATTATGCATATGTAAGCTTTAGGGTAATAATATCCACACACTAATTTTCTCATTCTACACATGTATGTTTATTTATGTTCTTCAACTTATTTTACTATAATGTTATAATGTACGAAATAATCACAGACTAGTCAAGTCTAGTTATATGGAACATGTCTCAAGTTCAAATCTCCCTTCCACGTTGATAAAAAAAATGTACTTACCAAGCTTTTTCTTTCTGAGATCAAGTGCTTGCAACATAGATAAGTTGAAGACAGCAGCGGGAATCGACCTAAAAAACTGATTGCCACACAAATTACTGCTTATATAGCACCATTTGGGATCAAGTGTGATTCTTCATTAAAAGACATACCCATTTTGAATGGGTGCTTCTATGCCTATATAAAGCGGACGGCCACATGAAACTAGATATAACAATTTTCTTTCTACCTCTTTTCTTTAAAATTCGGATTATACTTTGTGTAGTGCAAATCACAAGTGTAATATCAAGTGAGTTTGGGTCCATTGTATCCTAGAGACAATTTGTTTATACACTCTTTTTGCACTAAAGAAGAGCGACAAATTAATTAGTCTTAAAGGCAACGAAGCGTGCCAGCAAGCAACAATGTTATCGAGAAGACGAAATAACTTCTTTTTATTTTGTGCAGCAACACTCTCTGAAAACCAAGAACCAAGAGAAGTGAAGGAATCAGGACAAATGTTATTAGAAATATCTTTTTTTGAATTTTATCGATTAATAGGTGCAATAGAAAGGAGGGGATTTGAAGTGAACCTACTTCCTCATAAAAACTCTGCTGGCATATTACTATATATTTATAGTAGACGGCAGTGTAAGTTAATGTGTATGGAAACGCAGGGGGACCTAGGGGACGATATTGGCATGGAGGCAAATGCAGCTGGGCCTAGGCACCCTTGCTCCCTTATCCATATGTTATAAAAATGAGCGAATTGGTAACACCACGTGACAGACAATCACACCGAAAAATTACTCCATGGCAAGAGGAAAGTGAGATCTTTTCGTTGGTGTGCACTCACTTAACCCCACCAAACAAAGGACGTGACCTCCTTTGGCAGCAAGAGTGTGTTCCCATGTGTTAAGCATTATGTTAGAGCATCTCTAATCTTGAAGATGTATATGCGGGATGCAAAGCCACTTTTACATTTCCATATACATCTCCGGAGATGTAAATTATAGTTTTGCTCCTATGCATAGATGTAAATGAGGAGATGTAGGGTTAGTTTGGTATTGATGTGCTTTTGAAAAAAACTGCTTCTGCTGTGTGGTGAGAATAATCAGTTGTGACATAAAACAGTTACGTGTGTGGTAAATATTTTTTAGAAAACTATTGCGAGTATAAAAAAAAGTGTATATTGTTTGGTAAATTTTTATGTAAAAGTGTTTCTATTGTGTATAATTACTAAAAAGGACATATTACTGCAATTTGTACTTATTAAATTTATGGGAGATTATCAAAATTTTAATAACTTTATAAATTAAATCTAAAGAAATAAATAAAATTTAAAACAAATTTTGGTATTTATCTTCGAGTTCCAACCCCACAAACTCCTCCATGAGCCTGCAAATTTCCTCACGCCTTTGATTCTTCACGGTTCCATCACACCAAAATCAGATGCAAATATGCATCTTTACGTGCCTTTTCCAGTGAGTTGCAAAATTTGCAACTTATACATCATCAAGAATGGAGCAACTTTTGGTTGAGGGAGATGTAAAATTTGCTTTACAGCATTTACATCCCAGATTGGAGATGCTCTTATGAAGTTAAAAGTTACAACATAAAATCAATATAGGGAGAAGCTCAACTCCCTATACGCACATGCAAAGTTTAGTTTCCGATGCTCGACATTTCATCACAGCCTCACACGCCCCGTCACGTATAACAAATTTTGAAGCTTAAGACGTGAACAACACAAATTGGGTGACATGGAACCCGTTTAACCATTGTACTTCACACATGGGCTAGCTTTCTCTGACACCACGAAGGATGTTAAGGTTATACCACAAAACTAATTGGAAATATGAAAGTTATATTAGAACGAAGTTAAAACATTTTTTTCTTTTTCAAGTAGAAAATTTGAGTTTTTTTTCTTCTTAAATACAATTAGTCTACTACTTTTACATCAATCAAAGGGCTGAAGAAAGAGAAGGTTTTAACGAACACGTCCGACGTCCTGTAAAAACTTAAGCTTCATTTTGTTGAATGTGACTACAACATCTTGCATATTCATCCTCGCTTCCGATGGTTCTGCAGAACAAGCTAGCTAGAGCTAATCTCATTATGGAAGATACGCAGTCCCTTAGGGTCTCAAAATGGCTATCTTCCGGCGGTGTACCGAGTAGAGTGGCATCCACAACTTCAGCCATTGCATTTGCATCTGGCTGCATCAATCATTTTGCAATCTATTGCTTTAAATTCGTTTCCCGAACAAACATGTCATCAGTCGGCTTCCTTTTCGTGAATGTTTCCATCACCACAATGCCAAAATTGTGCACATCTTCACTTGCTGAAACTCTTCCTTCCATTCCATACTCTGCAAATGTTATATATAAACTCGTTTTCTTTTCAACAAAGCGATGTGCTAATTTATTGGAAAGGAGGATCAAACTTCGGTGCAAAAAGAGAACACACTACCATGACCAACTGGTCTAACTCATATTTGCGAAATTAAATTATTCATAAGCTAGTAAAAGTACAATTCATGGAGCCATATAATTGATTGTGGCTAGGGTCATGGTTCGAGTCATAGAATCTCCTACACCCAAGAGTTATGCAAGGCCAAAATCAGAAACCTGTGCGACCATACCATCATCTAGTAGTATGTTGCTTGGCTTCATATCACAATGGACAATAGGTTTTGAGTAACCATGAGGAAGATATGTATCGTGATGATATGGTTGCACATATGGCTGATTTCGGCATTGCAAAACTCTTGGGCGGAGGCGATTCTATGACCCTAGCCACAATTGGGTATATGGCTCCAAGTAATGTACTCTTGTTAGTGTATGAAAATTCGATTTTATATATGTTGTCCTTAACTATGAAGAATGTCAACTTCTAACTTCCTTGTCGTCATATAAAACTAAAATTCACACATGTAATCTGCAGAGTTTGGAATGGAAGGAGTTATTTCGACGAGAGGGGATGTGTATAGTTTTGGCATTGTACTGAGGGAGGCATTCACAAATAGGAAGCCAACTGATGAGATTTTTTTTGGGGAATTGAGTTTAAAGCAATGGGTTGCAAATTCATTATTTCCGGATGCAATTGTCGATATTGTGGATTGCAGTTTACTTGGGACAGAGGAAGATCATGATTTCTTGACAAAGAAGAATTGTTTATCATCCATTTTGAGTTTAGCTCTAGCTTGTTGTGCAGAATCCCCGGAAAAAAAGATTAACATCCAAGATTCTGTAGTCACGCTCGATGAGATCAAGATGGAGTTTTTGAAGGACGGTGGAGGAGCACAGCTCTAGTTCTTGTCGTTGTGGTTGTTTATACCATGCACGAAGACTTCATTGATTTTTTTCTTTGGGTTCTGTTAGAAGGAATCGAACCTTGGACCTATCATAATCCTTCCTTTGTCCTACCCTCTCACGTCGCTTGGCTAGTCAAATTATCGTAAGAGCTTCACTATTGAGGACTGTGTTTCTTCTCCCTTTCTACTTATAGATCAATGGTCACCAACTTTCAAATTATGTTTACATTTACAACTTTTTCTATCAGGTTTTTTTTGTTCTCCAATCTCCGTGAACAAAAACAACTTCCCAAGATATGACGAATGGATCTGACAGTAAGTAAAAATCACTTGTGCATATAAGCTAAATTTATGAACACATACAAGTGTGATGGTGTGAAATGTCTTCGACGATGGCATGAAGAAGAATGAAGAATCCAAACTTATCACTGAGAAAATGAGTTGGACCTCCTCAGAGGAGTAGGAGTCACAGAAGAGCAATTACTTACAAACGTCCAACAACCCTCCACCTGCTTCTTGCTTAACTTTCCTACATGTCTTCCGCTTGATGATGATGAAGAACAACTGCCTTTCCGAAAACTATTCTTGAAGCTCCACACTTTGGTCATGGACTCCAACCGCAGCAGCAGCCACCTCTTCTTTACATTGATCTACGTTGAATTTCCATTTCGACATTAGGATTTTCTCTCATTCCATCCTGATATTATACATAATAAAAATTACAACTAAAATCTATTATATTTTGGAAATGTATCCAAATATCCTTAATTAGAAGGAAGCTTTGAATTTGTTTTTTCCACTATAAGAAGCTAAATAACTAAAACTAGCTATGACTAACCTGACTCTGAGTTGACGTTGATGCCATCGGTGGAAGTGACGCTGCATATGAATACTGTCCACATGAAACTTCACTGGCTCCATTCTTCATCCCAAGATCTCTTAGCCGGTTCAGCTCAGGCAAGATGATTGTACTGAGATCTGGTCTATCCTTCCTCCTTAGCTCACAGCACTTTAAAGCTAGTTTTGCAAATGATAAGGCCTCTTCAACCGGCCAATCTGTCACTGCAGGATCAAGCATCTCAGCAAATGTACCTTTCTCAATAGCCTCCTCGACTCGGTAGGACAAACCCATTGCAGGCCTTGCTGTAATGATTTGCAATAACATCACTCCTAAGGAATATATGTCCGATTTCACACCCAACATTCCCGTTTGCTGATACTCCGGGTCAATGTAACAAAATGTACCAGCTGCTGCTGTCATCCGGTATTGAGTGACGTTATCAGCTACAGATGGTGGAACAAGCCTAGCCAAGCCTACATCCGCAATCTTACTTACGTAGTTTCGGTTTAAGAGAATGTTTCCCGGCTTGAGGTCACGATGCACCAGAGGTTCGGGTTTTGTTTGGTGAAGGAAAAGGAGGGCAGTGGCAATTTCAGCAGATATTTTGAAACGGATTGCCCATGGGATTGAAGGAGTGTTGTTCTTGCAGAAGAGGCGGTCTTCTAAGCTTCCATTTTCCATGTACTCGTAAACAAGGCATCCATACTCGGGGCAGGCACCTACTAGGATAACCATGTGTGGATGTCTAATGCAGCTCAAAACCTCAACCTGCATTCACAAAATCATATTGAAATGAAGTTTTGGACAAATGATACATGAGAAGCTTTTCCATTTCGCGATCTTGTACTAGCTCAAATCAAAATATAAACTTATTGTCATGCTTTAAGTTGTAAAAATGAACAAAGAACATAAATTTACCTCTTGTTGGAATTGCTTCTGCCCCTGTGATATGTCCGGCCTCAAGACCTTGATGGCAACAGGAGTGTGATCAAGCATCGCTTTATAAACCGGTCCATATCCACCTTCTCCAATCTTGTTTGAATTGTTAAAGTAATCTGTTGCAATTTCAACCTCTTCAATGGTGTATCTTCTGTACCGAACTTGATTTTTCACCAAAGCATCTGTTGCTCTCTTTCTCTCTTCAGCCTCCTGCTTGGCTTTCCTTTCTGCAATTTTTCTCTTCTGTGTTTCCAAATCTGCTAGCCTTTGTGCCATCCGTGCTGCTTCCGTTGCAGCCTTGCTCTTCTGCCTCTCCATATCTGCCATTGCTAGTGCAGCCTCTTCCGCAAGCTTGGCTTCCTCCAACTTGCGCTCTTCTGCCGTCCGCCATTTTTGCATCTCCCACGTCTGGAACAAATACCAAATTTCAGGTTTGAAATGGAATAAACTGCTTTCGAGATTGTTGGAAAATATAACTATCTTCGAATGCCTTACCTTCTGTTTAGCTGTTGTAGCTTCTTTGCAAGCTGAAGTATACATGTCCATGGTTTGCTTCAATTCGAGCCTTAATCTCCTCATCTCGGCATCCAAGCCAGACTGTAACTCATGCAACATGAATTTCAGTTATCTATCCTCTAACTATCAAAAGAAATAAGTTCAAACCATGGAAATGGACATGGATTGTTATGCAAGTAATTATCAGTACTCACTTTTATCTGTTCTTTACGTATTGTACTTACCGGGGTTTGCGAGTTGAAAGAGTTACTGGAACCCTCATTGTCGGAACCATTTGATTGGAAACTAAATGGCCCTGAGAGATCACTGCAACCTGATGCAGAATTCCGATGAGATGAAGTTTCTGACGTGAAGCTGTCAACTGACTGTGTTGGTGAATTTGTTGTGTTGCCAGGCCTATACGCCCTTGGTGGCATTAACTGCTTAAACTCGGCGCTCTTATCCAAAGATATTCTGTCGGAGCCAGCACTGTTTGAACTCCCTTCACTAAAATGTTTTCTACAATGCAGGAAAAACTTGTAAGTTCCTGTTTTATTACTAACTTTTAACAAGGATCATTATACAGTAAATGTCCAATTATTTTACTTGTCCGCCAAGAAAAGACTGCATCTGCATAAATTAAGATTATATACCTGATGACATCTTCAAAGTCTGACGCGCCATGAGGATGGTTGAAAGGCTGTACCTGTTGAGAACTATTCTTGGGAGTAACTGCACTACTTCTCGGTGTAACTGCATTGCTCCTCGGTGTTTGAGGTCGGCTTGCTGACCGTAAAGTCTGAATTCTTCCTTTCGATATGACATATACCGCACAGGTTTCTGGTACAGATTTGAGTAAGCAAGTAGGCACATCTAAATCCTTAAATTTTCTGCATGAAAGACAAGTACCAAGATTAGTTAAAAAGGAAAACACATAACATCTCAAACACAAAGGCCTCAGAGAGAGAGAGAGAGAGAGAGACCTTGTTATGGCGTTGCGACTGGAAGCGCCAACAACGATATTGCATATGGAGTTGCTGACAATATAATCAACAAGCGCACTTGGAACATCGATGTCGTGGAGGATCACTTCCTTGGCTACAATCTGAAAAACTCATTGCCATCAATAATTGAAAACCAGGTGAACCGATCTTAATCTACGACATAATATCCAATAATCCAAGTGAAAGATTTGGCAAGTTCTAGTTATTTAGCTATTCATATACGCACTGGCCAAATTTGCGAATTCCAGGCGCACCGTATTAGGATCATGAGGGAAATTGAAATTAAATCCATTCATGAACTAGTTAAGTGCAGATATGGTTATGAGCTTAGAGTGTATTCATTCAGGCTAAGATATGTGTGCCAAAAACCAGGCTAGGCATAAGGACTAATTAAGGAAAAATTCCGGTAAAGTGTTCCCGGTGAGCTACATTACTCAGGTGAGTTAGTATTTAGAGGACTTTTAGCATATAGAAAACAAATGATTAATGACTAACCCCTTTTCGTGCGCAGAATCCTCGGTAGGGAAGAAAGAACTGTTGCAACTCGTCTTCAGTTGGCGGTCGACCATCTTTGGAGACTAAACCAATATCCTCTGCAAAACCAAGAACACATCTCAAACACATACACAATGTTAAGGTTACATGTTCCATGACTATGACAAGGCAAATGATGATGTATTCATACCGCCATTACATGTTAACAACATATTAATGACAAATATTTCTACACACAAGGTTGTAAACAAGGTTAACTATTTGTGTTAAAGGGGGTTAACACATAATCTTCTATTTGAACAAAAAAAATATATATGGATGCAGATGTAGGTTAGGCTAGTTGGTCAAGGCAGTGTACATGTTCCCTTGCACGAGGGTTGGAATCCCTTTCTCCGTAGATTAGAATGCTTTAAAATAGAATATTGTTTTTGTCAAAGAAAAACATAAAAATATAGATGCAACCATGATTGACGTCCCAATTGATCATCATATAATAATGTTCTTGAGGGTGATCATAGGGATAATTGTTAATTATGGTGGTGATAATTATGATTAATGATTATGATTATGATGATGGTGATGAAGAGACGGATACCTACGAGGATGCAAGCTGCGGTTTCGAACGTGAATGAGGATGCAATGAGAGGTCCTATTGCTCAAAAGATTATCAACTGCCCATTTGACTGCCAATTGGCTGTTCTTGTCTCTGTCAATGGCGACCACGGTGGAGCCGGGGTCCTCGGCCACTGATGATTGTCTGTAAAGTGCCATGAAAAGCCGAGTACTGCCGCCACCGCCACCGCCACGGAGAGCTAGTGGCTGCAGGAGGGGAGAAATAAGGATTGATTATGAAGAAAGAAAATGAAAAGGCGGTGTGTGGTTGTATGTGTTGTACTAAATTTGGATGATAAATATATGACATGGAAAACCAACCTTGACTAACAGACTCAAACAATCTCCTCCTCTATTTCTAGCATTCGAGTAATCAGTTGGAAGATAGAGAGTAGCTAGGTTGTTTGTTCTCACAGGTCACCACTTCTAGAAAATATAGGTACTAACTGAAATCTAGTGACTACAAATTGAATTCATCAAAATTAAAAGAGTTTGGCATTGACTAGAAATTGTCTTCTTTATTTATTTATTTTTTTTTTAATTTTGAATAATTGATTTTGATTAAAGACTGTTATAGTAATTTTTTTGGTGCGACCATAACATGGCGTTAACAGTTCACTATGTTGGTCACTCGTATCATACAAGAAGTAATAAATAGTGTGACAATATGACCATCACACTTATATTATATTCACATCTTGAAAACTCACATAGGACCTTAAGTGCAAGGATAACTTCGCGGCCTGACAACAATATCGGTTGAAAAGGTTGTCGCCCTTGTGGGTGGGTTGTCTTAGTAGTTTTTGCCCTAATTCTAACTCCAAAGGTGTTTTCAGTAACATTTCAAAATTGAAGAACCAAAGTAGAAACTGTTTCATTTGAACCAAGGCACCATAGATTGTGGCCCTTTGATGTTATTAACTAGCATGGCTTTTATGAGCAAGATTCTTAGGAACGATAGAGAGCCACAGTGTTGAGAATAAATTTGCATTAATCAATAGGAGAATAGACCTTGCATGGGCTTATAAGTAAGTTGGGCTACTCTCTATATTGCCAATTAGTTTTTACGGTGGAATCCCAATTTTCTTCACACAACAACTAGTTGTCTTAGTAGTCGCTTTTGACTACATATTGATGTCTCAAATCTCAATCACATATTTTTCGATTTTGTATTTTTCTAATGAAAATGTCAACGACCTTCTCATTTGGACATTCATCTTTAACCTTCTTATTTATCCTTCTCATCTTATAATTTTGCACAATGATCTAAACCGTCTATTTTCTAAATTTGTAAAAAATTAACTAAATCCAAAATCATTTAGTCATCAATCGATTGGTGCTACGTACACCAAATTTGTGCATCAAATAATGTGCAATGTTCTACACCATATAAATTTTTCTAAATTATCAATTGATTTTTTACCGACGACTTTTCAAGTGCCCAATATTCAAGCGGGTACTGCATGTGTCATAAAATAAATGAAAAAAACACAGAAAAAATCTCATTGTTTTATATTTTTACTATGACATGTAGAACACCGCTTGAATATCCAGTATTTTAAAAATCTGTCCCGCCGACCAAACAGAAATGCTGGTGCAGGTAGACAGAAATTATTGGTCCCTACACTGTCGCTTTCAAGTCCACGGACACGTGTCCTTCCTCAAAGTTTTTTGTCTCTCACAAACGAAAAGTCCAATGTGGGTAGTTGTCTTCGTGTCAGCAGTGTCCTCACCTCTCAGCATTTTCTGTCGCAAGACCTCCCTGTGTGATGTAACATTATTACACACACCCTTTGTATACGTGTCCCTATTTGGAGTGCGTTGGTAAAAAGCAAAAGCATTTCCCACACAACACAAGAATCTCTCTCCCCTCCTCTCCCTCTCTCTCTCTCTCTCTCTCTCTCTCGGAGCAAGACAGCCCTCCAATGCTCCCAAGAACCAGAGAGAAAGAACAACAAATTTAGCTAAGGCAAAGAAGAGGGTTCTTCAATCTTCACTCACTGACCATGTTTTGTCTGAATTAATTACAGTCTCATCAGCTTCAGCTGGTAAGAACCAGCTAATTTTTATTTTATTTTTTAAAAGATTTTTTGCAATTTTTTTGTTAATTTTAGTTAGGAACTGATTAAGATCATGTATTATTAGCAAACCCAGATGATGTTCTGTCTCTGTAGAATCTGTGATGGTTCTTGATGATTTGGGGTTGCCTGTGTTTCTGGGAAGAAGGAGAAGGAGAAGAAGGAGAAGAAATGTAAAGCAGACAACCTCAAATTTATTTAGATTAGGCTGAGCTGTCTTAGATCCAGGAAAACCCAAGTTTTGTGTGAAAAAAGATTTCACCTTTGTCTGGTTTTCTTGTGATCTTGTAGGGTTAGTTTCCTTTTCCTAGGTTGTTTCTCATGAACCCTTTTGCTTTCTCTTGTTGGATTTATACAAAAAGGTGAGATTGCAGTAGTTTTCATGTGCTTATCTGTATATCTAAAGGTTGGTGGTGAGGATAGGGTTTTGGTTTTATGTGGCTGATTCTCTGCCAGAGGAGAAGAGGTTGGTGAGCTAAGAGCCCTATATAGGAAACTCGGTTTACTGGTGAAGTTCTATCACTAGGAGGTTATAGATCCATTGTTTCCCATCAGATCTGATCACCCCATTTCATTCTGCTCATTTGAGAGAATTGGTGGGCGGATCAGTTGTATCATTTGCGGAAGTGGGTATATTGACCGAAATTAAGAACTTACCTCCGGTTCATTGCTAGAAATTTACCCCGGTTGATTGAAGGTAAATGTCAAATGTTACAAAGATAAGGAAATTGATGGAAGACATGTCTCCTGCAGTTGCAGTAACTCTTAGTTTAGGTAATTCTATGTGTGATAGTTCTGGAATTGGAGCCAATGTGGAGTTCACATGGCTAAAGCTTGTAACAGACTCGGGAAATTTGTCTTTGGATTCCTCTAAGGTGGTTCCTTTAGAGTCAGTCTCTGGCAGTAAAGGAAGTTCCGATGATATTGAAAGCAAAGTTAGTGTGGTTCCCATGCCATCACAAGACGATGATGGTGGAAACACTTCTGTTGCTAATGATGTCATGGTTCAAGAAAGTGAGGAAGAGGAAATCTTAGCCTTTAGATATGATACTAATGGAATTGTTAGTGAGGAATTGCTGAAGTTAGAGATGGGGTCTGCGATAAGCTTGCCAGATGCTGTGGAGGTTGGAAAAGTTGGTGAAGGGAAGATTGTTGCAAAAGCTATCGTCTTGGTAGAATCGGCTGTTGGGAAAATGGCTTCTGGGGTTGTGGCAGCAGTAAGCCCCGCTTCTGAGTTATCAGATAAATCTGAATTAACAACCTCTGCGGTACTTATCCAGTCAAATGGTGAGAAGATTATCAGTAAAGCAGGCATCCGGAGTGTTTTTGAGCTGAACTGTATTCCCCTCTGGGGTTCTGTATCAATTTGTGGAAGACGACCGGAAATGGAAGATGCATTTGCTGCTGTTCCTCGGTTTATCAATATTCCAATTAAAATGCTCATCGGTAATCAAGTGTATAATGGAATGAGCCAAAGTTTGACCCACCTAACCAGTCACTTTTTTGGCATTTACGATGGCCACGGCGGTCCTCAGGTACATGCCTTCTCCATATATTTATTTAATTCATTTGGGTAAGGTATATTCTGATACAACGGAATGTATTTGGGAAATATTTTAGTCTGATTTTATATTGTACCATTCAACAATTTCACATTGTTATTGTGCAGACATACTGGTAATCAATCATACTGTAACTGTAAGCTATATTAAATAGCATTGTGGTGGCAACACATGATTCTTTACGTCAATCTCTTTGATCTTTTTCCAGTATTCAGATTAGTTCATGAATGTTTTCTTGCATATACACAACAGAGTACAAACATTTGGCTTGTTATATTCCTCGGTGGAAAATGATTTGAGTTGTCTTCTTGTGCAGGTTGCTAACTATTGTAGTGAGCGGCTCCATTTGGCTTTGGCCGAAGAGCTTGGAGGCATTAAGGATGACTTGGCTGATGGAATTACGGGAGAAACTCAGCAGGTGCAGTGGGAGAAAGCATTCACTAATTGTTTTCAGAGGGTTGATGATGAGATTAGAGGAAAAGTAAGCAGAGGCATCGTCGAAAGCAACGGAGATGCTTCTGAAGCTAGCTTTGAGCCTATTGCCCCAGAAACCGTTGGGTCTACAGCTGTGGTTGCATTAGTTTCATCATCTCATATTATAGTTGCAAACTGTGGTGATTCAAGAGCAGTTCTATGTCGTGGCAAACAAGCGATACCATTATCAGTCGATCATAAAGTAAGCATGTGTTTATGGTGTACATATTTATTTGTTTAATTGAGGGTTTAGGGAAACCAATCTTCGTTGTTTTTATTTATTTTCTATTTTTGTTTTATTTATTATTGTTCCCAGCCAAACAGAGAAGATGAATATGCAAGGATTGAGGCATCTGGTGGCAAGGTAATACAGTGGAATGGACACCGTGTTTTTGGAGTTCTTGCAATGTCAAGATCCATTGGTACGTCGATACTTACCCTCTGTACACTTTTCTTATACTTGTCCAGTCGAAAAGATATAAAATAATGTTATGATTTACCACAAGTGTTGGCAATATGTATGAACATCCAGTTGCTTGTGTTGCTGGAACAAATGGATTGCAGTTTTTGACCAGCATTTTCCATCTATAATGTTAAAGTCCCTCGTTTGACTCTTTGTTGTCATCCTACAGGGGATAGATATTTGAAACCGTGGATAATTCCAGAACCGGAAGTCATGGTTGTCTCTCGAGCTAGAGATGACGAATGCCTTATTTTAGCTAGTGACGGTCTATGGGATGTTATGACAAACGAGGAAGTTTGTGAAGTGGCTCGACGACGCATTCTGCTCTGGCACAAAAAGAACGGGGCTACACCTCTTGTGGAAAGGGGAACAAGTGTTGATCCAGCAGCTGAGGAAGCTGCTGCCTACCTTTCAACCCTTGCCCTCCAGAAGGGAAGCAAGGACAATATATCTCTGGTTGTGGTGGACTTGAAAGCTCAAAGGAAGTTCAAGAGCAAATCCTAAAATTCGGAGATGGTATGGTTTTGGCTCTCCGTCCATTTGTTTTCTCGTGGGCTGAATGTGTGTACAAGTATAGAAATCTGTGTTTACTATGTACTTCTGTAGAAACTGTAATGCAATGCCATATGTGTTTTTTTGGTTTGTGCCGGAGTTCTAGATACTGGTTGTATGAAAATGTGCTTACTTCGGCTTTAGATGGAGAATTTTGTGTATATTTTCGGATTTGTTTCTGCTCTGTGGCCTATGCCATTTCTTTTAGGGTAATCCAATTCCGGAGCTATCCTAATCCTAACTTATTATCAACTCTCCCTCGTCACTTAAGGTCAACACCAATGATTTCGATGTGCCTAGAGGAAATTAGAGCATTGGTCCTATTTGTCATTGGAGCTTTGGTTTCTGAACTAAAAGTCTGAGTATTGGTTCTTGAACTTGTCACAACATGAAGCAATGGTCATTTCCCATTGAGTACAACCGTCAAAAATTGCATACAAAATAAAGGATTTAAAGTGACAAGACATGGACAGAAATGATAACGGAGTTAACCAAACAGACCATTCTTGCACATTGTAATAAATCCAGGATAATACCCACGAATTTTTAGTTCATGACCAAGCCTCCAATTAGACTGAAATTTAAGGACATTGCTCCATTTAACTCTTATGCCTAAAGGAGCACACTGCAATAAGATTCGATAACTAAACGTCTTGCCATAAAAACAAAAGGCCAAACTCTGTAAAATTACTGCCAGACAAGCACAGTGAAATCGAAGCGTGCAGTAGAAACAAAAGAACAAAGATACAACGAAGCAAATCATCTCTTGCCCTTCTTCCGCCTCCGCTGCTCTTGTGGAAATTTTAGAGGGACGGGAAGGGTCACGAATGGTTTTCCCCTTTTTTTAGTTAATTTGCAACCCAAGTTCTCGTAATGGTCCTTCACGTTTGCTTCACCCATTCTCAGATCCTTTGCTATATCTGTCAACTCTGTCTGGAACTCATCCACATGAAGAGTGAGCACCAAGACATAACTGATGAGGAGATTCGTTTTCTCTCTTGATAGGGCTTGCCTTCTTGAACCCGCCGCTGGATCAAACATGTTAAGGAACTTATTGCGTAGGCTGCTTGGGATTCTGTGGCCCTTTGCAGAGGAAACACCATCCATGGTATATTGATCTTTGAACTTTAAAAGATGTGTAATATATGTGCAAATGCAAGCAAGCTTAAACTTCTCCTCTTCAACCTACAAACATAGACAACATGTCCATGAAGATTATTCTGTTTTCTTCACCATGAAAATGAAATGAGAAAAGGGGGAACAACATAATGTTTTAGCTCATACTAGATTGAACTCGGAGATTCCACAATTGCGGTTGTTAGATAACGACATGTACAGGACAACATCAACGGATGCAATAAAAAAGCTAAACTTTGCAGGACAAGAAACAAATTTAGACTTTCAATGGCAAGATATGTCCATTAGTGTATGTCATGCAGAAAAGTGGTACCAGAAACTTTTGGAGTTAAATTCAAGAAATACTAAAGTAGAAAAATAACAGTTCATGCAATATAGCAGTTTTCATTTTATCTTTTCCAGCTCTTTTCTCATATGTCTTGAAACTGCAATCGACTGAGAATGATTGGCGGTTCAAATCAGTATGCTCTTATAGAACATAAAAGAGGATCAGCCTTACATATGCAAGACAACATCAAAGAACTTAGCATTATTCTATAGTAGTTTAATGACCATAAGAAGTAGATCTTCTTCACTAATATGCTCTCAGACACTAGAAGGCATTTTTGCATTCTTACCCGAACATCCTTCAATTTCTGGATTCTATTGAGCACAAAATTTGGGTAAGCATCCCATTTAACTTCATTTCCGCCTTGCAATTTATTATAAATATCTTGGACATCATCCCACTCTCCTGTGATGATGATCTTGTCTAGTGGATAAGCCTCCTGGGGAGTGGTGGCAGATTCATTAAATGGTGGGATATGGCGAGAGCTTTGGGCTTCAGCGCTTTCAAGAGCCTCCTTGTTTACCACAATCTGTTTCATTTTGGCATCCAAATCCTTTAGAGAATCAGGACCGTCTGCTTGCTTCAAAGACTGCATTTTCTTATTCTGCAATGTCATAGAAGATTCAATTAACATGTTATGCGAATCAAAAAGATCAAGTACATTCAGCTTGATATAAAGGGTTACAGAAATTCCCAGACAGTCTCAGTTACAACTTGCAAGTATCTGGAACCACACACAGCTCTAGCTACTACATCTACCATGTCCATTGCTAACCTTATGCATCACCATTTTCGATTTTTGATAAAAGGAATGAATTAAATGAGAGAGGTACCTTCACCCATATTATAGTTACACAATCGTTGTTTCTAGTCATTATATGAAATTCATTTTCTTTTTTATTTCTCTTCAACCCTTCAACTTTTTTGTTTAAAACTCAATACTGGCCTCTAACATCGCAAAGAAGCTATCTATTATTGAAATAGAAAAAATCACAAAGCAGGAAAAGAGAAAACAATCAGTAATGTGGTATTTAGTACAAAACATTGCTCATATATATACAGCAAAACCGTAATTAGTTCAATATTTCATTTGCTTTCTCAAAACAAGCAGATTGGTTACCACATAATACATTGACTTTTCGAAAACATAATTTTTGAAGCATAAGTCAAAATAAATATTACTATTTGCTGAACTAATAGAATCAACAATTGAATTCTATGTTAGTTGTGTACATGTGTTACTTTTCACTGCTTCGAACACAAATAGAATTCCAGTGTACTCTTACTAGATTCTTAAATTTTCTGCCACACCTCCACCCCCTCCCTTTTACCTGCCTAATATTCTATAAATTTTTAACAGACACTCAGACAAGGCACCTGGGATGGAGAACGTGCTTCAGATAATGCTCAACAAAAGAAAAGTAAAAAGAATCTAGGCTTACCTCCCTAATAGACTTCTTTGTTCCATATAAATTATGTAGCTGCATCTGCTTCTCTGCCTTCTCTTGTGCAGTAAGTTCTCCCACCGCTGAACTTGCAGGTTCCTTATCACAGTAGTTATACCCTCTAACTTTTGGTTCTAATCTAAATATCTGAAAATTCACATCCCAAGTAAGCTTCTCAGCATTCGTTGCAAAGCAGAAGCAATGATAAAAACACACACACGCGCACCTTATATTCCATTGGACCAAAGCGTAAACGTGAGATTATACACATTCATATAAACATATATAACAAATATGAATTATACCGGAGATTACAAATCGGACTCTTTGCAATTTTGATAACCACAGTTTGATTTAAGAAGAGCATTCAGTATACAATCCAATAACTATGCTTGTCATACTCAAAATAATTATAAGGTCTCCAACTTCTCAAAATCCAAATCCAATCCAACCCAGAGCGAAAACAAAAGCAACACCACCAACAAAAATGTTCCTCAGCAATGAAACAAACACAATACAAAGGTAAACTTCACGCCAATGCTTTTAATTCAATGCATCATTACATCAATACATCACCCAAATCAAACAAATGAAAACGAAAACGAAACAAACTATTAAAATCGACTAGCCGCCGGAAATAAACCCCGCAAAAACGAACAGTCCCAAAGTAATTACCTTGTTAGAAACAATAGGCACAATCTTCAGAGTCTGGGTGGCCTTATCAAGAACACCAAGCGCATAATTGCAGTACTGGTCACTGGTAGCCGCACCGGTATAGCTAGTCCCGACAAAATCGACATTGGTCCCATCCGGGTGCACCATAAGCTCGACCCGTTTGGCTCGGTTGACGTTCCGAAAGATCCCGATTTTGGTCGAATTGGGGTCTGGGTTCTTGGTGGGGTCGAACCCAGATGAGAAATGGGCCACTATAGGTGGGGTTTTTTCTGGGTGTTCCGGGAAGACTTGGACGGCGGCTTGGACGGTTGGAATGGTTGGGACGGCGGGTTTCTTCGTCTTCCTCTTCTTGTGCTTGTGCTTCGGCGTCGATGGGTCTTGGTTTTGGGTCAATTGGGACTTGGTGTCTTCTGCGTCGGATTCCATAGGTTCAGAGAGAGAGAGAGAGAGGCGAGAAAGAGCTGTTAGCTTTGGAGGTGACTGCTGGTTTTGGAGGTGAGTGGCTGAGGGTGATTGCAGACTTGGAGAGTCTTCTGAGATGGAGAAGAGGGAGGGTAGAGAGAGAGAGAAGGGGAGAGGTAGGGCTGTCGTTGTTTGGTGAGTTTATAGGTGAGGGTTTTTGTAGGGTTTTTCACTTTATATTTTCTTTGACAAAAAAAAAATACAACGGAGAATACTTTCTTTACAAAGGAAAGGAACCATTTCTCTTTCGATGATATTGTATAAACGTACTTGTTTGTACCATATTATATCGACCCCAAAATCATTAAGTACCAGTCAACTAGGAGGTCCCGGCAATCCTCTAAAGGACCCTCGCTTCGGTGCACCCTTGTCGAAGCGCACAAATCAACCACGACATGTGGCTATTCCCATGACTAATGGAAAATTTTCCCTCAAACTCGGAGGCCAATCACAAGATGACAAGTGGCAACACCACATTAAATATATTCAATCCCACATTGGCCAAGTTAAGGAATCTCTTCCGTACTTTACCTCTACAACAGGGTAACCTCTACTCCATTCGAAAGGTTAATCATCATTACTACTTAAATACTATATTACCACTAAACTCACCCATGTGGCACCTTAAACATACTTTGCTAACTTAAGCATCAGAGGCTCTTAGGCCAATACCACACCAGTGCCCTTCGATACTTATTCTACCTTCCTTGCAGGTTACTTCGACTGTCCATCATTGACCAGAGCGCCCAAGCGAGGTCCTCGCACCACATTTTTTGGTGACCCGAAGTCAACTCGATTTCGTGCATCAACATTTGGTGCTGTCTGTGGGAATTCGACACTGATTCCTACTTTCTTACCAGCTTGACCAAGCTAAGTCTCATCTTTCGCACCCTATCCTTAAAACAAGTGTCTCTCTCCAACATCGGAAGTGAAGAAGGCCAAAGTACACAGCATAATACACCTCTCATGTGTAGTGCTAAGTAACGGAAAGATAAAAGACTTGTTGACCTTCAAGCTAGGGTCGAAGAGTTTGAAGAACAGAATAACAAAATAGCGACCAAGAATGAGATCCTCCAAGAGCAATATGAAAAGATCTTCGCAATGCTCCACAAAGCTAGCAGGCTCGGGCTTGTGAGCCCACCACTGAGCACCACGAAGTCCCTCGAACTGTTGATCGACAACTAAGTGGCCACTAACCTGGAGGGTCACTTGGCCTCAATATTAATGGTCAAAATAAACAACCCTCTCCCTAGGGTGTTGGTGTTGGAAATATGCCCTAAATCCAATCATAAGATGATACTTTACGGACATTTCACATATTAAACTAATGTAGTTTAATATGAAGGGCGAAGATTATTTTTTAAAGCCGTATTATTAAACATTATACGCCTAAAGAATAAATCCAAGGAATATGTAATTAAGAAAATGCAATCAAAGAAGTTAGATTCATGAGAACTTTCTCTTTCATACACATATCCTAAAAGTTCCTAATCATAGGATTGCCAATTGGGCGTTGACAATCCAGATAGATCAGTACATGTTATGTCTTTTCATCAGAGAGCAATTAGTCTCGAGTTATTAGTGTGAACGACACCGAGACAAGTATGTAGGTGCTCAATAAGAGAATGAGTCCACTGAACACGATCAACAAGAAGTTCTCGTATACATGTCTTATGAGAACTCACTAGTTGGGATAATGCAAAGTAGTCCTTTGACCTGAGACATCACAGTTGTCTTATGGTTAGGTCCTTAATCTTTGACTGTGTCAACGACACTCCGATGTGAGAGGGTGTCCACGGTGTAGTTGAGGTTGAGCTACCTAATCATGGATATAAGTGAATGTACAACAAGAGATCTCTAACCTTTAAACCGTTGAGGGAGAATACTCGATGATATGATTAGCAATCTTTGGCTAGAGCACGTGAATAAGATTAAGGAAGTACACTCCAAATCACATTCACATAAATCATATAGACGAGAGAGTCACATTGGATTGTAGACATGAATAAACATTCAACTATCATCCAAACAATGTGATCAAGAGTATTGATATAAAGAATGACCGTTTTGCATTGTAATCTCAAACTGAATAGGTTCTATACTTCTCAAGCTTAGCTTGGATTGTCGTGACACACTATTAAGTGTCACTCATGGCTTGTAGAAGCCCCAAAGATTAACAAACATTAATCTTTACCAAAGGGAGAATTGAAAAGAAGTTTCAATTCACAATCGATTAGTAAGAGTTCTAGTCACCTACAACCTCGCTAACGAACCTAAATGATTGAACACCTTATAAGGTAATGATTGAAGAATATAATTGAGTAGAGTATGTACAATTAAATGGTTTAATTGTTTATTGTTTGATTAATTAAATGTTAATTAATAAATACAAAAAAATTTGTTTTCAACCTCGAGTTAGTTTTGAGCCTCAAGGCCCAATAGGCTTTGAATGGTTCAAGCCCAATAACTTAAGTTGTGTGACAACATAAAATCAAAAGGCTCAAAAGCCCAATGAAACCCTATGGCCTGCCATGGTGAAGTAGTTCCCTTACACTTTTGCCACTCTTTGCAAATTGGCTATAAAGTGTAAGTTAGGGTCACTATTCACATTAAGTCAAAATGTGAGGAAAATTGGAAATTGTTCTCTCTTCCTCTCCCTTTGGCCGAAACCCCATGAATGGGGAATTTCATTTTTCCTCATTCATGATTACTCAAATTCTTCATGGAGATGAACTACGAATGGTTTGATCTTCAAGGGAGTCGAAGTATGTAGGCAACCTTCTCATTTGATGGCAAGGCACAACCTCAATCCTCAAGCAAAGGTGTAGATCTAAAGAGTAATCTTGAAGGCCATTTCTTGGGTGTTTATCATTTGCTTATGCAAAGAAGAATCTACAAAGGTTTATGAAATCTTAACTCATCTTGTGAAGTCTTTGAGTTGAGTATTGATTCATAACTACTAGGCTTTGAAAGTCATGGGCAAAATTTTTGTATTTGGGTGTCTACCTGCATGCTAGAGCCCTTAACTTGTTGAAAGCATGTATGTATGTTTCTCAAATAGACTACACAATTTCAAATGTTTTCCTTCAGTTGGCTAACGTTATGCTTCTCTCAACTCGGATGCTTCAACCCAAAGTCAGAGAAGTGGAAAGAGACATCTTCTTGCAGAAGGTCCCAAAGGATTAAGAGTCGTTTATCGTGACTGCCGAGACTTCTTGAAGGGACGCTGAGAAGATCCTATCCATATAGGCTTTAAAATCAATGACATGAGAATCTTCTAAAAACTTTGTCCCCTGCCACAACCTAAGGAAAAAGTATGGGGGACTTAGGGGGTTACCAACGGGCACATGCAAGTAGCCAATGCATTGAGTCCAAGGAAAGACCATATGTCCCCGACCGAGCTTCCCCACCTCCAAACAATGATCGACACTTGCGAAGAAAAACTCCAATGGTGCCCGAATCAGCCTAGGACACCTTTATTCGACAGCTTTTCGAGGAGGTGAACAAGATGAAGGCCGATCGGCAAGCCTAAAATACCTAATTGGAATCAACCGAGGCCTAGCCCTTTGCACTCCTATGCAAGGGAAAATGAAGCAAAAGCTTACTTTGTAACCGTACACAGGGAAGAAAGATCCAATCTAACACATCGACCTCTTTGAGTCCACCATGGCATGCCAGAGCCATAATGACGAGGAATGGTGCCTACTTTTCCCTTCCACCCTTTCGGGAGGAGCCCTCAACTGGTATTGCCTTCTTCAACTTGAGACGGTAGATCCTTTCTCTAAATAGAGGAAACTCTTTGTGGCTCAACACATCTTCCAAACCGATCTTTTCCACTTTGCAGACGACTTATATACCATCCATTATAAGCCTAATGAGTCGCTGCGTGAGTATGTCGATCGCTTCAACCATGAGTATTCTCGCTGCTTAGAGATAGATGACAAGACAACACTTAGGGCCTTCACATCGAGCATACGTGATTGCTTCTTCAGGTACATGATCAATCCTAACACTTGGAAGACTTATTCCGAGGTGATGACGTAAGCCTATAATCATGCCTTTGCTAATGCAAGGACGTATCAAGGGGAACCCCCTACGACCTTTCCCCTTCAACAAACAGGAAGCGGAAACCAAATCATACTAAGTGAGAGATCTTCGACCTTTCATAACCTGCTACATTCTATCACGTCCCATCTAGCAACTCACTAGGTCTCCAAACTTGTTCATCTCGCGCACTTGATACTGACGTCATTCCTAAGGCAACTTGATTACAAGCTTACCAAGGACACCAGCATGTTTTGTTGTTATCACGAATTTAACAAGCATGACAGTGAAAAGTGTATCACCCTCTGTGACCATGTTGAAGCGTTGCCACATGAAGGAAAGATCGACCAATTCCTCTTTCACCCTCAAAGGGACAACCGAAACAACCGACAAGTGATATACTTCAACAATGATGGCACACCCATTTCTGAATCCTCCAACAGGGCCATGAAGAGCAATGAATGAGCTTTAAGATCATGTCACCAAGTGTTCCTTGTGTAGGATACTAAATGAGGCAAGTGGCAGAAACCCGATTGGATACAAATATGTTTTTACCCAGAGGAAGAAAAGTCATCATCTACCCCCACGACTCATTGATTGTGGAAGCTCGCATAGGTAACTTTGATGTGCACCTAATTCTCTTAGACACAGACGCCTCAATCAACATCATGTTTGCCGAGGCTTTCAAAGCACTCAATGTAGCTGAACACTTGCTCAATCTCTCGGTCACTCCTCTTATCAGCTTCTCCGGAGATATCATGCAACCTGTAGGCAATGTACACCTATCATTAACCATTGGTACGGGTCCATACATAGCTTCAATCACGACTAACTTCCTCGTGGTTGACTTTCTAACAATTTACAATGTCATCTTCGAACGCACGGGCATTAATGATCTCAAGGCCATAGTATCCACACAACACGTTATTGATGAAATTTCCAACACCTTTTGGCAATGGCTATGTCAGGGGAAATCAATTTAGTGCACAATCACACTACAACACTTCAGTCAAGCAACAACATTTACATGTGCCCAAGGAAACCCTCTCGGTGCATGACCAAATCGCCATGGCCAACCCGGCTCCTCTAGATGGCAGTAGGCAACCCGACGACCCTTGAGATGACTCATTCACACAACATGCACAACCAACTAAAAAGTTAGAAAAAGTTCCCATCTCAAAGGACCATCCGAATATCATGGTGAAGATTGGCACCACTTTGACACCAGCCCTTCGGTTGGCAATTATCACCTCCTTACAAGAGAACTGTTATATCCCACATCGACCAACGGAGAGGGGGCAATGTGCCTTATATGTACATGTCCACCTCCAATTAGCACGAGGTCTTTTGGGAGCTCACTGGCTTCGGATTCCATCGGAACTCCGAAGTTAACGACACGAGACAAGTATGTAGGTGCTCAATAAGAGAATGAGTCCACTCTAACACGACTATCAACAAGAAGTTCTCGTGATACATGTCTTATGAGAACTCACTAGTTGGGATAATGCAAGTAGTCCTTTGACCTGAGACATCATAATTGTCCTGATGTGAGAGGGTGTCCACGGTGTAGTTGGGAGGTTGAGCTACCTAATCATGGATATATGAATGTACAACAAGAGATCTCTAACCTTTTAAAACCGTTGAGGGAGAATAATTTATGATATGATTAGCAATCTTTATTAGGAGCACGTGAATAAGATTAAGGAAGTACACTCCAACTCACATTCACATAAATCATATAGACGAGAGAGCTCACATTGATTGTGGTGACATGAATAAACATTCAACTATCATCCAAACAATGTGATCAAGAGCATTGATATAAAGAAATTGACTGCTGCATTGTAATCTCAAACTCGAATAGGTTCTATACTTCAAGCTTAGCTTGATCACGTGACGTCACTATTAAGGCCACCATGGCTTGTAGGAAGCCCCAAAGATTAACAAACATTATCTTTACTAAAGGGAGAATTGAAAGAAGTTTCAATTCACAATCGTATTAGTAAGAGTTCTAGTCAATTACAACCTCGCTAACGAACCTAAATGATCAACACCTTATAAGGTAATGATTGAAGAATATAATTGAGAGAGTATGTACAATTAAAATGTTTCAATTTGTTTATTGTTTGATTAATTAAATGTTAATTAATAAATACGAAAAATTTGTTTTCAACCTCGAAGTTGTTTTGAGCCTCAGCGCCCAATAGGCTTCAAATGCGTTCGCTCAATAACTTAAGTTATGTGACAACATAAAATCAAAAGGCTCAAAAGCCCAATGAAACCCTATGGCCTTGCCATGGTGAGTAGTTCTCTACACTTTTGCCACTCTTGCAAATTGGCTATAAAGTGTAAGTTAGGGGTCACTATTCACATTGTCAAAATGTGAGGAAAATTGGAAATTGTTCTCTCTTCCTCTCCCTTTGGGAATAAAACCCCGCTGAATGGGGAATTTACTTTTTCCTCATTCATGATTACTCACCCTTCATGGAGATGAACTACGCACGGTTTCGATCTTTCTCATGTATCGGCGCATGTAGGCAACCTTCTCATTTGATGGCAAGGCACAACCTCAATCCTTGCCAAAGGTGTGATCTAAAGAAAAATTCTTGAAGGCCATTTCTTGGTGTTTATCATTTGCTATGCAAAGAAGACCTCATGTGGGCAATATGAAATCTTAACTCATCTTGGTGAAGTCTTTGAGTTGAGTATTGACTACAACTACTAGGCTTTGAAAGTCATAAAATTTTGTAATAAACACTGCATGTTAGAGCCCTTAACTTGTTGAAAAGCATGTAATATGTTTCAAAGACTACACAATTTCAAATGTTTTCCTTCAAGCAATAATTTATGCTTCTCTCAACCTCTGACAATGAACCCAAAGTCGAGAAGTGGAAAGAGACATCTTCTAATCCCAAAGGATTAAGTAGCCGCCATCGTGACTCGCGAGACTTCTTGAAGGGACGCGAGAAGATCTCATCTATATAGCTTTAAAATCAATGACATGAGAACTTCTAAAAACTTTATCCTCTCACACCGCAGCAAACGCGGCTGGGACTAGTGTTACCACGCACGCGGCAGCTACTGCATCGAGTCCGCGGAAAGACCATATGTCCCCGACTCTGGCTTCCCACCTCCAAACAATGATCGACACTTAACATGAAAACCCAATGGTGCCAATCACTCTTAGGACACTTTTAGACCACAGCCTTCTTCGAGGAGGTGGAACAAGGATGAAGGCTCATCAAAAGCCTAAAAATACCTACCTGAATCCTCAATCGAGGCCTCCAGCCCTTTGGCACTCCTATGCAAGGGAAAATGACAAAGCCACTGTAACCGCATACAGGAAGAAAGATCCAAATTTTAACACATCGACCTCTTTGAGTCCACCTGGCATGCCGTGAGCCATAATGACGAGGAATGGTGCCTACTTTTCCTTCCACCCTTCTCGAGGAGCCTCAACCTGGTATTGCCTTCAACTTGAGACAAGAGATCATTTCTCTAAATAGAGGAACTTTGTGGCTCAACACATCTTCCTAATCGATTTTTTCCACTTGGCAGCACTCCACTTACATATACCTCATCCATTATAAGCCCAATGAGTCGCCCGCGCTGAGTATGTTCACCACTCAACCATGAGTATTCTCGCGCTGTAGATAGACACAAGACAACACTTAGGGTCATGAATGAGCATACGTGATTAAGCCTTCGTACATGATCAATCCTAACACTTCTGGAAGATCATTCAGGTGATGACGTGTTTATAATCATGCCTTTGCTAATGCAATGACGACGTATGGGAACCCTACTTACCTTTCCCCTTCAACAACAAACAGAAGCGGAAACCAAATCATACTAAGTGAGAGATCTTCAATCTTTCATAACTCCTGGCTACATTCCACTACACCCCATCTAGCAACTCACTAGGTCTCCAAACTCTGTTCATTCATGACTTGATAATCGACGTCATTCAAGGCAACTGATTACAAGCCTACCAAGGACACCAACATGTTTTGTTGTTATCACTTAATTTAACAAGCATGACAAAGAAAGTGGTCACCCTTCAGACTATGTCAGTTGCCACATGAAGGAAAGATCGACCACCTCTTTTTCACCTGCGGACAAATCGAATGTAACCGACAAGTGATATATCAACAATGATGGCACACCCATTTCAATCCTCCAATACGCCATGGAAGAGCAAATGAACGAGTTTTTAAGATCATGTCACCAAGTGTTCCTTTGTGTAGGATACTAATGAGGCAAGGTGGCGTAAACCGATTGATACAAATATGTTTTTAACGCAGAGGAAGAAAAGTCATCATCTACCCTCACAACGACTCATTGATTGCAGTGTCGTACAGTAACTTGGATGTGCACCTACCTTCTTTAGACACAGACGCCAATCAACATCATGTTTGCCGAGGCTTTCAAAGCACTCACAATGTAGCTGAACACTGCCTCAATCTCTCGGCCACTCCTCTTATCACCTTCCTCCCAGATATCACGCAACCCCGTAGGCAATGTAAACCTATCATTCACCATTGCAAGGGTCCATAAGATACTCAATCACGAATAACTTCCCTGGCCGACTTCACCCATAATGTCATCTTCGAACGCACTAGCATTAATGATCTCAAGGCCATAGTATCCACACACACGTTATATTGATGAAATTTCCAACACCTTTTGGCAATGGCTATGTCGTAGAAATCAATTTAGTGCACAATCACACTACAACACTCCCCGCTCAAGCAACAACATTTACATGTGCCTAAGGAAACCCTCTCATGACCAAAATCACCATGGCCAACCCGGCTCTTCTAGATGGCAGTAGGCAACTGACGCACCCTTGAGATGACTCATTCACACAACATGAATAACCAACTAAAGACCTACTGGGAAGTTGCTCGTGAGTTCCCAAAAACAAAACCGTGAGAGCGTGGCCCAAAGCGGACAATATCGTGCTACGGCGGAGTCGGTCCGGGATGTGACAAGAACGTCGAAGTCTTCGCCTGGTCATATGAAGACATGTCAGGCATCTCCCCTGATATCATTTGTCACCGTTTAAGTATTGACCCTAAAGCTAAGCCAGTGAGACAAAAGCGAAGGTCTTGTGACGTTGAGCGATATAAAGCAATAAAGGCAGAAGTTGAGAAACTCAAAGGCATTGGCTTCATCTGTGAAGTCAACTATCCAATATGGGTAGCGTTGTCCTCGTCAAAAAGAACCCTACAAAAGAGAGCTTTCTGCTTTAAAAGATCTTATGGAGAATGCGTGTCGACTACACTGACCTCAACAAATGGTGCCCGAAGGATAGTTTCCCCTTTCCTCTCATTGATACTCTCATCGACTCGACAACAGGGTGTGAACTCTTGAGCTTCATGGATGCTTACTCAAAATACAACCAAATCCTCATGTATCCTCCGAACCAAGAGCACACCACCTTCACTACCGATAGAGGTCTATATTGCTACAAGGTCATGTGTTTCGGCCTGAAGAATGTGGGAGCAACTTACCAAAGGCTAGTCAACTTGATGTTTGCCTAACAGATTGACAAAAGCATAGGAGTCTATGTGGACAACATGCTTGTCAAGAGCAAACATGTCGACCAACATATCACCAACTTGTCTGAAACCTTCGCCATCCTGAAGAAGTATCAAATGAGGTCGATCCAAACAAGTGCGCTTTTGGCGTAGGCTCGGGCAAGTTCTTAGGTTTCATGATTGGCCAACGGGGCATTGAAGCAAAACCCAGAGAAAATCAAAGCAATCCTCGACATGAAAGAGCCAAGGACTTTAAAAGACATCTGAAGCCTCACGGGCAAAGTGGCAACCTTGACTAGGTTCATCTCCAAAGTAACAGACAGATGCACTAATTTCTTCAAAGCACTTAAGGGGAGCAAAAACTACATTACTTGGATCGACGAATGCGTTGAAGCATTCAGAAGCCTCAAAGAATACATGAGCAAAGCCCATCTACTTTTCAAGCCCGAAGTTGGTGACACTTTCATTATTTATTTATCTGTTTCAGCTTCAGTAATCAGTTTCGTGCTCATACAAAAGGATAGCAGTGTCGAGCAACCCGCTTACTATGCTAGCAAATCTTTACAAGATACAAAGACACGATATTCTAACACTGAGAAGCTAGCTCTTGCACTGATCATGTCCACTCGCAAGCTCCGTCCTTACTTCCAAGCACACTCCATTGTCATGCATACTAATCATCCTTTTCGACAAGTGCTCCAAAGCCCTAACACTTCGAGACGGATGATCAAATGGACGATAGCATTAGGTGAGTTTGACATCTCTTACCAACCAAGACCAGCGGAGAATGGTCAAGCAATGGAAGACTTCATTGCTGAATTCATATATGACACACCCCGCCCTCGAAATCCACGTGGACACCGAGTTTGAGGCGTGTTGGCCGACACTCGTAAGTGATGAAGCCATTGTATGCATGACAACACTTAATTTAAACAATTCAACCGTCAAATAGTTTGCGGAAATCATTACAAATATGCACAAGGTTCAGAGCGTAACTAATATAAAGCAGCGGAATAAAAGATAGAGTCAAGCTCCTAAAATTTCTATCCATAACAGGGATGGATATTATTAAGAAAACTAAATGAAAGATAAATCCCTACATTGTCGGGAAGAGTTCAAAGCTGCCAAATCAAATGCCTCGACTTCACCAGATGCACCGCTACTAAGTCCTAAAGGGGGCGCAAAACAAAAGTGTGAGTGGACGGAAAAATAAAGTTTTCTAAACCCTTTTTCTCTTTTCAACATAGTAACCCCCTGTTTGAAAATCAGTATAGGTGTAAAATCATACTACCATAGTATATGTCAAATCATACTTTATAAGTATAACTGAAAAATAAATCTCAAAGTATAATCCGTAAAGGACCATTTATGTTTCCAAAAGTCGTACCACAATAGATATCAATAATTATAATAAAGAAAACCAACACAGGGTATATGTGCAATCACCCATGTACGTGTTGAGGAACCTCATCCCAATCCCCGTGCAAGCACTTTACGTTATCAATCCATTGGTACTCCTAGTACCACATACATGTAAGCACTTGTGCAATAGCGCGTCACACCCGAGTCCTTACGTTGTGGGGCCTTCCCCCAAAAATAAACATAAACGTAAGACAAGCTTGCACTAAGGTATTTACCGGACAATATCTCTGGAGTACAGTGCGTGTGACCCAAACATGTGAGACTTGTCCTACGGCCGTGAGACAGTACTACAACGTAGTGAAAGCATACCAAGTGTGTTTGAAAACATACATATATATACATCATGTGTTTAAATAAAGAATAACATTAACTTCATAATTTCACAAATATTCAGGCGTTGCATAAATAGGTATACTCATTAAAATCAATATTAAATATCCATGTATTTATGTATAACCGAAATCATAATCTAAAACCATTTCATAATATATATATATATATATATATATATATATTCATGCATCAAAATCAACTAAAATCATTTGATATATCAAAACAATAATTATTTTAAAGCATAAAAACCATTTATTAAAACAAAAGTCCACTCACTAGTACTCGGGAGTATATTCCTCCTCGGTGTTGCATTCCTCGGAGCGCCCAGTTGTAGGATTACCTATTTAATATTAGGGAATAATATTAAAAACATCCCTAAAATAAATAATAATAACCCTTTGATAAAAAGAATCTAAAAATAACATTATTTTAGCGAAAACGGGCTCGAAAAATGATTTCCGGGACCCGAAAACCTTCCCGCCGCCGCACGCTCCGCCACGCACCGGGAGGAGTTGCCACGTGCCTGCTAACGTCACTCACGCTCCTGCTCACATCACTCACACGCATGCTGACGTCATTACAGTTAAAGTTAACGGCGTCAGTTAAAGTTAACGGAATATACCTTTTCTGATGGAATATGCTGACGCCGTCAGGAATATTTTGTTACCGTGACGGAATATTTCATCTCCTTCAACCTCTCGCTGGTCGCCGGTCGCCGGTCGCCGGAACCGCCGCCGACCGCCGTCTGGTTCGCCGGAATCTGGAAAAAAAATGCCGAAATTGTCCCAAAACTTCAAAAATTCATATCTTCTTCATTTCTTAGCCAAATTCAACGATCTATATATCAAAATTAAGGTATGGAAGAGTAGAACATTTTCATGCCAAATTGGGGCTGGAAGAATGGCCGGACATGGCCTGAAATTGGCCGGGAATTCTCGGACAAACCCTAATTCCGTTCTACTCCAAAACTGCACCAAAATTTACGTTCTTTATATGGAATTGAATCTACTCAACGTGATAAAACCAATGGGAATGGTTTCGAGGCTTACCTAGGTCGGAATTGTACCGAACTTCGATGAACAATTTGTCATTTTCGTTCCGGTATCGGTTTGGCCGATTTGGTTCGAGTTTGAGGATTATGAAATCATAGTCTCGTCGAGAATGACGAGACGAATGTAACGGCTATGGTTTCATGTGGTGGTTCGATGGTTTTGTGATTAAACCAATTCTAGGGTTTCGGTGTGCGTTTTGCAAGTTTGGTCGAGAAGGGGGAGTGAAAGGGGAAGAGAGAGTGAGGTCGGAGAGAGAGAGAGAAATAGCTGCAGAGCAGCTAGGTCAAATCCCCCAAACCCTAATTAACACACGGGTGTGAAAATTACTAAAATACCCTTGAACTTAAAAGTTTCGTAAAACTTTCATTTTAACTCCAAATTGAGTTCCGCTTATGTCCACGTGTTCGTATCGGCGAGTACTACTTGAGTATGTTAAGAAAATAATTTCCACATGTCGTTTCGAAAAAAGTCAACAAAAGTCAACATTTGTTCACTAGGGGTATTTTGGTAATTTTACATGAAATTTTGGGACGGGCTGTAACAACATATGTGGTCGATACTCTTCTTACACCTAAAGCATTAACACCATCAGCTTCGGTGGTTTTAGTGCTTTTAAAACTGCGTTTGTGCTTCTGAGCAAACCTATTTTCCAAAAGGCGCAAACGAATTTAATAAAACTTTCAAATGCCAAAAATAACCTTAAGCAACTAAATAATTTACACATAAGACCATATGCTTTTTACTCGTAAACATGTCTTCTTCCTTTCTCAGAACGACCCACTGCCCTGTTCGTTATTCCTTCACGTTCATTCTTCCTCTTTTCAGAGGAACAACGATTTTCATGTTCAGTTTTTCTTGGTGATTAACGTGGTAATTTTAATTTTTGAAGTTATTTTTCTCTTTTATTCACTCTTCCCCTTTCTCTACAATTTCTAGAGTTTTTTCATTTATTTTCTCATAGGAAAGGATCTTCTCTCTTTCTGGGCAAGTGGACGAAGCTCTCTGTAAGTGATTATCGGCCTTTTCAACTTCTTATGAACTTAGTTGGTATGGAATGAAATATTTTGTCATTATATCAGTTGTTTGGATGAGTTGTTGTAAAGTATAGCCTGAGCTATCTTGAAACTCTAATTTTTAGTGTGTTTCTACTTTGCTGGAAACTTCAAATTTAATGGATTCCTTGCTCAACTCATTTGTACTATTGTGTATCATATATATCACTGATTTATGAATGGTAACAACATTGGAAAGTTAACGTTCAATCCTTAACTTGTTTAAAACTCATGTGATTGAAGAAATTCACCTCGATCGATTTGTTTCAGTAATCCAATTCCTTGTTTTTATGTCTGGCTGGTCTTATAATGTATGAATTGATCAGAGTGTTGGCCTTTGTATGCTAACATATTAAATTGGACTTGCTAGTTTATTCAACTATTATGATTAGAGTGTTAGGTTTGGTTTCTTTCTGTTTATGTTTATGGTTTATATTTGAAGTGCAATCAGATGACAAAGAAGAAAAGTAGCACCACCACATCTGAAAATGTTGCAAGCAGAACAAAGAAACCGTCACCAGCTGTGTAGACCTCTCAAATGATATCTACTTTCATAGACCTTTCTATCATTAAGGTGGATGTATGAAATCATCCCGGTATTCACTTTGATTCACTTGGATGGAAAAATATGATTTCAAATTTTAGCGAAAAGATCGGAAGGCCTTATACGAAATTACAATTGAAAAACAAGTGGGATAATCTTAAAAAAGATTGGAAATTATGGAAAGATCTAAAAGGGAAGGAAACTGGTCTAGAGTGGAATGTGGATAAGAGTATGGTTAATGCATCAGACGAATAGTGGGAAGAAATAATTAAGGTATATTTATTTTTATTTTTATAGTATTTGTATTCATGTTGATTATACTATTTCATTGATTCATTTGGTTTGTTTTTTTGTCTTAAATAGTAGGGAGATCCCAAGTATGCAAAATTCAGAGATGGAGAAGAAGTTAGATAGGATGCTCTTGCACATCACAGCTATCGGTAAGCATGCTTGGGCACCTCTATCTGGTGTACTTTCTGTTGAAATTGGAGATGATGATAGTCCGAGTGAGGATAATTATGATTCATATGAGATTGAGCAAATTGAAACTAATAAGACTAGAAAAAAAGTTGTTGAAGCGAGGGAAAAAAAGATAGTGAATCATCCATTTGAAATACAAGATGGTGAAGGGAAAAGGGGTAAAGGAGGGGGGAAAAGGTAGGTGGTGCTGCCAATTTGTCTATTCAAATTGGACGTCTTGTTGATTTCGTTGGGACTAGGACCACTGAAACATCCACAGTGGATAAAGTTTTCCAAGGAACTTGTATTGCTGAAGTGATGAACAAAGTTGCTAATTTACTTGAGGCAGAGTGCGGTAGCAAGTTGTGGTGGTTTGCAACTAAGTTGTTTTGTGCTCAAGCGAAGAGAGATGTTTGTGAGCATGGAAGATCCTGACACCAAGCTTCAGTTTCTTAACCATGAGTTAGGAGAAAACTAGAAAACAAGTAACTGGGATCTTCTCTAGTTTCATTTTAAACAAAAAAAAAAACTATCCGATGACCTTTATTTTCTATGTTGCTTGATGTTTTGTTAGAACTCGTTTAAGATGTTTGAATGTATGTTGGATAATCATGTTTTGATTGACTATTAATGGTATGGATTTGTGAATGCTAATGGAATGTTTGTTTTTATATTCTCACACGGTACTTTTAGACATTTGAATGTTATATTTTGCATTTATAATTGAATAATGTTGGGAGAAATAATATACTTGTAGGTCATTTTAAAATATGGACATTGTGGAAGATGAAGAGGAGACGAACCATATTATATGTGTGACTATTCGTCTTATTGAACTTTATTATTATAAACATATTCACAAAGTCCCTTGCATGAATGACAATACCCGAAATATTTGGTTAATGAGAGTGTTACAAGGGAATAACAGTCGTTGTCATAATATGTTTAGGATGGACAAAGATGTATTTCAAAGGTTATGTGATGATTTGAACACAATTATGGGTAAAAGGATTTGAGGAGATTGAGTGCTTAAGAAATGTTGGCAATATTTTTGCACACCTTAGGACATGGTTGTGGAAATAGGTTGCTAGGGGAGCGCTTTAAACACTCTGGTGAGACAGTGTGTCAATATTTTAGTCTCTTACTAGATGTGGTATATCGTATGGTACTATTTTTTTTCATAGGTGCAACTTTGCAATTAATGTCTCCTTAAATTTTACATTGTGAGCAATATCATAACGAAATAAATATATTATTGTTTGTAGGAAAATATTACTTGGTAGATGCAGGATATCCACAAATGAAAGGCTATTTAGGACCTTATAGACGTGTACGATATCATCTTCCAGAATATCGTAGAGGACCTGCACCGAAAAGTCACAAAGAGGTATTCAATTATGCACTCTTCTTTTAGAAGTATTATTGACAGATCTTTAGAGTACGGAAAAAAATGGCATATTTTAGATGAAATGCATAGTTTTCCATTTGCAAAGCAGGTGAAAATAGTTATTGCAACTATGGCCCTTCATAACTATATAAGAAGACATGCCACGCGAGATCGTGATTTGGAACAATATGAAGATGACCTAAATAACATGGAAGAGGAGGATGAACTTGAGAGCAAAGTTGATGCACAAGAAGGAAGTGGATGTCAAGCAATGGAGGCCTTGAGAAATAGGATTGCTGAAAGTTTGATGGGTTCGTCAATTTAAAAATTGTACATGGCTAGTTTTCTTGGTACATGGCTAGTTTAAGTTTTTGTTCATGGAAAGTTTAATATGGTCATGGCTAACCCTTTTTTGTTTTTGAACATATGTTCGTGGTTTTTTGGTGGGGAGAAGGAAAACGGTATTCATGTACGATCAAAGGTTATATATAAATGAACTTGGGTTCATTTTGTATAAATGAAGTTTTTTCTCGCTCCATAATAGGGGTGCAACTTAGGTTGTGTCAATCCGAATTCGCCCATGTCCAACCCGGTTTCAAACCTGATTGGGAGGGCTAGAATGAAGTCAAAACCTACCCAAACCCAACCCAATTTCATCCCGATCATTTATTGGATTGGGTTGGGTTGATGTCTTTCCCTACCATGTCAATCCAAATACAACCTGATTTCTACTCCGAATTCAATCATGTAAATATGACCCATCCCACGTCATATTATATAAGCTAGGTATAAATTTTGGCATGAGTTTGTTTTTGGTTTTCATTTGAATGTATAATGAATAATGTGTTGCTTTTCCGTTTCTTTTGGTTAAAGCTTTAATATTGTCTTGTAATTTAATTTTAATTTTGCATGGTTGAAAACTTAAAAATGATTTCCACATTGTTTGTTTTAACTTTTGTTTCGATGATGTGTAAAATTGAATTTTAACTAGTATTGACATTGTCAATTCAATTGGTTCAAAATTTGAAAATCTTGTAAAATAAGGTCTTACAAGATTGAACTCAATGAAGTTAGGCAAACCTGAACCCAACCCGAGTAAGCTCAAACCCAATTAAAACCTGAGCCCAAATGAACTTGCATGAACCCGAACCCAACTCAAGCCCAAATTGTGAATGTTGGGTTAGGGTTGGGTTGACCATCCAACCCGCCCAATCCGCCCGAGTTGCACCCCTACTCCGTAACATGTTGAGCATGTTATTCAAACCTTCAAATTAAATATTTCTAGTATGTACGTATTTGGTACTTTTATACATGCGGTGATGCCTCTTTACTTGAATTGGACATCTATGAAACGTTAACACATTATTGAGACCCTTGCACATAAAATTCAGAGTAAAACATGTAAATATAAAAAACCATAACTATATAAAGGCTAGTGATATCATTTTTCTAAAATAAAAAAAAAAAGAGGGTAGTTAAGTGCTTTGTTTCTACCAAATATTTTATTTGAAGCATTCTTTCAAGATAATGCATTTTTTAGTCATTATACACATCCCACATCACTTTTACTCACAACAGATTTAAAATTTAGTTTACCAAACACCAGACTATTTTTTTTCACAGCTGATTTCGCACACAACACTTCCAAAAGTGATTTTTCTCACAACACAACAATACCAAACTAGCCCATAGAAGAATTTAGAGCGACATTTTTGAAAGTGACAATAATAGCCCGTATAAAAATTCTTGTTAAAGTGGTAAGCTCAAGGCGAATATGAAATAATAATTCTAAATCTAAGAATTTAGATATATACTACAATGATTTCAAATTTTAGAGCCAATATAAAATAAAGGGTTAATTGCATTTTAGAAACTACGTGGTGTAATATGCAAAAATTGAAATCTCGTAGCTTAATTTGAAAATGATCCTCAAACCTTGTGGTGTAAAATGCTGTTAACTCTAAAATAAAGAATTATTTGTTGACTTGGACAAAAGTAAATGAGAAAACATAAATAAATAAAAAGAAAAAAAGAAAAAAGAATTTGTTGACAGTGGGATTTGAACCCACGCCCTTTCGGACCAGAACCTTAATCTGGCGCCTTAGACCAACTCGGCCATATCAACCTTGTTATTTTCTATTTCTTTCTATTATAAACAAAACAATCTCAAGCATAACACGACATGCCGTTCAGTAGCGCATCTTTGTATCAAGTAATTCCTTCTTTTTTTTTTCTTTCCTTATAAAGCTGTAATTGTAAAAACGTAAAGAAACAGGGGAGTGGGGCTTTCTTTCTCTGTCTTCCTCGTCGGCACTCTCCGTTGATTTGATCATTAATGGAGAAACGTCCACACATTGAATACAGAGAGAGAGAGCAATAAAAGGCAAATTCTTGTAAGAAAAAAACCCATTTCTCCGTTTCATCAGCCGCTGCTTTTGCAATCACACCAAAAGCACTTCCCCACGGAAGCTGCTTCTTTCTGCTGATCTTCAGCTCTCCGTTTCTGTTTCTTCAGAGGTAAAGATTTCGTCTTTCTCTCTCTTTAAAATCCACTGTATTTCTTTGGCTCTTTCTTCTTGGTGAGAATTTGAAATTTCGAGTTGGGTTGATTTCTATCATTGCATGGTTGGATTGTTTCAATTTTTAGAGTAAATTTTCCACATTAAAATCCTGGGTTTTGTTGTTTTTTGGAGTACTTGATTGATTTTGGTCTTAAATTTTATAGAACACCTCACTGAAGTTGCTTGCTGTTGTTTTGGTTATCATATATTGGGATTTGCAATGCCATTTGATTCAAAGTTTGCTTCCTGCACAAAATAAATAAAGGGTGGGTTTTGTGGGGTTTTGTTGCCCACAAATTCTATTTAGTCCAAAGAATAATGTTAGAAGAAATGCGAGTTTGCTTTCGATTAGTTTCCTTCTATTGAGTGCATAGACCTTGCTAATATACTTGTGTTGATTCTAAAGTTAATATCTTTTCTGGGATTGTTTCTTACAAGATTTCCTCCTTCCTTTTTATTGAGATTTTCTTGTCTTTTACTTTGAGCAAATTAAACGAAGGAAAAGGAGAACGTCTTTCACAAGGTTTGCTAGTTTCGATCTTGAATCACCGTTTCTCTGGCACTTTGGGAGAAGGCACGATTGAATACAACTAGCTTTAGAATTTCATTTTGGCATATTACATGTAGGTTCAAACAAAAGTAGAAGAGTTTGCATCAAAAGTGATTCTGCCGATATTAGTGATATATCTGCATGTCTTTCATTTGGAGGGCATTTTCCTTCCTGCTGAATTTTTTATAGTCTTTTCAGGTTTTACTATGAACTGAAATGGGTAACACTCCTAAGAGAAAATACTGCATAATTGATAGATGTCTATGATTTCCGTATCAAGTATTGCGACCACTCATCTAGTAATGAAATGAAATGTTTCAGATGAGGTGAATTATCAACCTAGTGCAATCATATGGTGGTTTGGCGAATAAGTCTTTCAAGTCTTGACCTGTTAAATAACTATATTCTCTTTGTGGGACTATCCATTCGCTGGCATATTAGTTTTTGTTCCCTTTCCTTTTCATATTCATTTGAGTGTTTCATGCAGTTTATATCTTATTAACTTAATTACTTAACCAATGCTGTGCACAGTAAAATGGTCTTTGATTTTGTTTTCCTCAACTTGCACGTCTTCATTCGTCATAGTTTTACCTATCGTCACTTGTTTAACAGAACAAATTTTTCGCGTAACAGCTTCTTTTCCTATATAAAAATACAGTTACTTTCAAGACGGAGAGCAGAACTGAGGGTGACTGTCTTTCAGGCACATGGGTCAGAGTATGCACCTCCTTCTGCATCCCATTTTTATTTACTTTTCCATATAAAATGGGACTATCTACAAATGTCTGTAGCTGGAAAATGCGGCGTTGCAGAATGCTGCTTTCTGTGCCAAAAATTTATGTTCGCACATGCAATGACCCACCTTGCATGTATTATTGTTACTGTAACTTCTTATGGTTTTATGATAAGAATTAGTACTGGCTCTCACTTTGTTTTCAATGCGCACTGTGGGATGCTACCTAATGATTAGTTTTTGAGATCAGTTGGTAAAGGCTAGATCTTTATGAAATCAATGACCTGGCACATGTTTAGTCTAGTGAGACCTCCATACCGATTGTTAGTCCTTTGTAACTGACAAGTCCACTTTACAGCATCACATGTCAAACCACTGAGTAAAATTGATTTCTGAAGGACTACTAAAAGTCCTTAACATCTGGGGCACATTTCAAATCTGTTCTGCCAATGCAGAAGTCATTTTTCCCACTTTCATCATTTTTGGCAAAGCTTATACAAGCTATGTGTTTAATTTATTAATTGGCTACTTTTGTTAAATTTTATGATAAGATGTTGTTGGACCTTCTGAAAGTGATTGGGTGGGCACAGGGATCTCAACAGATGTAGTGAACCATAGAAGTGGCGACTATGCTCCCATTGGTGATCAAGAGGACCCGAAATTGGGAATGTTTGACAAACCCCTTCCTTGCTTTGGCTGTGGAATTGGATGGTTTTCGTGAGTATTCTTGGCTTTTCTTTCTCCCTCTACAGTCCGCCCCCCACCCCAACACATACACTAATGGATGCGCCTTTAATTTTTTCAGTCTTCTGCTTGGATTTGTATTTCCAGTGATGTGGTACTATGCCGCATTTCTTTACTTTGCGAAGCATTATCAAAAAGACCCAAGGGAACGAACTGGACTTGAAGCGTCAGCAGTAGCCGTAAGTTTTATGCTAAAAAATTAAACAGCTCAATAATCATTTTAGCCTTATTTATAGAAGAAATTTAATTTCGATTCTCTTCTCTAACCCTATTTCTTTTCTTCCTTTCTTAACTATTTCATAAATTTTAACAGATAAAAGCTTTAAAAACATGTGGAGGTAAAATGGGGTGATTCTGATTTTGTTTTGGGAAGGGGTTGTAATGAGCAAAAATAATGCTACTAATAGAAGCGCCTATAAATTAAATTGTGTGGATTTCAGTTATTATACCTTGCATTCTTGATCCTCTGTTATTTCTTGCTGATTAAATGCTTCGGTTTACAGTGTTTTTATTAGTTTTGACTTCAGTTTTATAAAGCAACTCTTTGGTTATTCACATCTTCAGTCTAGTGAGGCATACTTTTTTGTAGTCTATTCACTAGGACACATCGGGAGATCTTATGAGAGTCCTTCAATTAATAGCTAAAGCACCGCATTCTATGAGAAGCATGCCTTAGGAAACAAACTTGTTCTTCTTTTTTGGGTTTACTACCATGTTGTAGTTGTTAACGTTTGAAAAATATCTATAGAGTATAGATATGTGTTTGTACATAATTTCTTTTAGTAGTGATGTAGGATTTATGGTCTTTATCATCCTTCATTGATCAGAAATGTTGTGCTTTTGCAGGCTTTGATATGTACAGTTGCGGTGTTAATAACGATTGCTGTCTTTGTTATCAAGGCTTTGTTTCCCTAACTTATGCTGGCTTCATAAAAAAATCCCTATGTCGACGATGGTTAGCTCGAGCTTTCTTCCTTTAATCACATCAGGCGCAAGAAAGGAAAATGTTGGCATCATGGTATGACCACCTACTGATACCTGAAACAGTTTGAGCTTTCTCTGTACACAGTGTGCAAGATAGAAACCGTGTATATAAGCATGCTACTGCTGAGCTCCCTTTTAGCGGGAAGTCTATGTACAGAAAATATTGTAGAAAGGTAGTACGTTTACAAATTACACGCAGATTATCATCTTGCATGCATGCATCGGTGAATCAACTGAAGTCAAGTGCTAGAGGATGCAATCAGGTTTGATCCATGTTTAAGAACTAGCTAGTTAGAAGCACATTCTATGCTAGGGGTTTACGACATATTAGAAGGGCAGACGAGACTTCTAGATCAGCATATATAGAGGAGGGCGGTCTGCCTCTTGATAGACGCTATTAATATGATATCCTTCTGCGTCTTGGCACATTCTTACAGTCAATTAGGATGAGATCTGCTGCGGAAATGATGGTTCTTTGTCCGCCCTGTCGTCCGAGTGACGAGGGATGGTGGATCATTAGAGCAGTTCCAGCCCAGCAGATTGCCCGGGGGGGGGAGTGGCTGCAATTGCTGGGGGGATTGGACATGTTGGGCTGGAGAAGGAAGGAGCTCGGGGGAAGGGGGCTGCTCGGGCAAGAGCCCAGTGAAAAATTGACAGCCCTAGCCACCAAGGTGGCTGACGTCAGGCTGGCGTCAGCCAAGTATTTTATATTTTTTTTGCGTCAGGCGCGTGCATTACACGCGCGAGTGAGGCGCATCCCGACAAGGTCGGCAGCGGGTGGGGCCCGCCTGTCGGCCACTTCAATTGTTACCGTTGGGGAAGCCACGTGGCTTCCCCTGGACCGTGCGATCTCAACGGCTCTTTAATTTGGGCCGTTGGATCTGCAACGGTAATAAAAAAATTAAAAAAAGGATTTAATATCAACCGTTGGATCTCAAATCAACGGTTGATATTAATTCCTTTATAAATTAAAAAAAAATGTTTTAAAATTCTGAAAAGTTATCGTTGTGACACGTGTCACAATCTGGAGTGTTGAAATTCAAATTTTTTTAAATCCAACGGCAGAGATTAATTAGGTGAATAAAAAATTAAAAAAAATTGTAAAAAATCTGTAAAAATTGGGAAATTTTTTTTTAAAAATTTGTAAATTATGAATGGTGGTGTGAGATTTCTGAGGATGGATGGTGGATTATATGGAGGATTCAGAAAGGATTAGGTTGTTGATAATGCCACGTGGCGCAACAAATAAAATTTTATCCGATATAACAAATAAAATTATTTTGAATTATTTTATAAATAAATAAAAAATTAAAAATATTTTATTGTTATTGGTTTTTCAGATAATGACACGTGGTGCAACGAGAACGATTAAAAATATTATCCGAAATTACAAATAAAATTATTATGTATTATTTTATAAATATAAAAAATACTAATATTTTATTGCCAATTGCCAGGGCAATTTAATTGTAGGGGTGGAGATGTAAAAAACAATTGACAGGGGAATACACTGTTCATTAGGGCAATTACTGTTCATTGGGGTGGATTGAATAGTGATTGCCTGGGGGGAGGTGGGCAACACTGGAATTGCTCTTAGGTTAGTTCAAGGGTTCGGTCGATTCTATTGAACCAAAGTTGATGCTTTTGTGTTTGCTATTGTGGTTTGCAAACTTCTGCCCTAAGTGAGGGTCTACTTTTCTTTTGATAGGGTTTTGCACTATATTAGTGGTTTTTGTTTGGAAATTATTCATATTATTAAATGCTAAAATAAAATCTTTATCAAAGTAATATAAACCTAATCTGACATTATAGTTAAACCTAACCCCTTTTCCTAAACCACCAACTTCACTTATGCCCATTCATACATTTAATATGATTCTTGGTCGATTTAACACCTTTTTCTTTTCTTGGGCAAGATCAAGACCACTTTCAGTCTTTCACCATCAGGGGAACAAAACAAAAATCCGAAGTACACGATACCCAAGCCAGTATTTCATGTATCATAGTACAAGTGGAGGAGAATGAGAAAATAAATAAGGTAAATTCATATTAGATACCAAGTTGGGTATAGGTTTTAAGGAAAAATACCATATTTAAGAAAAAATACCAAGTTTAATTAAATATTTTATGATAAGCCACAAACTTTATTGCAAGTGATCCTATGACTAAATAAAAGATATGAGAGATTACCATATTGTCCTCAAGTTTATTTTTTTCAAAATTTTATAAGGCCTTTAGAGATCGAGCTTAACTTTGAAGGTTTAGGGTTTTAAAAGGTCGGTCAAGGTTTGGGGTTGATCATTTTGGGTTTAGGGTTTTAGAATGTCCTTGGGAGGAGCTTAGAGCTTAGGGTGTAGGTCTCGGGTTTTGGGCGAAGCCCAAAATCCGGGAATTAGACCCTACGCCCTAAGCGATTAACGTAATTAAAAAAATTTTCTTCTAAAAAAATTCGTACTCATGCTTGTTAGTTACAATTCATTGAAAAAGTTAATGGCTATGATTTTGTGATGGTAGAGTTGGACATTATTGTCATTTTACCTAACAAATTAGTTTGACTTTTCAATTAGTACCTAAACTAAAAATATGGTATTTTAACTTAAAGTTATTTTGAATTTGGTATTTAAACTAAAAACTCCCAAATAAATACTCTCTCCACTTGTATTATAACACGTGGATGATCTGTTTGTGTACTTGGAAAAATCTTCCAGTAGAACACCAATGTTAGAGAGAGTTGCCCGCGTCTACTTGTACATGGGTGACTCCGAGCCATAGTAGCAAGTTGGCCATTGAAAATAATTGTGAGTATCCCAACCATTGATGCAGTCATACCCACAATTATTTTCAATGGCTGGGAGTAGGCTTGGTAATTTCTTGCACGATCCGTTAATTCGACACAAAAATATACGAAAATAACAAGTTTCGAGTCAACTTGTTAACGAGTCAGGTTGTTATCAGGTCACTCGTTAAGATAACGGGTATAACACGTAAGTGACACGAACACAACTCGTTTGCCAGGTCACACTATGTAGTACTTGAAAGACAAATGTGTTTTTATGTTTTGAAGTAATATTTGTGTGGCAATGTGGTATGTGGATACATGTTTAGTAATTTAATATGACGTTTTTCATTTGATTATTTATTGAAGTAAAATATGACGAGAATAGTAACGTTTCAACAACGCCTTAAGTTCCTGGGCATATGCAATGAACCTACTAGTTTATATTTTTTCTGTTTTTAGGATTTTCTTGCAATCAGTTTAAGTGGTTTAAATCCTGCAACCTTCACTTTTCCAAAACTTTGTGCAAATTCTATAAAATATATTTTCCTTAATAGGCTCTTAACGGGTCGGGTCATTTTACCTATTAATTTTAACGGGTAAATGACCCGATCCGTTAAAAACCGTTAAAAACCCATTAAGATAACGGGTATTACACAAACACGGCAAACACGACTCATTTGTAAGGCCTAGCTGAGAGTCTCCGAAGCTAAATAAATAAACTGCCATTGCCTATTGGTGTTGCTCAAAATAGTTATACACATTTTTCTTCTATCCAACCAACTAGGTAAGTAAGAATATACACACAAAACAATCTGCATACTTAAGAGAGATAATTAAGTTCATAACCAACAAATATGCATGTGAGAATTTCATGTACCAGAAGTTATATAAAATCCAGTTATATTTTTTAGGGGTTTTTTCTTAAAAAAAAAAGAATATCCAAACACAATTTAACAAAAATGGACCACCAATTGATAGACCAAAACATCTTTCTGCAAATAGATTATGCTGTACCATTTAGCCTGATTTCTCACGTGAGATTGGAATCCCAAGTCCCAACTCTGGCAGTGGCAACCAAAGCTATCAAACTGACACAATAGGCGTTTCTTTGGAGGGAGGGACCCCATTTTGTGCTTTCCTTCCTTTGCAAATAACAAAAATAAATTCTAAAGTGTTTTGGAGTATCTCATGCTTTCAAATAAAATCCCTTACCAAAGTTTCTCTTTTTTTTCATTTTCTTATATATCAAGACGAGGGTGTCGAACTTGAAACCTCTTTTTAAAGTCCTAGATTTTAAGTGATTATATGAAATCCGTTATGCATAACCTTTTTATTTTACTCACAAAATGGTTGTTTTTACCTTTTTTTATGCAAGTAGTATTGAACAAAAGGGAATCCGAACACAAGACTTTAGAGCACTTCCACTCATGTTAAATTGACATAACTAGATCTCAAATCCAACCCAAAACACACAATCACCCATTGACACATCCCGATCCCAGACACGCCAGGTGTCGGGAAGTGCTGGCCGACACGTGTTAGGTGACGAAAGCCAATTAGAAAATTTAAGAATACAATAAAGAATAAAGGAAATTGAATTGAATAAAGACAAAGATCAAAGTATGGGATACAAAATTTAATACAACTGTAGAAAATCCCTACATTGTCATACCACCGCGCCACAACGTCGCAAGCTCGCAGTCCACTAACCTGAAGGGGCGCAAAACATAAAACGGTGAGTGGGTCAAAAAGTAAAGTTTGATAAAACCGTTGTTTTCAAAAGTCTAGTAACCCCTCGTTTGAAAACAAGTATAGTTTGAGAAAATACGTCATACCCGTAGGCATGAACCTCAAAACACTGCCATGAAAACATTCGGGTACTCCCCGATAATAATTTACTGATCTGCTCACCCATATATAAACTCACATGCCCAAGTGGCTAACCCACAAGGAACAAGCTAGGTATAAAGAATTACGCTGAGTACTCCAATGACGCGAGTCTAACGCTAAGCGCTGTGCACAAAGTGCGTCACACAAGTTCAAGTTGCCTAGTGCAACCTAGAACAGGCTAGTACCTACAATGGATCCAAAGCTGCGTAGCGGTACTGGTAGTGACTACTCCAAACGTCAAGGCTAGTCCTGGCCACAAGACTGAGTACTAATACCTGGGGTGTTATACATCTACTGATGAGCAACAGTATGAAAACATGCATGGCAATATAATACGAATGTTCTACCTCCAACAAACGTATATGATATGAACTATGCTAACAGTTTAAAGAAAGCGTTGAAAGCCATACGTATATATATACATTTATCAAACAAAGACCCACTCACTCACCTGTAGGTAGCCGGGTCGAAGTACCCCGTCCTGGGTAGCCCCGGTAGTCCTCTGGATAGGCCCCACCTATATGAGATATCACCGGTACAATGATTAAACTCATAAAGGTCACTAATTAACGAATTAATTAAACATATCCCTTGCTTTTGCAAATTGGAGGTCCAAAACACCTCAAAAATTATCGTGCGTACTACCCAGAGGTAGTACACGGTCGTCTGAAGTCGCCGTGAAAGCAATCGAAAAGAGTCCCCACCGCGCCCCCACGCAGCAGCAGGCAACGCCAAGACACGGCTCCACGCGGCTTCCGGCGGAAGCCGATCGGCCCAGCCAAGTGCCGAGCGGATTCGGCGCGTCGGCAAGCGGTCACGACCAGGTTTGCGACGTCGGCAGGTCCTTCTTGGTCTTTTAGATTAGCCGGCAGCAGGAATTTTCTTCGGTTTACGGGTAATTTTTAAACTTCATAAATTCTTCGTTTCAACTCCAATTGACGATTCAAGTACCAAAATGAAGAGTAGAGATGAGAGAACAAGATTTACCATTTTGGTGGCCAAAAACTGGCAGAAATGGCACGAAAATGCCACGAGTCCCAGGTAAAAACTAGCTCCTCCGTTCTCGGTGCCAATTCGACTTCCGGGCCTTGGGTTGGGTTCCCAGTCTCAGGAGTGGTTTGGTCTTTGGGTTTGAGCTGTGAGCTCAGCGTCGAGTTTAGTCAGGAAAAAAAAATTGGACTCCGTCAGTGAAATTTCAGTTTACGGGAATTGGTTTCGAAACTTCCACAGGTTTCAAACCACTCCAGTGACACAGGTTCGAGCAAAAGAAAGGACAAGTCAGTGAGGTTTGCGGGAGAAAAGCAGAAGGACCCGGATAGAAAAAGCCACGAGGTGGCAGTCAATCCCCCTGTTTACGGGTTTGAAGTTTGCCCAGTCTGGACACCTTGTTTGGGTTCGAGGCGTGAAGAAGATGCTGGAGTTTGTGCATGATTTGGCTGGTTGGTGCTTCCAAAAGTAGGGAGAAGGCCACGAAAAGGTTTGAATGGTTTGCGAAAATGGCAAGGAGGATGAATGTGGCTGGCCACAGGAGGCCAAAACCGGACAAATCCACGGAAAATGTCAGGATTGGCCACATGGCACGCGAACCGTGGGACTGACCCAAACAACCCCGATTTGCCCCGATTTGAAATACGGGGAAAGCATGAAAATCAACGCAGTAAAATACTCGTTGGGTGTCAAGACGACGTCCTTTCGCGTGCAGTTCGTGTGTGACCACATCAAGAAAATACAGTGAGCGTCTTACGTTACGGCGCAAAAGTCAACCAAAAAGTCAACACGGGGGTGACGTCATTTCTGCTCGGAATAAAATTAGTTAAAACTTTGAATGAGGTGTGACACCCATTACGGGTGTAACCTCACGACATGGTTGGCTTAAGTTGATTAAGTTCAAACAATTCTTGTGTTGGCATTGACAGAGTCCTTTTAATATTTTGCGCCATGCGCTTGGTGAAGAGTGGCGCGAAAAATTTTGTACATGGGGCCCCGCCACAAATGCTACTTAACACGTGGCAAATCTCAAACATTCGTTTCAAATTCTCCCTTTAATCCAACGGTTCTTATATTCGTAATAATATATTTTTAAATCTAAAAAATTAGAAAAAAATCAAAATATATTTTTTTTTTTTCCAAAGAAGGTTACTTGTAAATTTTTCTATAGATACTAAATCATTTTTCTCTTCCCACCAAAACTCTATACAATCTTTTTATTTTCTATATTCTTATTTCATTTCTATACAATTTACTCAAAAATCTAAACAAGATTTTTGATAGACATAGACACGTGGCATAATCATAGTCACATATTCTAAATTAATCTCATCCGTTCAATAATTAGTAAATAATTGAATTAACATTAAAATAAATAAATCATTGTGAATAGTAATATCCATGCAGGTTACTATTCTGATAGGTGGAAAGTGAATAATAACAACTATGACCGGTTGCTATTTAAGTCAATAGTAATGGTCATAAGTCTAGTCTAGATCCAAATCCACATTTGGGTGGAAATGCTCTTATACATAGTTTAGTTTACCTCTTTAGTTCTATTTTCAACTCTCTTTTCTCTCTCTTTTAACTTTTTGGACAAATACGATATTTAAATTACTCCAATCTGGAGAGTGAGGTTGACGTACTATTATGTCTAAAGCTGGTCTAACTCGCTGCTTACTTTATTAAAATAATGAAAAATGAAAGTCATTTAAAAAATCATTCATTTCAGTTTTCATTTTATTTGATTTTTGTTTGATAACTATTTCATTTTTTAGTTTTAGATTTCAAGTGAAAATTAGTTTGGAAATTAGTTTCAATTTTCAACCAAATTAAAAGTGATGGCCAAATTTTAAAAACTTAAGAAAGTAGTATTCACTTTTCGTTTTCAGCTCATTTTGAACACTAAAATTAGCTACTAGAAGAGTTTCGAGTTTTATTTTAGAAAAAATAAAAATTAAAGCGCAATGATTAACAAATGGATGCGAATATATCTTACCAAATAAGACCTTTATTTTTGTTTATTTTTGTTTGGTGGGATAGGATCACATTGAATCCCATCAAGTTCACGACCTTTGTCTTAAAGCCCAAGTTTACGGGGTAGCTACGGTGCTCGCAAGCATTGAATCTTTCGCACCAATCTCACCCTCCTTTCCCCCTCTCTCCTCTCTCTCCTCCCTCATTTTAATGGTGAGATCGTGTAAGCATTCAATGTACAAACAGTACCTTCTCCAGAAGTTTACAACGTGCACAAATTGTTATTTCTTGCAAACTGCATTGAGGTCAGGACTACCTCCTCCTATTTTATTTTGTTTATAGGAATCAAATTATTCAAACAAAAGTAATTTCCCAAAAACAAAAAACCTAATAATTGAAGGACACAAAACATTCTAAATTTCATGTAAAACTCAAACAAAAAGAGCACTACTTATACGAATGACAGCTGAAAAGAATACTGGGTTTCACATTTCATAAATTTGTTCGTCTTTTGTGGCACACAAGGATATATGCCCCGACCATTCTTAGAGACAAAAAGTTCAATTTCGTGCAGCCAAGCATGATCCATAGTATAATACAGACAAAAAAATGGATGGCAATTTTAGTGAAAGTGAGTAAAAGTTTAGAGCCTTCAACATAAGTTTGAACTTTCACGGATGTATTCTTTTGGGGCCACATGCTCTACTTTGACATGCCACTTAACTTGGAGGCCAAAATACCATAATCGCCTTATGTACCAGACTACATGGGGAGAGTTAGTTTGTCATTATTATGTAGTGGGATACCTCCTATACTAAAAAAATGGTAATTTTAATCAAGAAACATTTCTACAGCAAAATCACAAGTACCATGACGAGTGTTCATTATTCAAAATATATGGTATTTATCCGAGACAAATTTCTAATATTCGGTTTCAACACTTAAATTTTTTTGAAGTCATACCTAGGATCAATTTTAATATGTATGGTTTAAAGGTCAGGATTTTTTGTATTTTGTTGTATGTTTTTAGAAAAGAAAAAAGAAAGATGATACAAATGGCACCAATGACATTCTTTTGTGTGACAGTTCACACTAGTGGCGAATCTAGAAAAAATTATTGGAGGGTCATTAAAAATTTTTGGGAAAAATAGCATCTGTGAATTTTTCGGTGAGCCATTTCATCGGCACTTGGTGGGAGGCGGGTCATTATGATACTGTGCACACATGTCGACGGATGCCAAGCAGAAGCGAGTATGTAGGTTGAAGTCAATAGCTTTGAGAGAGCATGTAGATAGGTGAGCATGGCCGAGTGGGCCTCTCGACAAATGCCCGTAAACGTGTGCAAAGGCATGAGGCAGGTTTGCCCGGTGCCATAAAGGCACTTCACCGTTGGTGGAGGGCAAGGGCAAGGGCAGAGCAAGGGCAACAATTGCCTTAAAGTGAGTGCTTGCCCTTGTGCAACTCCACCCCAGGTTGTGGAGAGCGAGGGCAAGGGCAATTTTTTTTTTTTTTTTAATAATTTTTTTTTTTGGTTGGCCTTAAATATCCGACAATTTTGGCCAGAGCACACTCCAGGCACCTGCAGTGCTTTCCACTTAAAAAAATATATATATATTTTTTGGTTGTATAAATATCCACCAAGCCAGAGTTTTTTGGCCGTCCACCAAACTTCGGTTCTCTCCCTGAGCACTTTTCACCTCAAATTTTTCAATAAATACCCTTCAAACCCCTCACAATTTCTCACACCCGATACATTTGCCTTTACATACTCGGCTCAAATCTTACTTCTTTCAAACATGTCTAGCTGGAGGAGGTTCGAAGACAATGATGAAGAACGACGATTACACGGGAGCGAGAACAACGAGAGAGATGAAGAACGAAGAATTAACTGACCGCTTTCGGAGGCGGAAATCAATTAACGGCAACATGCTTCATGCGGTGCGGCAATCGAAACAAGCAACCAACAAGCAAATTGGTTCACGAGCGGTCGTCGACTTGACCTTAATCGAAAGGGGAGAACGAGGTGAGAATCTCTTAGAGAGATTACTTTATCCCTAATTCTTTATACGAGGAAGGTTTCTTTCGAACAAGATTTAGAATGCGACCACATTTGTTCAACAAGATCATGTTTGCTATTTGCGGCCATGATAATTATTTGTTCGAAAGATTGGCCATTGCCAATGTTGTAGATTAGCTGGCTACGAGCAAAAAATTACGGCGCGGTGCTTGCTTATGGGTCAATCACGCGGTTCCGGTTGATGAGATACGTAGGATGGCAAAGTCCCTTATCCTTGAGGCCACTTGGTAGGTTACGCACCCACTGTCGAAGAGCTATACAACGAGTACCTTCGTCGACCCACTTTTGGTGACCTCAGGCTTCTTGAAAGGGAGACGAGGAGATTTCCTTGCATGATTGCAAGTATTATTGTGTCGTGGCGAGTGGAAAAATTGCCCAAGCTGCATGGCATGGAGGTTATGGGAATCGAAAGGTACGAAGAGTATTATTTTGGAGGCGATTTGCATCATTTGATACATGGATTTGGCATGCATTCTTTGGTGTACCCGGGAGCTCAAAATGACCTTAACGTTCTTAGTCCAATCCCACTGTTTTCCGACGACTTGTTAAGAGAGAAGCGTCGCCTCAATTTTGTAAAGGAAATCAACGACGAGTTTACTCGGGAGGCGTACTACCTAGGCGAGCGGAATTTATCGCGTCGTGGAATACCTTCGTCAAAGCTTGCTCCAAATCCACACTCAAAGAAGCAAAATTATTTTGCATCGATGCAAGAAAAGTATAGGAAGGACGTGGAGAGTGTTTTGGTATCCTCAAGCTCGTTGAAGTTGTTAGAGGAAGTTTGCTCGCTTGTTTGATGATGGGGCGTATGAGCATTATGACATGCTCATCTTACATAATATGATTGTGGAAGATGAGTATGGTGCTATGACATGGAAGAACCCTTGGATGAAGACCCACTCCAACAATTCAAGAAACGAGAATTTACTCTGACCCATTGAAAATGCGTGAACTTTGCCAATCACGACCAATGAAAGGAATCCACGTTACCACGACTTTGTTATTCCAAAGCGTTGCCATACGATGCATTCGTCTTTCCTCTGCACAAAGAGCGTCAAAGGGATTTGATGGAGCACATTTGGAGACAAGGAAGGATGCTACTAATGAATGAAAATTATTTTATGTTTTCAAGTATGGTTTGTAAGTGTGTTTTTTTATTTTTATGTTTTCAAGTATGGTTTGTTGGTGTGTTTATGTGTAATGTTGCATCGTTTATTGTCTAATAAATTAGTTTGGACCGTTTAAATTTGAACTTCAACTTATTTATTAAAAATAAAGAAAACGGAATTTATAAATAAATATAAAAGAAAGCATTACATCATAATAATTAGATGTAAGAATACTAAGGATTTGGAAGAGAGAAAACTAAGGATTTGGAAGAGAGAAAAAACCAAAATAATTGATGTAGAGAAAAATAAATATTGAGTTGTTGTGTGGAATGAAGAAGAGAATTGGGGGTATTTATAAAAATAAAAAAATAAAAAATTTTAAATGTCAAAATAATCCTGGCCGTTGATTTAAAAAAAAAAATTCCATCGGACAGTTCTGGATTGCGCCACGTAGCCATGACAACTTTTTACGGGTTGGATTTCAACGGTCCAGTTAAGAATAGTTGGAGATCAGCGGCCATAAACACCACGTCGACTAAGCGCGTTGGTGGAATGCGGCGTCGAGTGCGGCGGGTGGGGCCAGTGAGCATTTACGTCGGCCACTCTCCCCACTCGCGCGTGATTTCAAACGCGCGACTTAAAAAAAATTAAAACCGGTTGCGCGATGTCGTGGCAGGCGTCAGGCTGACAGGGCGATTTTTACTCGGGCTGGTTGGGCATGTTGTGGCCACCCAGTGCCTTTGAAAAAAGGCCATTTGGAGAAACAAAAAGGGCTTGGTAGGGCAATTGCCCCCAATTGCCCTAGCAATTCAGACAATGGGTGGAAATGCCCTAAAGGCAATTCGTCAAGCGGTTGGGCAGCCTTCAGGTAGGGCAGCACCTAGCACTTTTATGGAGGATTTCAGCGTAGGGGTCATCGGCCACTCTTTGCCCCAAAGTGGATTTGCCGCAGTTCCTGAGAGTGCCCGACTCCATGTTAAGATATGAATGAACAACATGATTGTTACTTTATGAACGTAATATATAAATATTTATATATAGATGAACATGTTATAACTTAGAACATTAGTTTATTAGTAATACCGCTAATGACGATGAAGAGTCAGATAGAAAACTTCTCAGCTTCAACCACTAATGTGTACAAGCTAGTACACGTTTGTTTTTTTTTATGTAGGTTTCATTAAAATACTATAATATATGTGAATATGTTGTCATACGCGGAATGTATGAGCGTATGACCATGACCAATTTGAAAAAAAAGGCCTAAACGGCTAAAAGCACATGGTTTACTCTCAAATTTTAATCAGCTAACAATTCATTTAGCTGTCATTCTAGCTAATGACAGGCAACACTCAACACTCTATATCAATATTCTTTTCTTTCTACCCTTTATATAAGCAAAAGCACCCACCAAAAAGCAAAAGCAAAAACAAGCAAAAACCAACCCCCAAACCAAAAGCCAAAAACAAAAGCAAAAAGTGTGTGCAAAAAAAAACTCACTTCTCTCCTCTCTCCCACCCGACCTCGCATCCTTTTCCTAACCAAGAAACCCAAAACACAATGGAAGAAGAGGAAAACATGTCGCCACCCTTTTGGCTCCAAGCCTCCAATTCTTTCCGGCAATCCAACCATAGCGGCCGCCGCATCGGCCGCTCTACATCTTCTGTTTTCTTGAGCTCCGGCGCTTTCGTTTTCGCCTTGCTAGCCATAGCTCTCGTATTCATTTTCTTCATAATCCCATCACTTTTGTCCTTCACTTCTCAAATTTTTAGACCCCATTTGGTAAAAAAAAGTTGGGATTCTCTCAATCTTGTTCTTGTTCTATTTGCAATTGTTTGCGGATTTCTGAGCAGAAGCAGCGGCAATGACAACAATGTTAGCAGTCCCACGTCGTACGATGCTTCTTCTCCGCAAAAATTTGAGAAGTCAAACCCATCAACCCCGCGTCAGTGGTACGATCAGTATTCCGATCGGACGGTTTATAATCAAAGCATTGGTGCTAGTTCAATGAACAGAGGAGTGAGGACCAGCAGCTCATACCCGGATCTACGACAACAGGAATCTTCATGGAATGTGGTTAGGGATGAACGGTGGCGATCCTACGACGATACCTATATGGCTGGTTGTCGGGTTTCGGGTTCGGATCAGCAGCATCAGCTCCACCGCCGTCACCGGTCGTGGCATGAAGAACCGATACAGTTTCTAGCACATGAAGAACCGGCACAGTTCGTAGCACAAAAACAAGTAGGATGTGTATTACGGACAAAGAATATACCAGTGGACACTTTTGTGATCCGTACGGAGCAAGTTAGTTCTTCACACGCACAAATTCCGGCTATTCAATCCGATCATCCGCCTCCATCGCCGCCGCCGCGAAAGACAAAGAGGACGTACCAAGCTATTGGAGAGAAAGAAAACTCGAATGCTAGTGACAATTTGGATGTGGAGAAAAATTTACCCCCATCGCCTCCTCGGCCCCCGCCTTCTCCGCCGTTACCTCCGCCATCACCGCCGCCGCGGATGTCGAAGGAGGTTGAGAACAAGAAAACGTCAGCTGGGAAAAATGTGAAGAATAGGGGAGTTGCTACCACTAAAGAGTTCTTGATCACGTCATTGAGGAGGAAGAAGAAGAAGCAGGGACAAAAGAGTGTCGAAAATTTCGAGACTCTCCTCGCCTCTGCTTCTAGTTCTACGGCTTCTTCGTCTTTACTTCCGCCGCCGTCTCCACCTCCTCCTCCGCCACCTCTTCCGCCACCTTCAGTGTTTCACAACTTGTTTTCTTCAAAGAAATCCAGCAAGCCCAAGAAAATTATACGCTCAATTCCACAACCGCCGTCGGCACCGCCGCCGCGAAGGATCACTTCCACCGCGCGGTTATCAAAAAACAAGGCCCAAATCAGGCCCACGATGACAACCCAAAAGCTGCCACTGCCAGCTAAGGTGACCAGCTTCATCAACGGAGATGATGACAATGCCAACAGTGGCGGGGAGTCGCCATTGGTTGGAATACCACCGCCGCCGCCGCTACCGCCATTTAGAATGCCGGTTATGCAATACGCGGTGCATGGGGACTTTATTAGGATCAAAAGCAACGACAGTTCACGCAGCGGCTCGCCGGATTTGGACGATAGTGATCAGGATTCAGTTCCATCACCGACCATGGAAGCTACAAGTAGAACTCCATTGGAGAGTGGAAATTCGCCCACAAAAGCTATGTTCTGTCCGAGCCCGGATGTGAACACCAAAGCTGACACCTTCATTGCAAGGTTCAGAGCTGGTTTGAAGTTGGAGAAGATGAACTCTGTGAGGGGGAGGTCCAATCTAGGCCCACATTCAAGTGTAGGAGAAGAAGGCCCAAGTTACTAAAACTGATTACATGCAACTGGGATGTCACGGCGCAACGATAATCTAAACTTACCTAATGTCTTGTTGAGAATGTAAAAACACAGTGCGTGATTATTGGTTAAGGATAATGTGGTGCAGCGGTAACTTAAGCTAGTTACCTATATGGCCTTGTGAAAAAGTTAAAATACAAAACAATGCGAGATTGGCTGAAGATATTGTGGCTGAGGATTGTATAGGGTTTTTTATGAGTTTTTCTGACATATACTTTGAGAAAATATACAGAGGTGTATAGGGTTTTTTATTTTTTTAATTGTTGGTGGTTAGGAAAATTCTTTTATTTGATTTTCTTATTACATAGTAGGGGACTAAGGGGAGTGCATTATGCATCAGATCAGGGTGTGTGCGAGTATTGGAATTTGGATTTCATATGATTGTCAGAATTTTAATGGGATTCAAGATTTGGTGCCAATTTTTATACTATTTTTTTCTGAATTAATTGGCTGTTTCCCATACAATTTTTGTGGCTTTTGTCATGTACGTGCATGCTTGTAAGTGTGTATGTTGCCAACCTCATGTAATTAGATATAAATATTGATTCTTAATGTTGAGAAAAGTTTGCATACAATGAGGTATATATTCCTTCTTCAACTAATATTTATCTGCAATTGGGTGTATATATTTCTGTGTACATTTCTCCCGTTAAGTATAAGTTTATTTCGACTCCCTTGAGACGTGTACAGGTACAATGTTTTAAAAAGCGCTAGGCGCTAGTCGGACAGCCGACAGGGGCCTAGCGCCTAGGGACTTAGGCGGAGCCTAGGTGGATTCAAGTAAATTTATTATATTTGATATAAACAAGTGGCTATTTACACTTTAAAAAAATAAAAAATAATACTTGTATTGGGAATTTGGGAGATATAAAATGCAAAATAGAAGAATACATAAATTTATAAAGTACTACAATCAACTCAAAGTCTCAGACTAATGCAGCAACTTATTTCATGGCATTGTCATCATCACAAACTAATGCAGCAAAAATGAGAAAAACCCAAAATAAAATTCGAAAATAAAATTCAATAATTCATGATCTAAAATTCGCATAATCTTTCATCACATATTAGACAATGATTCAATAAATCAATATATGTAAATGGGATCGTGCATCTATAATTTAACATCCTTCAATTGCACCATGAAAAAAATTAGTGTACATGTACTTATTATATGTATACACCTCGAGACAATAAAGTTTTCTCCTTTATGTGCACAGGTAAATGTTCATGTGTAAATCACTAGAATAAAAAAAAGCAAAGAGTAACGTTATTAATTTCAAGTGAGAGGTCTTAGAGGAAAACAATATTATTAACTTGGGGTGTTTGTCGGTTTAAAACCAATAATATTTCGCCAGTTCGCATCCGATCCATCCAATGTAGATTGGATTGTGCATTTTCTAGTTCAATTAGATCCAATTAGAAGTTAGGATCCAATCTAATATGATCCAACATAATAAATGTTGGATTTTGATTGTGCATTGTACACTACAAGAAAAGTGAAAACAGCTACCCTAATTAGTTACTATTTTGGTAGTTGTTGTTGGAATAACAATGATGTTGTTAATGAGAAAATGGTGACAAAAATTCAAAAATAAATATATTTTAATGCATTAGTCACTATTGTGGTGTAGCTATTACTTACTTTTTGGCATTTTGTCACCTTTTCTTCATTGACAACATCATTGTTACTCCAGCAACAACTACCAAAATAGTTACTAATTAGAGCAGTTGTTGCTCACTTTTCTTGTAGTGGGATAATCGGTTTTGATAATTGACAAAAGAAAATACTGAAACATAAAAAATTAGTTGTCACGTTTTTAATCCAAATATGAAACGATTGATACTTCTTGCACTGGTTGTCCTATGGGCTTTGTGCTTTAATTTATTTTATTTAAAAAAATAAAAAATTTATATGCGAAATTAATCCAAACCGCACCACCTATAACCTTTCTCTCAATATAAGCTTTTTTATTCTTTTAAAAAGAGTATCAGTTGGTGGCCAAGTCACGTCAATTTACCATTACGTGGGTCGGAAAGACTCATAGAGGCATTTCAGCCTCATCTAGCAACCATCATGTAATTTACATAGACATTTCTCTCCATATAAGTTGAATTCCACATATTAAGCTCTACTATACTTCATAATAGTTTAAACTTTTAGAATTAATGGAATTTGGAAATTGGAAACCATCAAACTTCATACTGATTTCATTGGCACTAGACAGCTGGATTCCAAAACTAACTATGGACACTTGCTTTTTGAATGAGGACTAACGCTGCCATGATTTGAGGCACATATTAGGTTTTACTTGTCGACAGGTTACTTGTATTTGAGGAAAAAATAATATATATTATTGAATACGAAATAACCAGTTTATGCGTTATATATAATAGACAACAAATTTATATTGTTACGAGTATTCAATTTATATTATAACATTAATTATACCACGTAATACTACATTCTACAACAATTTCTTGGATTTTAGATATAAAATTAAGTAAATTAAAAAAGGATCAAGCATATGCAATATGAATATGCTAATTGACAGATTTGATGATGACGATGATGAAGATGGTGGTGACTTGCAGAGGTGGTTTGGGAAGGCGGCTATAAGTAATCTATTTCCAACTTTTTAATATTAGATTTTTAAGAAAAACCAATGCAACTTGTGGATTTTAAAGCAAGAAAATTACCACCGAAATTGGACACATTTTTTGTTCTAGAGAACAATGGTCAACTAGTGCATGCAATGCAAGTTGTAACTATATATACACATACATATGTATATTATATACATGTATATGCAATTATATAAAAGTAGTAAGCTACAAGTGAAAGAAACTTAGAAATCCAACAAGAAAATCTTTGATTTTTGGTTTGATTGCAGGATCTTTAGTCTTGACCCAAAAAAAGGGACATGTTCATGGTATTATATACCAAGCTGACATATTTTTTTCTTCTATACATCAACAATATTGGAGGTGAGGATTTGGGTTACGCCACGAAATGAGTCAAATTATAATTAGGTGTCAAATTAACCATTTTTGAGAGTCGAATTTGAGACTTCCCACTTACAAGTAGAAAGAAATACTACTAGATTGTAGTAGTGTTGACGAGTTTGCATCTTTAGAGGCAATAAAATTCTCAAGCCTCAAGCAGTACATATTGTCAATTGACATATTTAAGATCCAGATTATACACAAGTGACAAACAATCATTTCTTGCCTGCTAATTCTTTGACTTGCTCTTCAAGGGATTGCTCTTGTCTCATGTGTTCAACCCACCTCACCTTGATTCGGACTTGCGCAATGCTTTGCTTCAAAGTCATAGAAATTGCAGGATGCGCGCGGCTAGCGAAAAATTCTTTGACTTCATCAGCCTTTTCTTTGCTACAAATATGCGATAAGTAACACAGAACGTTCGACAGAAGCAGCAACTGTACCTTGTTCTACAAGGCACAATCGCCTACCAGGCTAAGGACACAAATCATTCTACTTACCAGTGTCACAATGTCTCTCACGAAATGGGTGAGCAGCATCCCAACACCGTATTTGGTCAGGATCAAGTCCCAGTTTTCCTGCATTCATAGCCAAAAAAAGTTAACTCTCCAATTCCATAATCATCTAAAACGTGTTTCGAGGAGTTAATGAAACTCACACCTTTAACCATCTCTACGTTGTTTCACGGCATTCTAAGCTTATACCAATAAGTCCGTAAATAATATCTTGATCTCGAACCTGAAAATAATTGAGATGAAGTAGCTGTAAACTGGCAACGGAAGTGCAGCTGATGCAGACCGCAATTTAGTATTGTGATAAATATCGCAACGGAAGTCTAGGCTTAGTGCTTATTTGGCTTTCCTTGTCAAAAATTATATTTCCTTTGTATTTCTAAATCACTCAAGCTCAAAACTCAATTAGGTTAGTTGATTTAGTGTTTAAGGATCTTGCAATCTGAGAAGTTCAAGTTGAAGTGTGAAGATCTCAAGTTGTGGCTTCATTGGAAGGTTTCATGCCTATGCATTTCACGATTGGGTTTTTCATGCATTCTGACTAGTGTCCTTGTCTAGTTAAAAATTGCATCTGATTTGCATGTGAATCTGGCACACATTTTAAGAAAACCCTTGTGGGCTTGTCTAACTCCTTTCATATGAGAGTGAGTTTTTCACCTTGATTTTTTCACATTAAATGAGCATTCAACAAGTATCTTTGTGTATTATACTTGGCTAATCTAAAGAAAACATCCTTTTGGCTTAATAGGGTTGGGTGATCTTCATTTTGCTTTTGGGGGTTAGGATACCATTTTCAAGTGAGAGTGTTCTTTTTTCTTTCCTCTCTAGCTTAAGAACCCTAGAAGCTACAAGCATTTTCATGGATAAAATTCTTCATTGAAAATCTATAAAATTATCCATGAAAATTCTTGCTTGCTTAAATCTTTGATTTCAAACTCATTTGTTTTAGGGTTGAAACATTATCAAAAACCAAGAGAGTGTTTTACGGGTCCAAGACCTCCTCTCTGTGTTCATCAATTAAAACCCAGAGCTGCAAACCATTTTTCATGAGAATATTTGCATAGTGTGTTGATCTCAAACATATTTCCAAATCTTCATATAGATCTTAGTGAGGGATTCTCAATTGGTTTCTTCCTCCACATGTTTGTTTGAAAAAACTGACTTTGTGTTTTTAGAATTCAAAGTTGCATTTCACATTTCCATATCACTTGCATAGAGTTGATTGTGTTCCCGGTGCCACAAGATGATGAGCTCAGAAGATGAAGCGGCCATGTTTATGAAGACTGAGCGAATGCTGCTAGGCGTGATTGAAGGTTGCACAAAGGTACAAGCTGGTAAATAGAATAGGTTTAGGAATTGAGCTTGTGTGGTATACTTTGTATGAATCTTTAATTCACACTAGTGGACCGAACTCCCTGGAGTCCCTCAGTTTTTTTAACCCAGTTAGGAGTTTTTCCAAGCACAAAACTTGTTGTGTGCATGATCTCTTAATTTGCCTTCATATGTTGATATCACTGGTATAAGTTGTGTTTGATGTGCATGCCTGAGTGTGATATATGTTAGAGTACAAATCGTGTTGTCCATGCTGTTTTATATATTTGGGTAGACTTTAACTAGTTGGTCGTACTAGTCAATTAAGTTTATTTCTTGCAATTGTGCTTTCTGTCACTCACAAACTTGTAACTAGTTGACTAGCTCATTTGACTAGTTTAGTGTACAAAGTTAATTTTTTAATTGCAGGATATTCCACCTGGTACCAATTTACAGTTCAAAACCTCTAGAAATATATCCGGGTCTGGAGAAGATGCAAAAAAACCTGCTACAACATCAAAACGTAAAAGAAAAGGTCCAAGTTACTTTCGTCTAAGCAAGAGACGGAGAATATAGGAATGCCAAAAAATGCAACGCATTTCAATCTTACGTAGAATCCTTTCCTTCTCTTGCACTGTATTCGCTTCTCTGTAAACATTTAATAGGGACTCAAAACCTTCTTTGTTTGAGCTGCTAGCGTTCCTCATCACGGCAATGTAAGCAACATGCAGGACAATGTTTAGACTTCTGCATGTTAGTTTCGAAAATGCCTAATAATGATGAGGAAGTGATACACAAACAAAGATTTATTACCCCACTCGTATTAGCTGAAAGAAGCGGAGTGTTTCTATTGTTCAATAATGTCTGAAATCGGTCTAATGCTTCTTTTTGAGTTTTGTCGTGGCCAAACGTAACCAAAGCTTGCAAAATTTTTGTTCTCAGAAGTGCACTGAAGTGACTCTATCCTGGTACTGATTCCCAACCAAGTTTTCTATATGAATACATTTGAATGTATTAAGTATGTTAGCGTTAAACTCTTGTTTGGCAATCCTAAATAAAGTGTTACTGCATGATCACTAGAAGATTGGAAAACATTACAACGACATACAATGTTCAATTTAAGAAAGGAAAAAGAGAGAGAAACCAATTTTATTGGCATCGAATTCACAATCGAAGGCCAAAATACAAATCATTCAATAAGTTAAAAGGAAAAAAAAAGGGTATTCCCATTATTAGTGTTCTTACTCTGCTGGAAACATGTGGAGACTAATGAAAAACTTTTTCAACTCATTTGCCGAATATGGGATCACTTGAGATATTAACGACATTATAACAAGCATGCAGTTGCATATACAACGCACAAGGTAATGCTACGATAAATAGTTGGTGGTGCAGCTGATATTCACCAAGACAAAAGTTTATGCTTACATTTATCAATTTTGTTACGACAATATAATCTTCTCCTTTTTTGTATGCATCCATCAAGGAAAGCAAAGATGAAAGTGATTGTTCACAAGCTTCACAAAGAGCCTATGCATAATCTAGAATGCCTGAAATACGAGACTTGGAGTGATATACAGTAAAACCTCGATAAATTAATACTCTTGGGACTGGAAAAAATTATTATTTTAACGAGATTATTAATTTATTGATAAATGAATAATTTATTAATTTATCGATAAATGAATAATTTATTAATTTATCGATAAATTAATATTTTATTAATTTATAAAAGATTTTCTATTTTCAAAGAAAATATGTTCATGTATCTTATAAAAAGTCATAGTCATATATTCATGTATTAGACAAACTTCTAATGGACATTAAAAAGAAGAATATATAAGGGTTTTAAAGATACATGTATATATCAATTTATTACAGCAAGCCATTTCTGGTCTACGCTATAGAAATGCGATGGATGTTGAAGACATTTTGAATTATCCTACTGAAAATAATGCAGTGATGGAATCGCCAACTGATGAAGAGATCATTGATGCAATAATGAATACGACTACCAATGAGGACCATGAAGATCCAGATGATAGTTATGATCTACCAATTGTTTCTCCAAAAGAGGCCTTTCAAGCAATAGTAACATTGAATAACTACTTGCTACAAAATGAAAAAGATATACCAAATGTGGTGTCTACATTGTAAAAAATTAAGGATGAGATTCAGTTCAATTTAGGTGCAAAGAAAAAACAAGTGACTTTAGAAGCATTTTTTGAGAAAAATTGAAATTGTTTGGTAAAAAGTGTATCATATGCATTATGAATTGTTATGTACTATATTTTTATGTATTTTAATGAATTATTAATTTATATATCCAATGGGCCTTAAGGAAAGTTAGAAAAAATTATTATCTTATGCATTAAGCGAAATTATTATTTTAGTACACAGGCCCGAGTCGGGACTGGAGTTTTTTATTATTTAAACAAGGTTATTATTTTATCGAATATTAATTTATCGAGGTTTTACTGTATCATCGAATTATGCTGAAAAGTGACAAATGGAACACACTAAATTTGTCTGTTACTTCTAAGCTATTATGCTTAATAGCCTTCCTAAGCCGAGTTGCAAGCTGGAAGTCGCTCTGCTCGATGTTAACCTTGACCCACAGTTGTTCATCACATTTCTCTTTATTCTTTAAATCATTATCAGAGGAAACGACAAGATCTGATATGTTCACTTCTCTGGACTTTGTTTCCAAAAAGAAATTCATGCGTTTCTCATACGAACCAAGTGAAAAAGTTATTGGAACAATCCATTTCCGATCACCATGCACACCAGATGACAGGAACTGTGTCTACAAAATAAAAACTTCATTAGATTTCTACAGATAATATGATTTTGGTATTGAGTATTAGTAGTACCTGCTCAAATTTCAAAATATGCTCTTTGGCTTTTATGGAGATAACAGGATATCCATTTTCTTTTGTCCAACCATCCATTATTTCACTGACTTGAACACCAGATTCCTCCAAAAGAACACTCCATAAATCTTTTGTCTTCGCATTTTTGCGAGAATATCTTTTTATTAACAATTTCTGGTTGGATATTGAAGCTGATTTCTGGTTGGATAATGAAGCCACACAGTTAAACAACAAACTGAACTATGTTAAAACTTGAAGTTATCGGTATTGCATGAAAAGTAATCTCAATGGGGGTTAAGGACATCAATTTTACACCTGGAATATGTCATTCCCGAGATAACCCTGCAGGATTCGAATAACCGCATATCCCTTTTTATAGCTGATATCGTCAAAAACTTCAAGAATCGAGCAAGCATGGACTATCTCCACATGAAATTATGTCAACCAGCAGATAAGTATGCTGCACAGAGCATTTTTCCTCCCCCTTTCCTTATTTGAAATGTTAAAATGGATATTGACACTTTGATGATCATTAAAGTGAAATTATAATATGTCATTGCTCATTGACTTTCTCCTACTCCATATACATTGACGCACATGTTTATCAATAACTTCACTTAACGGAGTCTAGTGCTTTTTCTCAAACTCTAACCACATTATTGCATATACTTTTGTTCGAATATCAACACTATTGATTCCAATTATCTCAGGTGCCTGCCAAGATGCTCAGGTCTTTGGTTTGACGCTACAAATGAAACATGAGAGCTTTTTATGGCGGTTCTTACTTTTAATGATCGGCATATCAATGATTAAGCAGTTTTCACATGAGCAATAGTATCGATTGTTGTTTACCTGAATTAGATGAGATTGCTCTAGTGCATCCTTAACTAAGCCACCAGTAGTTTGTTGAAGAAAATTGAGCCCTTATTTTCCCACTCGGGAAATAATACATATGTGGCCATATAACTTACCTGGGAATATAAGATCAAGCATGTGCACAAGATTAGATAACCATTTCTGTGAAATGCCATGAAGTTGGAAGGTATAGAGAGCTGAAAGACCAAAGATTACCCATTTACCAAAACTTGATGTTCTAAAAATCGGCTAGGCGACGCTGGACGGTAAGGTTCCGAGGGGATTACACTGCAAATCGTTGTAAAAATCTGGTTGAGGCGGTGGCGGGCGCCTAGGCGATCTAAACTTGATTCGCTAGGTGGTTCGCTAGGGCCGGTGCACCGGGGCGGTGCTTTTTTATTTTAAATGCGAAATGGTTTTACGGGAAGAGAAAACCCAAAATCCTAATTCCCCATTTTCTCTCCCGTCTCCGTGCCATCTCTGCTCACCCCTTCTCTCCCGCTCATCTTTCTCTCTGAGTCACGACACGAGACTCACGACCTTTGTCTTTGCAGGCTGCGCCTCACGCCACGGCTTGTCTCTCTCTCTCTCTCTCTCTCTCACTTTTCTCTAGTGTTTGATGCTCTCTCGTCGTCGTCGAAGACTTCCAATTCCCGACCGGGGCGGGGAGCTCGCCGCACGCACGGGAAAAATCTCTCATATAAAACACACTGCTGGACTCGTGGGTCGTGGTCGTGGGCCTCGTCGTGGCTGCTCTTGTCGGAGCTTGCATCGCAGAGCTCGCAATCGCATCGCGGTTTGTCTTTTTTTAATCGTTAATGATAGCTTTATGTGATGTGATTATGTGAGCGCTGAGTTGTGATTGTCAATTTGGGTACAAAGCAAAAAAACAAAAGGTGAAGTGTGATGTTGAATTGTGATGTTGTGATGTCTGATTCAAATGTTGTGAATTGGTATCTTTGAGAGCTAGATAAAAGCCTAATTAAAATTTGAAGCTGTGATGTTTTAGTGGTAATGGATGTGTAGTGGATGGTTCAATTGTTCATGCTTAAATTAATAAAGAATATCATTTTTTAGTTATGGATTGTAAATTGTTTTTGTGGATGGGTGATGTTGCATGGTAAAGCATCCAATGCAATGTCGTCTTCCCTAACAGATAATACGTTGAGCGTGCTTCGGATGATGTGGGATGGGAGTATGGGGTCTTGGCAAATCCTACCAAACTCGATAAGGTGCAATGTAAGTTGTGTAAGAAAATAATTAGTGGTGGAGTTTATCAAATGAAACAGCATAGTAGCCAACGTATGGAAAAGGGAAATGTAGCCGAGTGCACAAAGTGCGGATGAGGATAAAGCAAAATGTAAACCCATGCCTTAGAAAAGCAAAAAATAAAAAGAAACAAAGGAATAAACACAATGAGGAAGTGAGAAGATGTTCAACTTCAACACATTGAAGAAGATATGAAGACATTGAAGTTGTTGGGTCAAGGAAAGGTCGCGCACTCTTGGGCCTATGGATAGGTTTACATCCACCATCAATCCCAATTCTTCAAATGATGGAAGCAAGAGGATGTGACAACAATCTCCATGATGCAATTTGGAAAAGGATAGAGCACATCAAGTGGATCAATATTTGGCTCGATAGGTTATTATGTGTTTGGTATACCTTTTCATGCTATTGATAATGATAGCTTCAAACGTTTTGTGAAAGCGGTTGGTCAATTTGGCCAAGTTACCAACCTCAGAAGCCAATATGATTTAAGGGAGCCATTATTGAAAGAAGAGGTGGAGAAAGTAAAACAATCGCTTAAGAAGTATGAAGAAGAGTGGGCTTTGAATGGTTTCTCAATTATGGCCGATGCTTGAAACGTAGAAAGAAGAAGCATAATGAATTTGTGTGCCAATTGCAAAAGGAAGGCACATTATTTCTTTCTTCCAAGGAATGCTCTGAGGAAGCACACACGGGAATACATCTTTGAATATGTTGACAAGTGTGTTGAAGAAGTTGGAGCCCACGAAATGTAGTTCGAGTGGTGACCGACAATGCTTCTAACAATATGGCGGCGGCAACATGATGAAGTTGAAGAGGCAAGCCTATATTTTGGACATCATGTGCCACTCACACTTTGAACCTCATGCTTCAAGGAATTGGTAACCTACCAAGGTTCAAAGGAGTGATTGACAAAGGCGAAGAGGCGTTACCTCTTCATTTATGCACATCATAAAACATTGGCATTCTTTGAGGAAGCATACCCACAAAGAGATATAGTGAGGCCGGAGTCACTAGATTTGCAACTTCTTTCCTAACTTTGAGAAGCTTGAGTGATAAGAGAAAGGACTTAAGATTGTGGTTACTAGTGATGAATGGGAACAATGCAAACATTCCAAAATCTGAAGGGGGAGCGTATGCTGCAGAGTGGTGAGTGCACATTTTTGGAATGGGGTCTCACTTTGAATGTGTTTGAACCTTTATTTTAGGCGCTTCGACTTGTGGATGGGGATAAAAAGCCATCAATGGGGTTTTTGTATGGAGAGCTACAACAAGCAAAGGAGATTAAGAGGGGCATTCAAAAATATTGAGGCACACTATCAGCCAATCTACAAATTATTGATGAAAAAGGTCGTGATCGGCTTGATGGTCCATTACATTTGGCGGCCTACCTCTTGAACCCCCTTATTACTTCTTCAAAGATCCAAGCATACAAGTTGATCCACTTGTCATGGACGGTATCTTTACTTGTGTTGAAGTTCTTCCCCAAAGACTATGATGTCCAAAATCAAGTAATAAATGTAGAGATGCCGAAGTATGGGAGAAAGATGGGTGGAATTGGAAGACATTTGGCCGAGATTGGATGCGTTAGAGAATAATGACAGCTATGATCAAAGTATGAATATTCACATGGTTATTTATTAATAATTTTTTCTTTACTAATTATTTTTTTTTTTTACTAATTGTGTAATTTGTGCTTCTTTAGTTTCATGGTGGTGTACTTATGGAAATGGTGTACCTAATTTGCAAAGAATGGTTATAAGATTCTCTCATGACTACAAGTTCATCGGGGTGTGAGAGAGTGGAGCACTTTTGAGGATAAATACAAAGAAAAGGAATAGACTAGATACAACAAGGATAAATAATTTAGTCTATGTCAATTTAATGCAAGGATCATGAACAAGAAGAAAGAGTAAAGGATAAGAAAGTGGATACCTTTACTTGTTAGTGAGGCTAGTATGGCGCAAGGATGGATTGTGGAGGGTGGTGATGAAGAAGTTGGGCTTGGTTGGAATGGAGGGAGAGGCATCGGAAGTGGATAGTTCCTGGGAGTCTAGGAGTTCTAGAAATGTTGAAGTAAAGAGAACTTCATGAGGAAGATTTTTGTATCCGATGAGGACACGGAAGAAGAGGAGGTGATGAGGGGAATTTGAGTTTGGAGTACGTCTGGAGAGAGGAGTCTTGGAGGGAAATGGAGAAGAAGAGATTGAGGCCTAGCCTTGCAACTTTGCAAGTATCTTATTATATCATTCCGTTTTGCATTTTATGTGTTTAATAATAAATTGTAGACTTGTTGGATAAATGTTTCATCCAAGAACACTTTCATTATATGCTTAACTTTTTCCCCATGTTTTATTTTCAATAAATTGTAGTGCTTTATAAATTTATATATTCTTTATTTTGCATTTATCTCTCCAAATTCTTAATATAACTATAGTTTTTTAATTTTTTTGAAAGTGTAAAAATAGGCACTTATTTATATGATATTAATAAATTTACTTAAATCACCTAGTTTGCCTAGCGCTTAGCGCTTTTCATGAAACCTTGGCAAAACCATCATTAAGCCATAAATCGAGTCACCATTCCATGTCGTCACGAGGTTGCCAAACCCGCGTGTGTTACTTAAGTGATTGCTCTGTGATTGCCATATAACATAACAAGAAAAAGGATTATAGATATTCCATCGGACTTTTCGAGAGGGCAAGCGAAACAAAGCTTAAGTAGAATTAGGAATTAGACTTACTCTTCTTCCTTCTTTGTTGTGTGGAATGCAAAGGATCGTAAAGCGGAGTTCATTTTCTTCAGTATGTGATCAAACCATAATTCTCCATTGCCACACCGGAAAACTCGAGGGGAACCACTACCATATCAAGTTTGGGGAAGAGATTATGGTGATGAAAAGTATCTAGATGAAAATATCACTAGGTTAAAAATTAGCACAACAAACAAGCAAGGAAAGAATGATGTAAAAACTTACTTGGAGAAATGATTGAGCGTCTTAGCAACATTTAGAACAAACTCCTTTGTCACTCTTCCCAATAGGGCAATATGCACGAACCAACACCTCGGATGGAGTTTAAAGTAATCTCTAATGTTACAACTCTTTCCTAATTCTTCCATATAAATTTTCACATAGTTGTGAAATTACCAAAAAATACCCCTAGAGGGTAAGTGTTAACTTTTGTTGACTTTGTCGTCATGACAAGTATCAATTATTCTCTTAACGTATTCTTGTAATGCTCATTGATACAACGCGTGCAAGCGGAGGGGGCGTAATTTGGAGCTAAAATGAATATTCTACGGGACTTTAAAGTTCAAGGGCAATTTAGTAATTTCAGATCGGCGGCGAATTTTTGTAAATTTTCTTTTATTTTCCCTTTCAGAAATTTGGGAGAGTATTTAAATAAAAGAAAATTATAATTTTGGGTTTCAAAAACCTAACCCTATTGTCTCCCGACCCTCTTTTTCTTCTGTGACACACACACCTGGCGAAAATCATTAGATTTTGTCGAACCCACACTACAAGAAATTGAAGTTTTTATGGCGTGCAACTTATGGCGTGCGAACTATACGTGCCGTTAATGATAATTTTTTACAACATGGTGACATAGCGCACCTTAAAGGTAGTTTTTTTCATTCTTTTTAAACGTGCAAATGATGTATGCGTTAAAAATGTTATGCCATTAAAAGTATAGCAATAAGGGCGCACGTAAACATATGCCTGTATTCTTTTTCCCTCAAGGCATGCCAAAATTTGAACAAAGTTTTCGCAATAAGCGGAGCCTTTTTATATTTTTTGGGCCTTTATTTCTCTTCTCTAAAATTCTTATTGATGAACCATCACGAGGGTATAAGTGAAAAAAAAGAAAATATATATATTGTCGGTAGAAAAAAAAAAAAATCATTTTGCGATTTTCATCGTCTCTCTCATCGGTCGCGTTTCACACCTTCACCCGGCCCATAAATGCGATTAAGGCGTCAAACACTTTATCGCCATAGATCTTCACTCTTTACATCGGCTTTTCAGCATCTCGACAACTATGACGATGCCTCGGCCTGCGAGGAGTTTGGTAAATTGCGATTCCATAACAAATTAAGCTTTCATTTTCTTCAATTTCTCTTTTCTCTCGATTGATTTCATATGAATTTTGACCTTTTCATCAATTTTAAGTCTTTATTGTCACGATTTTCTTAGCTCTTGCTCATTTGTCACTATGTTTGACGATTTCGATTCGTTTTCAATTTTCGTTTCCTATTCCGAGGAATTTTCAATTGCGCGCTTGGATTTTGGTCGATTTCGCGGCTTCAATTGTTGGATACATTTGCATCGACTCCATCTTCCTACGATTCGGGTATGCGAATTTACTAATTTCCGGTGTTTATTGTTTCCATTTGGTTGCCTTTTGATTGATATTACGAGTTGCAAGCACTTAAGGATTTAGGGCTTAGGATCACCCGTTCCCTTTGCAATTAGGATTTCAATTTTCTTGTTATTTAATAATTAATTAGCTTTAATTAAAGTAAAGATGGAGCCTCGAATTCAGTCGATTAGTTTGATATGAATTTTGCAATGTTTTTATTCGGTGCCTAATTTTGTTGTTTGCCTTGATTTAAGATTTGTGGAATTAATAGTGAATTATTTTTTCTATTTTTGTAAATTAAGGGTTCGATATATATAGTATTAGATATAAAAGCTAAATTTAACATTGTATAAACTTTTTATCATAGAAAACCTTATACATTAGTCAGGTTTGGTGTTGCTACTTTGCTAGTATGAGATATAAAAGCTAAATGAATCTAATCCAAAAGCTCTAAATTGTGTATTTTTAACATTATATATTTACTTTAGCGGTAAATATATTTACTTTAAACTCTAAATTTAACATTATATATTTTTAGGTTACAACTAAAATAATCGAGATACTTTCTCAACTTCATTAGGTCTTTATTTTGTGTATACTAACAGCAAGTTTTGGTTGTCTAAGCACTAGTTAGAGAAAAGTGACAAGAATAGGGAAATGCGTGTTATCATGGGCAAATAATGGGTTCACCATTCGAGGTTAATCTCAAATCCATGAGCCTTTAAATTGTATTATGCGTAATACCAATGTAGTTAGTTAAAATGAGCTTTTTTTCATTAGACTTTTCTGAAGCCTATCGTGAAGCCTTTAAATTGTATTATGTGTATACGATGTCTAATACATGAGGAATCTTATTAGATAAGTTTAGTATGTAGTTTTGTTTATTGTTTATTACTTTTTATACATTTATCTTGTCTAATATAAGCATTAGATGATCTATACTTTTAATTTTATAGCGTCAAGGAAGCGACAATCCTGAAGCCATATCGAGGGCTGACGTTTGGATTCGTAGGTATGACGCAAGGAAGAAGAAAAAGAATTATGATCAAGATGAAGAAGTTGAAGATCTATATATAGTGGTAAGTTGGTATTATTTGGAGTCCATGGGAACGTTCTTGCAACCATTTTTTCTTGGAATCCAAATGTCGTTGGATTATCAAAACAAAAACATTTTGATTTGATTCGAACTCTTTGGCCTGTTCTTCACATTGTTATTATGCATTTTCAGCAACAAGTGAAACAGTATATAGCAGAAGAAGGATCTTGTTCATATAAGTATGATTCTGTTGCAAAAGTGCTCGGTCTTGATCCACGAGAGCGAGTTAGAGCATAGGGATTTGGTGCAACCCCTTCAAATGTAGAAGGTCAAGAATATGTGCGTGATAGGGTCAATCATATTGAAAATCAGATAAAATTTCTTCACAACTTGAGAAAGAGGGAAAAATCATTGTAAGTCTTAAATTAAATTATGCTAACCATATTAGTTAGATCTTATTAAACTATATTTGTTTCATCTTATTAGTTTGATTTTATTGGCACAACAAACAAAGAACACAAGTGTTCAATACTCTATGAATGAAATGGGAAAATGCAAATAGAATGAGCATGCAAGTGTTCATCATTCAGTCAATGAGACGACACAAAGCAAACAAAATGGAAAGGCATGTGCTGAAACTTCTAGTCCATAAAAGAAAAAGTGAAAGTTGCTAAATTGGCATGGAAAAAATGAAGTTGTTGCGGTTGGTGAAGTTGCATCAAAGGATCCGAATACCTTGGTCCATCATGTGCCTGTCGGCCATGAGTGTTGGAAAGTTTTCATGGAGGACGTGTTTTATGATGATTTGACATTATATCGGCCAACAAGAGAATTCTATGTTCTTCGTGAGGCAATAGGATCTACAATTGCATGGCCGATCAAGTATATCAAATTGTATTAGTCAAGCACCTCATAGGTAAACTCTTGTTACCCTTTATTTATTATGTTATGGTTGTCGTATGGTGTTATGGTTGCTGCTTTATTGCTACTTTATTATGTTATGGTTGTGTTATGGTGATATTATGCTTGTTGCTTTATTATGATATGCAGTTTACGTGTTCAATAAAATTCCTCACAGAATGGAAGACTCATGTTAGTTAGTTCATTACTTGAAATTGAAACTGTGCCATATCCCGTTTTAACTTGTTAGAATGAAGTTATGTGTAGGTCAGAGGAGAAAAAATATTGTTGTTTTTAATAATATGGATTCATGTTAGAAGCTTCCATTGTGCCCTGTTTTGTGGCTTTTTTAGGTTTAGTATAATTATCTGGTCATATCACCTATACCACCACAGTGACCTCCTACCCTGTTGAATGAAGCCTCAGTCCTTATCTCTTGAAAGTCGAAACCGAAATCGTCCAAACTAAGGAACTCCGACGAGACCCCGCTGTCCGGCGAATTTTTCGTTGTTTTCGGCGAAGGTAAGCTTCGAGACCACTACCATTAGATAGGTCTCATCGAGCAGATGAATTTTCATAAATTATACGCCTTAAGCGGTTGAGTTTTTAAGCAGATTGAAGGGGAAGAAACATTCCTCAGTTTTCGGCGATGTTCCGACGAGTTCTGTGTGTTTCCGACCTGTTCATCTCTGATTAGTTTTTGGACTCTCAATAGGTATAATCATATTCCTCTCTTCGTAAGCTTCGTTTTGACATAAAGATCACGAAATTTGCTTGAGTAACGAAGCTAAACGGACCCTATACATTTTCCGACCAAAATTTGCAGAAATCGGCCAAGTTGCAGCCCAGACCGGGTTGACCCGAATACCCGATACCAACCCGTTTACCCGACACATTTCCAAATCCGGGTTAGAATATTCTAGGAATATTTCGACTGTAACCCTAATGGAATATTCCGATTCTGACTGAATATTCTCTTATATTAACGAAATATTCTATTATACTTAACGAAATACTCCATCTAGTGAAAAAAAAAATCGAACATCGAAAATTCTAATTTGAGCCCCGTTTCTCTATATTTCTCGTAGTATTAATTAGTTGTACCTTGAAGGGTTATTTACTTAGGGAAAGTTATTAAGTCGATTCTTTAAATTATGTTTAAGGGACCGTACATCCAGGCGTTTGCAGGATCAGGACCCACAGGAGGACTACACGTCCGAGTACCTGTTAGTGAAAATGTATTTTATTAAATGGTTATTATCCTAATTTATATATTTAAGTATAAATATATGGTTTTGGATGGTTTTGAAACGTTAGTTTGGTCATCCCTATTTATGTTTATTACTTGAGATATTTATTTATTTATTTCTTGGGCATGATCATGCTTTTCATACTAATGAACGTATGTTTTTACACACACTTGGTTTGCTTTCACTACGTTTTAGTACCATCTCACGGTCGTAGGACAAGTCTCACATGTATGGATCACATGCACTGTACTCTAAGGGTATTGTCTGGTAAATACCTTAGTGCAAGCTTGTCTTTACAACTGTGTTGATTATTGGGGAGGTTCCTCAACGTAAGGACTTGGGTGTGACGCGCTGATCGCGCAAAAGCTTACATGTGTGTGGTATTAGGAGTACAAAAGTGGTTATAATGTAAAGAACTTGTACAGGGTTGGAGGGAGGCCCGTCAACTTGTACATAAGTGATTGCTTATATACCTTGTGATATTTTATTGTATATATATATCGGGATATCTTGGAAAATGATTTATTACGTGATAAGTTGGATCTTTTGTGTTTTACTTTGAATTTATCTCTTACAAGGAAAGATCCCGAATTTATGTTTCTACCCGTTGAGTTTTACATGATGATTATATATATGTAGTATGGTTTCCTATATATATATATATGTGTGTGTATATATACTGGTTTTCAAACAGAGGGTTATTATGTTCGAAAAGAAAAAAGAATTTTTGAAAAACTTTCTTTTTCGTCCACTTACACCTTTATTTTTTGCGTCCCTTTCAGGACCTAGCTAGTAGTGGTGCGTTCCAGTGATGTTGAGGCATAGCGTGGCAGCTCTGGTTTCCTCTCGATAATGTAGGGAGTTTATCTTTCATTCAGTTTCTTTAATAATATACATCCCTATTATGGATAGAAATTCTAGGAGCTTGATTGTACTATTTATTTCCGTTGCTTTACATTAGTTACGCTCTGAACCTTGTGCATATTTGTAATAAATTCTGCAAACCCTTTGGCAGTTTAAATTGCATAATTTAAGTGATGCTATGCATAAAATGGCTACGTCACTTCCAAGTGTCGGCTAGCACATTCCAAACTTGGTATCCACGTGGGTATCGAGGGTGGGGTGTGTCATCTAAAACGAATTATATTACATGATTGAACAAAGTCTCCACCTACTTGCATACTATCGGATGTTATGTCTTTGATATAATCGCATATGCCAATAACAACAACCACTAAATAAGTTGACATGATCAGAGACACCTCAAAATAAATAGTCTTAACATTTGCATCAAGCTTCTCATTGATAATTGGCATATTGGACAAAGTTGTCAACTCTGGTGGTACATCTACAACTATCTTGAAGGTGGCCTAACTTAGAGGTTGCATCTATAACATTTCAACAATTATGGGAACTTCTCGAATATGCGTAGCGTACCTTCAGAGCAGGTTCATCCTCCATCCATATAGGTGCTGGAAAAGTGTCAAATGCTTTCATTAAAAAAACTTGTTTGGTGACAAAGAAACTACAGGGGCAAAAGCAAATTAAGCACAACAAAATTCCCACCTTTTTTAAGTAAGAGAAAATTTTCCTTTTATTTTCTTAGCAACGAAACAGACAGGCAGCCTGACAGTCATTTCTACTTCTCAAAATCCAATAAGCAAATCATTGTGTTCGAAAATATATTTTTCCATTGCTGCAGCAACTTATAATTTACCTACCAACAGATTCAAATTTTTTTACCATTTATGGAATCCTTTCAAGTGCGAGTTAAGGACTGTAGAAAACTCAATCCCCAAAACTTCTTCACCAACACCAAGTGCTTGATCAAACACCAAAACAAGAGATTCATCATCACCATCCAAAACAACTGGCACGGGCGGTACTACTGCAAATTAAGAACGAAAAATCTATCATACTCAAAACCCAACAAAACAAAAATCGAACAAACTTAAATCAAGACATTGATGTAAGAACTAGTTACTTGGCCTTGAGAGCTAGTGAACTAAACTTCATGAACATCAAGTTCACGAGCGTTCAAGACAAGAAATTTGGTCTCTTCAACTATGCTAACGTTAATCTACACAATGTCAGAGAACACTCAATCTGACGAAAGATGAAGATTGAGATGAAGATTGTAACGTTTTGGGATTGCAAAATTTGGCAACCTTGCTTGGCCTTTGAATTGTTGTGTGATTTGCTTCTGCTCCATCTCAGTGCGTAGTGAAGTGAAGTGTTGAATAAGGGAGGAGTTAGAGATATTTTCCGAGTGGTGATCGGAGAAAAACTTCAGCACCTGTTTCTTTGCATTTGTCTTGAATCTGATCGATAGTGACAATTACCTATTGATGTTTCAGTCTTGTGATGATCCTGAGGTTGTCTTTGTTTTAAGTGTTTTTAGTCAACTCTTTGACATGAATGGGCCAAAGTGATGTTATCATTTCACCATTTTTGTACTTTTGTTACTTAAGTATGAGTGACATACTTTTGTATTATTCTCTCGTTACAATAGTGTATTTGATATTTCCTAGTATATTTTATGTATACCAACTAGCTCTTAATTTGGTAATTTTTCTTTTTCTTAAGGTTGGAAGACATTCTTAATATACTAGTGTTTCTCTTTTAAAGACTAAGAGAGAAATTCTAAGTTCAAATATCATCGACCGTTAATGAAAAGAATCAAGTATTCTCTTAATACTACTTTAGATCTTGCGAACACGTCGTTGGATGCGTGAATTAAAATATTACGGAAAACTAATATATAAAAAGTCGAAGTGGGGTTTTTTCAAAATAAATAAAAATATAAAAAGAATTGGAAGGAGGAGTGATTGAGAATTGAAAACTTGGACCATCTAATATATTCCTTGGGAGAAAACGTGCATGAACATCTTCAAGGTTTGTAATTAAAAGATCAACAGTGGGGCTCATAGCCATTCCAATGCAAATTGAGGCTTAAGACGAAAATGAAATGAGGCATTCCTAATTTGGTACCTTAATATAATTTTTTTCACAACAATATGTATTTGAGGTAGATCAAATCAGATATAATAAGAGTTCTTGTTTCCTTCTTTCTAATCAAGAATAGGATGAATGATGAAAATTTTAAGATATATAATAAGGGTATTCCTCTTCACTTGTAAGTGAGAAAGAAGAAATCGAACCAAATTATTATTGCTAGCCCATTATGAGGCTTAGCCCACTTCCCCACCTCTTTAATGTAGATAATATCGTATGTATTAAAAAAAATAAGGGTATGAAGAAATTATGAGGCCTAATTTAAAGTGAGGCTCAAGATGCATGCCTCGTTCACCTTGCCTTTGGACCGCCTCTACTGAGGCTCCACAATTTTGAAGAACGAATTAAAGATTAAAACACAAGAATCACCTACTAACCATTATATACCAAACAAAGCATGCACAAAAGTACAAGTAGAACCTTGGAAGTTAAGGCCTGTTTGTGATCGCTTCTGAAGGAGCAAAAGCGCACTTCCAAGTGCTTCTTTGGGGGCGATTGGATTTTTAAAGCGTATTTATAATAAAAGCACTTCTAGCAAAAGCATTTATGAGCATAAATGTTTTCTAGAGAAGCAATCTCAAATGGGCACAAAGAAACTCACCATGAAGAAAACTGTGATGGAATTCAAATGATAATTAACTCATACAAAAATTGGCAATGCTGCCTCATAATTTGATCCCTTGAGTTCTACAAAACAAACTAAACAGTTGCTCAACCAACCATTGAGGAATTGAACAAAAAACTGAATACAAAGACTAAACCAATGCCTATTAGGCTCTAAGTCCATAAACCAAATAACGATAACATATGGCTACATGATTAATTGAGCACAACACTCTCAGTAACTAATTCTTTGGTGCCTTACTCAACAAATACTTCTTCAAAACAGCCATCACAGACCCAAAATCCGCCTTCACTTGAACCGCCGGGTTAGCATACTTGCAAGCCAAATCCTTGATATCATTTGAATGATAAACAATCTTGGACTGCGTGAATTTCAACCCGTGAGCCGTGCTCACCACCACAGTCTGGTCGTTAGTGCTTATGACCCCTTGGTTCCGAGGCTTAATTAATGCAGCCAATGCCACACCAGTGTGAGGACATATGAACATGCCAGTGGAGTCTACTTGAGCCATGACATCCATCAATTCCTGCTTAGTGGCTTCCTCCACAATCCCATTCGACTTCTTCAGCGCATACACGGCTCTGTCTATCGAAAACAGGATCACCTATTTAGATTGCCAATGTAAAAGTGGTGTTCACCTTCACGGGCTTGAACTCTTGATCCTACCCTGACTTGTAATGCAAGTATTACGAGTTCGCATTTGCAGCTTAGGCACAAACAAGCATAGGAATCTTATCAACTAGTCCCAACTCTTTGCACATATGAAACCCTTTGTTGAAAGCATACATGTTACCTAAATTCCCCTTGGAACTATGACCGAATCAAGTACCTCTCAATCAAATTGCTGCAAAATCTCAATTGCAGTGGTTCTCTAACCTTCTAATCTCAAAATGTTTATAGAATTAGCCAAATAAATTGGTAGCTTCGCCGTGACTTCTCGAATCAGTTGCATACACCCATCAAAATCAGTATCAATGCTCAGCACAAAGGCCCTATTGGCAATGGGCTGCACCAGCTGAACCAGAGATATCCGATTTGCGGGTAGAAACACAATCGATGGTATCCCAAGTGCAGCGCAGTAGGGCGAAAAGGTGGTAGATTGGAGTTACCTTCAAAACAAAGACAATGTCGTCGCTGTTGATCTCGAGAAGAACCCACTCCTTGCTCTAGACGTCGAAGTCGTAGGGCCAGGTGGTCTTGTCGACGTAAGAGTCGAAGAGGTCGGGCCAGTACTTGTCGTCGTAGTTTTTGAGAGCGGGCATGATGTGCTAAATGTCGAAGAGGCTGTTGGAGTTAGATCGGTAGATGATCTCATCAAGGTAGCAGGACTCGGTGGCGAAAGAAGATGAGGGGTCGGCGTTGAAAGGGACGTAGCGGGCGAAGAAGTGGTAGAAGTGGGTGGTGTTGTGGCGGTGAGCCTCGTCTTGAATGTTGTGGTGGGGATGGTCGGAGGAAGAGAAGGAAGGGGGATGGGTAGAGGTGGCGACGCATTTGATGGTGGTGGCAAAATGGGGTTTGGTTTGGGGGTGGAGGGTGGCAGGGTTTTGGGGTTTCAAGGAGATAGAGGAAGATTGGAAGAGAGAGGATAATGTGTGAAGATTTAGGGTGCAATGTGTGAATTAGATATTCAAAAAGACAAAAAGTATAAATTGATACAATTTTAAAAGTTTAAGGTGCAATGTATTTTGAAAATCACCTCAAACTTGAATGTGGTGTAAATGTTGTTACCCCAAAAAAACAAAAAAAATTGGGTTTTCATAAGAAAAAAAAACGTGAAAGGTTTATAGGCATTAAAGCATCTTCGATGGGCTCCTTACACGAGTTCCTAGCTAAATTTTAAAGAGAATTGGAAAAATTCATCTCCAATCACACTCTTTATTTTATTCTTAAGATAGCAAAACCACTAGAAGCTCCTAAATTAGAGATTCAAACCTAAATTGGTATCAAACTCATATCGTATGTGATTTGAATTTAAGACCTCTCACTTACAAGTGAAGAAGAATACAACTAAATCCTAGTACTAAGTGACATTATGACTTTTTAAATTATAAAGTATGATTTGAGTATAAATTTTATATAAAGCTTCTAAAATAACTTTCTAGTCTTTTTAGTTAAAATTTGACTTTTTTTTGTTGAATAAATATGACTTAAAAATAGATAACATGTTTGCATATGCTCTTAGGTAGAAAACCAACTAATGCATGTATTCTCTCATTTAATACATGTATTCTCATACATTTTGAATAGCACATATAAAGTTCACATATTATTACCTAATTATTGAAAATTTAAAATAATTTTTTAGAAAACGATATGTGGGTGTAAATTTGGATTAAGTTACACAATGAGACACTTATAATTTTGGTACCAAACTTATCATCATCCATGAGAGTTGAACTTAACACCTCACGCTTACAAGTGTAGATGAACATCACCATATCATAATATTGGTGACGTAAATTAAATAGTTTAAATAAGTGAATATTAAAATTTTGAATAATTGTTGGATTTCTAATATAATTTTCATGTACACAATACTATACATGTCCCGTATTACTACTTATGGTAAGGAGTAAGGGGATTTGCATTGTGCCTAAGATCAAGGGCAGAGCTACACCCACTGCTCAAGTAGGTTGTAGCATAGGTGGGTTTTGTGCGGATTCCTACTATATTAGACTATTAGCATATCAATTGGGCTACTGCAGCCTATTGTCACCATATACAGCCCACCCAGCTCACTGTTATCCAATATGTATGTAGTGCATCATAAGTAATAAATAATATTTTAACAAACTTGATATATGTAGTGCATCGTAAGTAATAAATAATATTTTAACAAACTTGATATATATCTAGTTTCTTTTTATTGCATTTTTATATATTTTCTTTTGAAAAAAATTAGAGTACTGGTCTTTAGATTTTGATCCAAGTGGAGTTTTGGTCTCCAACTAAAATATGTGAACAATAGTCCTTGAACTCATCACAAGAGCAATAGTCAATTTGAACAACACGGTTAAAATTTTTGTCCAAAATAAAGAGTTTTAAAGGGCTAATAAGAGGCTGAAGTTGTAACATGATAACCCAAAAGAATCATTGCTCCACATTGTGACAAGTTTAAGGATCAATACTCATGAATTTTTAGTTCAAGGATCAAAACTCCAATTGGATCATATATCATGAGTCAATGATCCAATTTTTTTACTTTTACTTTTATTTATTTTTAAGTTGGTTGGAAATTAATTAATGGAAAGCCATAGAATTGTTTGTTTTATTACTTAAATATTTTTATTTTCAAGTTGATTATAGTGTAACTTTATGTAGACACCAAAAAAAATTATGATCATATCATTTTGTGGTAATATTTTTGGCTTGCCCACTTGCTATACAAATCCTAACTCCGCCCTTGCCTAAGATAGGTTTTGGTATGGCTTGAAGCTAATACATCAAACCAATATGAGTCGTTATGCACAACTAAACATAATGACTCATATTGGCTTGATTTAAGCATCAAAATAGTAATACAATCATACAAAACAATTTAGTTTTACGATAACTAAATTCTCCAATAACATTTCTCAATTAAACATCGTTTGCAATTTTTAACTTTATCTCAAATCATTCATATGTTTACAACCTACAATATGAATTTATGTGACTCAAGAATGTGATTGTGTTACAAAAGTTTTTGCACATACAAATATTTGACATGCTTTCAAAAGTTTAAAGGCCAATTTAGGACGATTTCTTTTTAAAGACAAAACTAAAAATAACAATTAGAAAAGAAATTAACTGAAAAATAAAATGAAAATTGACGTTGAACGAAAAAGGTCACCACCTGGTGGGGCGGTGTCGCAGGCGCCCTTTAGGTTTTTCATATATAAACCCTCTGCGCTTTAAAACCCTAAACCCCTGAAACCCCAGTGCTTAAACCTCCGCGGCTGATAAACCACCCAAAACCCTAATTTCGAGTTTTTTCAAACCCTAATTTTATCTGTTTTCTGTGAAATTGGTTTAGGGTTTTGCATTTTCAAATTTCGGGAATCTCTTTCGTCAACTCCATTTTTCTGAAAACAAAAATTCGGGCCTTGAAAACCTTTAATTCTTCACTGTTTAGAAAAGAATCTTGGGACTTCAATTCTGAACGATTTATATAAAGATATATTATATATATATATAAACTTTGGTTTGCGTTTAAGTCGAATTGCTTGTGTGTTGTGAATTTTCTGTTTTAAAATTACCCAAAGTATATAGTTTTCAAGCATATATATATATTTACTGTTGTTAAATCTTTATACTTGAGTTTTCAAAATTGGCCATGGATGGTAGTTTCAACCTGGAATCTGCACTGAAGAGGTTTCTTGACCGGTGCCCGGAGCTCCAATCTTCTCAAAAGTTTGCTTTGCTATTGAAAAAGGTACTGAATTTACCCTCATTTGTCCAGCTTTACAAGGTTAGTCTGCTTTGCTATCGAAAACGGTACTGAATTTACCCTCATTTGTCCAGCTTTACAAGGTTGCTGAGAAGTCAAAGAAAGAGAGAGACGTTGTTAAGGTGTTACAAAATTAGAGTACTAGAAAAATGAATGATTTGAATTGAAAATGTTCGTAGTAAAATTTAATCTGTTTCGGGGTATTTGGGTTTATGCAGGGATATGCTGTGATTGAAGAGGAAGTGGTGAAAGCGCTAGTTGGGGTTTTCATGCATCCGGAATATACTATTCCCTTGATTGGATGTTTTCGTCCAATAGTTCATAAGATCGTGGGCAAAGCTGTGGAGTTGCTTCGGCTTGTGCCCAATTTGAGGTCTAATTCTGATGGAGTAGTTGTAAAAGTTGGGAAAGATAGAGGTTTACATGAAGTTGACAATGTTATTGAGTACTACAATGGAGCTGGGAGGGGTCTAGATCTTCATGAGCTTGCTTGTCTAGCCTTCTGTCGTGCCCTTGAGTTGGATCCTTTCTTGTGGGGGTAGGTTCATTTCTTTGTGTACAGTGTAATTTATAGATACATATGTAAATAATGTGTATGCATTTGTCTTGTATGTATTCACATATATTTCTATTGTGAGTAATTGTGCATGATAGAGGCTGATGAGCCAATGTGTTTGTGGTGCCCGCTTATGTTGAACATGCATTACCTTCTTTTCTCTCCCTTTATGAGGGTTTTGAAGTTTCGGTGACAGACTGAGAGAGACAAAGTTGAGTCGATTTGGAGACTTGGTAATGTTTTTATTGTGTCACTTGCTTGTGAAGGTTTTTCTTTCTTATATTTTTCGTTTCATAAGTAATTTTTTTGCAATTTTTTTGGAAGAGTTGTGGATGACAAGCTAAAGAAGACTAACTAAGACAAGCAGATTTAGGAATCCCAATTTTTTGCAAGAAATTGTTTGTAGGGTCCACTTTGTATTGTATTTCAACAGTCCGAACTGTCTATTTTTAAGTCTCAATTCATTATTCATAGAACATTCTTGCAAAATCTTAGCCAAATCTGAAATACTAGGCATCTAATTATGAACAAAGGAATTAACAAAGTGTTTCCAAGAAACATTGACATTTCATGATGAATCAATTGGTTATATGGTTTCCAATTGAATTGATTATTATAAGGATGATCTCTGCATTGAGACCTACAAAATAGATGGTTTGGATTGTTGAGATACAATTTGAAATGGGTCCCACAAACATTTCCCATTTCTTGCAAAAAATGGGGATACCTCTCCTGAAGCTGCCTGCTAAGTGAGATATTGTAGATGTCAAATGAATGGGTGGGTGTAGTGAAGTGAGACTATTGTGCTGGTTATTTTCTTTCAAATACAAGCTTTATAAATGAAGTACACAATAGTTACTTGTGCAGATTGTAATTCTGCATGCAGCAGCTGCTTCCCCTACTTTCTATGAAATAGTGGATGAAGCTCTGATTACATGTTAATCTTGCAATATGTCCTTCATCTCAAATGTCTAAGATGATGTAGTATCATATAACTTTTCTTATAGTCCAGAACCACTCTCCCTCCCCCATCCTGAAGGAAAGAAAGAAACTAAAAAAAAAAAAAAAAATGCCAAAAGTCTTTCCTAATCAGAAGCATGAATACTGAATGCAAATTCCTTGTTCACTATATTTGCTTCTGTCTTGTGTTAAAAGTCTTTCTTAATCTGAAACTCATATTATCACTAGCTCTACTTCATTTCCTTTACTAATGTCGTATAGAGAACTGTTTTTAAGCATTGTTTTGAAAAACAAAATCATTTTTCTTCCATAAGGATTCACCTTGCTGTTGATAGTTGGATACAGTTAGATTCATTATGTGCTTGATAATTGATCATCTTTTGTTTTTGACTTGCCTTTTTCCCATTGTGCAGGTCTATAGTAGGTTATTTTCATTTTGCTCCACCTCCATTTCAGCGTGTTTTGGTGGGACCAAACGTTTCTGATCTCTGTGTTGAGGTTTGTAGTAGTTTTGTAGCATCTGTGTAAATACGGAATATCTCTCTCTCTCTCTCTTACCCTCCATCTGACTCTCCCTCCCCTTTCCAATGATATGGATTTCTCTCGTTCCTGTTGTTTTAGAACACAGCTACTTCAATGCATTTTGTGATTCCAGTTGCATATGTTTTTGTTTATTTTTTTGATTGTTTGCAAGTTCTTTTTCTAATGATTGTTGTTAAAAGAGTTGATTAAGTAGAAAAAAGGGTTTTTGTCTTGCCCATTACATTTATATTGTCTCCATATATTGGCCAATTCTGCTGCGTGGCCACTCGTTGTCCCAAGAATCATTCTTGATGTGCTTCCCCTGAAACCTAATGGGACTAAAAGTCTTCACATAACCTTTTTGGTTCTACTATTTTTTGTCCACTATTTTGTTTTTGTATTCTAGAATTGCTTTAGGTTAGCGGTTGAAGTTTGAAACTTGATAGAATGGTGAGCAAATGGTTCAAAACATACATTAAGACGCTTTCCGCACTTGGATATGTTGTCTCTGATTAGCGACAACTGCTGGGCCGCTGGCCATGCGTTTGTGTAATATATTTTAAGATCTTGTCAGTGAAGTGGTGGTGCTATCAGTTTTGCGGAAACAAAATAAATTTCGATATTGTTGACCCCTTGCATTTGTGAGCTGAGTGTTCCACATTGTTTGATTAGTTCCTTGTTGATAATTGGCTTTTGATGTCATAATTTTGCTTTTGTAGGCTGGAACTAAGGTATTGCTTGTCGTAAGGGTGTCCTACCACCTCCTCTTAGCGAAGTATGATTTTTTCTCTAAACTTCAGAAATGGTCCTGTTTCTTGGACCTTGTCGAGCAGTGTGCAAAACTTGGTACTTCAGATATTGGGGATGATATTAAAGACATAGGATGGTGTGGGCTACAGATAATTTCCCTCATTCTGAATTTAAGTTGTAAAGCAACCGAAAACTTGGGTATTACAGATGAAGACGCATTTTCATGTTTCTTGCGGTTGGTCTTCCTCACTCAGTTATAGAAAGTTATTTTTTAAATAAGCCTGTTTAATGATTCTACGGTCATTATGGCAATATTTTATCTTGATATTGTTATTTCAGATGGGAGAAATACTGCCAGGATGTATCGTTAGAGAGCACTAGCTGGTATGATGTTGAATCATCCCAACCAAAGGGATCGGAGTCGCTGAATGGAACCACTGTTTCTTTTGGCCTTAATTCCTTGCCTATTACCTCATCACAATATAATGAGATTGAGCCACAAACGAAGCGTCAAAGGTGTGCTACATGATATATTATCTTTCCATTTTGATTGTAACATGGTGTATTATCATAATGCAAGTTTATGAACCATTCTCTCTCTTTGTGTCTCACTCTCTTGTTCTCATTCGAAAAAACCGTGTATTCGAATCGAGCAAACCTATTTTTTCTAATATTCTGACTGTCTGCAATCACAACTGTTCTTTTGGTTTCTCACTTGGCCAGTTTAACTTTGTTGATATGTTTAGGGAGGAAGGATCAGCTGGTGATTCATCTGTTGTAACATCAGGAATGAAGAGAAGTATTTCATTTGTTGTAACATTGGGGATGAAGAGAAGTATTGAGATGATGCTATTAGCTGTGGAGCAAAGGTTGCCTGTTCTACTGTATGGTCCCACTGGCAGCGGGAAATCTGCTCTCATTAGCAAGTTGTCACAGGACAGCGGCAATAAAGGTATATGTTGTTTTCTCAATTCTAGTTGACAATCTCTCCTCTTTATGATGATTCTTGAGTTCACAATGATTTATACTTGCAACAACTGTTTCAATTTAAATTTACGGTGGGATACATGATCTGGAAACAATGTTAGTCACTACCTGCATGGTGCAAATGGAAGTTGATGTTGAATTCAAAATAAATCGACATATTGTTCAAATATTTTATTTGACTTTAGATTGACGTAGGTTGTGATGCTTATTTCTTTTATGTTAAATTGTACTGTGACCATCCATACCTAATGTGCCTGCTGTGGTGCTCTACAATTTTTACATCACTTCTAGAGAAATTCTTAAGTAGCCATACAAGTCCCCGGGTAGTTTAACATGCTTTAGCTTTCAGGTTCTTGAATTATCATTATGTTTACAAGTATCCTTTGCTTTCTGACTAGTTTCCCCTTGTTTCTGGCTGTTCCATTGGGTTTCTTCATGTGACTAGTATCTCCTCTCTCTTTTTCACAGTTCTATCAATTCACATGGATGATCAAATTGATGGCAGAACTTTAGTTGGAAGTTATGTCTGTACGGAAAAACCTGGTGAATTTAGATGGCAGCCAGGGTCACTTACCCAGGTTTGAAATCCTTTTTTTCAAATATATATATATATATATATGTAGTAATTACTGTGCTCTTTAATCTTATTTTCTCATTTATGCAGGCTGTTTCTAATGGGTATTGGGTTGTCTTCGAGGATATAGACAAAGCACCTTCTGATGTGCTTTCCGTCATATTACCTTTACTGGAGGGTGCAAACCTGTTTGCAACTGGGCATGGACAGGTGAGTGGTTCTTAGTTTTTCTTTTCTTATGCTTTCCTGTTTTCTTTAGGATCTTTGAGCTTAATTCACAATCATACTCCTACGGGATTACTTTGATGCTTTCTTCCTACCAAGATTTGAACAAAAGACTTTACAGACAACACAAACCTTGAATATTTACAAGTCAAGTAACATTTAACCCCAAAAACTTCATATCATATGAAACAAGCCCAAGTATATTTGAAATTGAGACATTCATAACAAAACACACACTAGCATCTAGCAATGCCTATGAGGTCACATGCCAGGAAAATAATATTTGTTGTTATTTCCTTTTCCTTGTGTTGTTCTATTTTTATTTTTATATGCAAGCGATGTTGGGTGCAAGGATGAGGATGAATGCTTCTAGCCAACAAAGCTACAAATCTGATTTCACCTTTTCTTTATGTTTAAGATTTGTGTAACCTGAACTTTTATATTTTAGAAGATTTATATGATGGAACGTTTATGAGTGATCTTATGTAAGTGAGTTTGGAACATGATGGGTTTTAGCAATTCAAATCTTTGTTGGAACCGTGAGAGCATTGATTGAAAATAATGTGAAAAGAGGATGTGTCTTAGGCAACTTCACCTAGGTTTCTTAAGCAATAAAACATTGGAAGATAACCACACTAGTTTTTCTAGTTGGTGGATTTCTTATCAACTTCTTGTAATTCCTTCTATTGTTTTAATAAATTCTATTGTTTCTTCTCACGAGAAAAAAAAAAACACATAGGAAGATAACCACACTAGTAGAAGCCTAGAATTTTTAAAAGCAACCGGAGAACCCTTTACTATTACTGCATACTTGACAAATTACATAAGGCATATCAGAGGCATTTTTTAATCCTTTTTGATCATGGACTAATTGGGATTCATATGTACACTCCATCACTCTGACTATTGCGCACACAGCAGGGCAAAACAATTGATGCATGGATAACCCCAATTTTCTTAGAAAGTGATACCTCCACTAGAAAAGTAGCCTTCATTACATGTAGTAGTTTGGATAAGAAGGGCATTGTAGAATCTTTATAAATTTATTTGTAACACCCAGAAATCACCCAAACCTGCTTTGCGGAGTAGGATTTGGAGGCAAATAACTACTAAACTGATTTGGTAATTACTAAAAAGTTATGGAAGCTATCTAAAGCATGTTAGCTCATAAGGGCTGTTGATGGAAGGCCAAATTTCTATTAAAATTCTTCAAGAAGCACTAAAATTTTCTGGCACTTTTGAATTTTTCTAAAACACTTACACAAGTGCTTTGTGCTATCTGAAAGCTCTTTTGGCCTTTCTAAAGTACTGCCAAACAGACCCTAAAGTTCTAGTTTGGCACATTCCTACAGATCTTTAAACAATTACCAAAATATCCTGATTATCAAGGCTTTCAAGAATTTAATTTAAATTTAACTGAACTTTTCCAGCTGCATACATGATAATAAGGGCGTATATTTACCCCAAATTTTCTTGGAAAGCTCCCAAGAAGATTAAAAAGCCATCAAACTCATCGCCTGGATTAGCTTTCAAGAATTTAATTTGAATTTAACTAAACGTTAATAGTTTCTGTTCATTACTGTTGCCCCTTTCTATAGTTTGTGGAATTTACCATGCTAAATCATAAATTGATATATGTACCATCCCCCTCTGTATTTTTGAGGTTGAATCTTGTTTTGATAAAAAATTTTAACATTACGAGTTCCTATCTTATTGTATTTCAAAATTTCTTATCAGAATAAGATATATAGAGGGGCTGGATTTAACCTAGAAATTTTCCGTTTGCCCACCATAAAAAGAATAAAAGAACAGTGGAAATGTTTGTTTTTGTTATTTGTTTTCCTGTTTTTATTTTTTGACTCTGCTATTCCTGACTTTGGATTCCAATTTATGCTGTATCTGCCTTTTCCTTACTGTTCAATTTTGAGTTTTGATGAATTTTGTGTTTTTGTTTCTCCACTACCATAAGACATCTATTTTTGGTGTAATTGCACTTTTAATTCTCTATTGTATTTTTTAAAATGTGGTTTGGGATATTTGCAGGAGATTAGGGTGGCAGATAGTTTTCGGATTTTTTCCACAATTTCAACCCCTAAGCTTGATGTGTCTTGCATTGCTGAAGGTGTGTGACCCTCATAGTGCCACTCCTGGTTTCTTTTTTTCCTTGGGCTTAATGATTACACACAGTACTACATAATGTCATTGGTTTGCTACATTATGTCAATACTTAGTAAATGTTATGGTTGCTCCATTTTCATTTATTAATTTCTTAGGGTCATCCTGTTTGAGGAAGATTTCTGCCTTCTTAGAGTCTTTATTGGAATTGTTTAAATCTTCAGTTCTATCTATCCATGTAGGAGTTATAAATAAACTGTATAATGGATTTAAATAAGTTTTGTTATGCTGTCAACCATTGTAGGCATAGATGGCATAGTGTTGAAAGTTCATCTGTCAATTAGAACAAATGCGTTTATCATATATAAATGCCAGGACATATTAATAATAAATATTTTGGCGGCAGGTAGGAATTCACTTTCCACTTTTTTTAAAGTGAAGGTTTCACCCTCAACGAGTGAGGACTTGAAAAACATAGTGGTAGCGTGGTATCCAAGTCTAGAGCCTCTTGCTGTGAAACTCACAGGTGTGTCATGACTTATACAACATAGTAAGAATGGTTCATATTTGATGATTCTTACAAATTGCTAACTAGTGACTGCTTCCAGAAACATTTGAAAGCGTTAACTCTGTCATATTACATCAAACCGGTGGATTTCAATCTGGAAATTCTGCTTCTGTTAATTGCCCAAGTAGATTCTCCTTGAGGTAAGTAAAGTTGGTTACTGATTTTCAGATTGGTTTGTTTGAGTTTCTCAATATGTCTTATTTTATTTTATGGCAGGGATCTCCTCAAATGGTGCAAGCGTATAGCAGGCCTGGGTTTGAGCTTCCAGGAAGATAATTTGCCACCTTATGCACGTGGTTGCATTTGTCAAGAGGTCTTAATCAGCCACTTTTGTTTTCTTGTATCTTTTGTGTTGTGTGAGTGACTAGCTTTCTGTATTAAAGTTTTGGAACATTGTATTATGATTTAGGCAGTTGACATATTTGCGGCTTTCTCAACCTCTATGAAGAACCGGGTAACTTTAATACAACACATTGCCAGGTTGTGGGAGGTGCCATCAACCGTTTCAGAGACCTTGTATCCTCCTAATAAGCCTGTAGTCCAGGTCTAAGTTAATTTCAGAATTCAGATTACAGTAAACTTTGTGTCTGATTAAGTGGAATCATAAGTTTCTCATAATCGGAGCTCTACTGCAGGATTCACTGTCAGATTTAAAAATTGGTCGAGTTTCCCTCCTTCGCCCTAAAACCACTGTTAGTCAGAGCTTCTAACCTGTCTTAATTATAGATAACCTTCAATACAGATTTGGTGATATTTATGTACTCTTGCAGTCGTGTGGCAAGAAAGATGATGAGAAGAAACCCTTTGTCGAGATTCGTAGTTTCATTCACTTGCTTGAAAGAATTGCTTCGTCTGTACAGTGGAATGAGCCTGTTCTCTTGGTTGGTGAAACTGGGACTGGAAAGACTACACTAGTACAGGATCTGGCTATGAGGCTTGGTCAGAAGCTAACAGTTTTGGTAATATTGCTTCTGTCTCTGTATCTATGCTCTCTCTGTTTCTCTCTCTCTCGTACTCTCACCCTCTTGTACACTCACGCTCTGGTTGCTAACTAATTTATGAGTGTCTGTCAGAGGTCAATCTAATTTCAGTTTCTGTTTTGTAACTTTTATTTCAGAACTTAAGTCAGCAGAGTGATGTTGCTGACTTGTTAGGGGGATATAAGCCTATGGACACGAAGATTATATACCCTCCCCTGTATGAAGATTTTTGTGACCTATTCTCTAAATCATTTCCTGTGCAGGTATTATTTGTATCAAAGGTTCATTGGTATATTGGACAAATGGACATGTATAACTTGTGGTAATAACCTGTGCCATTATATGCGCATATGCAGGATAATCCTAATTTTCTCAGGAAACTAGAAGGTGCTCTCATGAAGAAGGATTGGGAAACGTTACTAAAAGGGTTTGAGCTCGGTGTTCAAAAATTTTTCCAGAAAGTTGAGAGGGCTCGATCTGTGTCTGTTTTAGAGTCTGGAAAAAAGCGGAAGAAAGCTCCGGTTGAGGAACAAATCAAAGCCTGGGAAAATTTCGCACTGAAAGTAGAGAAAGCTAGTGCACATGGAATGCTATTTTCATTTGTAGAGGGAGCTTTTGTAACTTCACTGAGAAATGGTGAGTGGATTTTGCTTGATGAGGTGAATTTGGCCCCTCCAGAGACCTTGCAGAGGGTTATCAGTGTGCTAGAAGGAGAGGATGGATCACTTTGTTTGGCAGAAAGAGGAGACTTTGATTATATAATACGAGATCCCCACTTCCGTTTATTTGCTTGTATGAATCCTGCAACTGATTCTGGCAAGCGTGATTTGCCCTTCTCCCTGAGGAGCAGATTTACAGAGTATTTTGTTGATGATGTGTTTGATGATGAAGATCTAATTCTATTTGTTGGTCAATTTTTGGGTGGCCAAGATTTAGATTTGCAATTAGTAAAGAATATTGTTTCTTTTTACAAAACAGCCAAGAAACTAGCTGAAGAAAAGTTGCAGGATGGAGCTAATCAAAAACCGCAATATAGCTTGAGGTCTCTCTACCGTGCGCTAGAATATACAACAAAGGCAAAAAGAGAGTTTGGATTTAGGAAAGCATTATACGATGGGTTCTGTATGTTTTTCGTCACTTTGTTGGACAGCACCAGTTCGTTGGTTATGGAAAATGAGATATTGAGGTATTTGTTAGGTGGAAAAAATCCGCATGAAGTACCTTATTTTAAGTACTTAAGGAACTCAACTTTTGAAGGGAGTTCTGATAACAATGTAAAGTATACTGTAACCAAAAGTGTTAAGGACCGTCTCACAAATCTGGCTCGTGCTATTTGGATAAAGAAATACCCTGTTCTGTTGCAGGGACCTACGTCCAGTGGCAAAACTAGCCTTGTTCAGCATCTGGCTTCAATAACAGGTCATGAGTTTATACGAATAAATAATCATGAACATACTGATTTGCAGGAATATCTTGGTTCCTATATAACTGATGCTTCCGGGAAGCTTGTGTTCCATGAAGGTGTACTCGTGAAAGCTGTACGAAATGGTTATTGGATAGTTTTGGATGAGCTTAACTTGGCTCCATCTGATGTGCTGGAAGCATTGAACCGATTACTGGATGATAATAGGGAGCTTTTTGTTCCTGAATTGCAGGAGACTATTCATGCACATAAAAATTTTATGCTTTTTGCCACTCAGAATCCACCTGGTTTTTATGGTGGGCGGAAAATGCTTTCCCGAGCTTTCCGCAATCGTTTTGTAGAGATTCATGTCGATGAAATTCCTGAAACTGAGTTGAGTGAAATCTTACGAAAGCCGCGGCCTGCAATTACTGAAAAAATGGCTAAGAACATGATTCATGTGATGACGGAATTGCAGTCCAAAAGGCAGATGAGCAAAGTCTTTGCTGGAAAACATGGGTTTATTACTCCCCGTGACTTGTTCCGATGGGCTGATCGTTTCATAGCACTTGGTGGTGGTGCTTCTGTGGATCTGGCCCATGATGGTTATTATCTTTTGGCAGAGAGGCTTCGGGATGAAGGCGATAAATGTGTTGTTCGAGAAGTTTTGGAAAAAAAGTTTAGGGTTAAACTTGTGGAAGACAACTTGTACTTTCAGGTTCTCTCTCTCTCTCTCTCTCTCGCTCTCTGTGGGTGGGTGCGTCTATGGAGCCTCCTGTTTTTTTCTTTGCTTTCTTGGTTCTTCACATGTTTTGGTTTGGTTGCATTTGCAATTTCTTTTGAATGGGCATTGCTGGTAAATCTCTTCTGCTTAATACATATCATATCGTTGTCTATCAGTGGACTAAGTTAATTATAGAAGCCCAGCCAACATGGATTCAGTAATCAGTATCCAGGAAAAGAAACTTCAAATTTAAACTAAAAGTGACTGGGTTTATAGTCTGTTAGTGGAAAGATTAATTCAATGCCACATGAATTTTGTAATTGTTGCCTATGTTTCTTTCTCCTGAGAAACATATATTTTATTAAAGAGTTCAAACTTACTCAAAAGACAGCTAACACAACACAGTTCCACTAAATTCGTGCCTTCCACCACCAAAGACATACTTTCCACAAAGAATGTTTGAAGGTGACCGAGGAATAACCCCATTATTCACAATCTCCACTTCTCCCCAAACCTTTTTCCTCCAGAAGGATCAGAGCATGGAAGAGATCCCACTTCACCATAGTCATAAGCTTTTTCAAAATCAGTTCTGTTGATTGCCTATGTAGCCAGTCAATTGTGACTGGTAAACTTTATAGATTTGTCTCTTTTCTTACAGGTGGAGTTAATTTAGAAATTGGGGAAAATATTATCAATTGCGTTGGAAATCTTATTTCTTTCTCTTACTTTTTCCAATGCATGGAAATGAGTAAAACAATTGGTTTTAAGGTGATTATGCTCTGATTTTTGCTTTCTACTCTTAATAGGAACCTCTTCCCAACTTGCCTGATGGTGCTGAAGTTCCCAAGAGTCTTCGAAAGTATGGAGTTTAGACTGTAGTTTTGGTTTGGTACTAGTAGGTTTTTATTTTCTAAATACTGAAACTTACTTTTGTTGGTGTTAGTTGGACTAGAAGTATGCGAAGATTGTACTTCCTTGTGGAGCGTTGCTATAAAGTGCGGGAACCTGTACTTCTTGTTGGTGAAACAGGGGTTGGGAAGACAACTGTCTGTCAATTGCTGAGTATTCTTTTGGGTTCTAAATTACACATTCTGAACTGTCATCAGTACACCGAAACCTCCGATTTTCTTGGGGTTGGTTATGAATTATTTATTGTATTTTGTGATTTTGCTTTTAATTCCTTCTGCTGGGTACTCTGCAGATGCTCATTGATTTGGAATGTTAATTTTGTTTTATTCCATTCAAGATTGGATCATAATTTGTGAAATGCATTACAGGGGTTTTATCCTATTCGAGAGAGATCAAGATTAACATCAGATTTTAAAAAAACCATTGAAGAATTGTTGATGACAGAGGCTTTTAACCGGTTCCATCTAGATTCTGTAAGAATCTTTTGTGTGTTTACTTTTCAATTCTATTCTTTTTCACTTCTGCAGTACTATTCCTCATGTTCTCAAGGACGTGTGTGCCAACTTTTCTAATTTTTGTGAGATTTTCTACATACACACAGAGAAAAACATATGCTTCGGAATAGGATCCACACTTTTTTGCTAGTTAGATGATCCAAACCATCTATTTTTAAGACCTCACTTCAAGGATCATCTTGCCAAAGATCTATCAAAGTGGAAATCGTTTATCCATTGATTATCATCATGAAATTTCAGTGGCTAATGAAAACAACTGAGTTCGTCTTTTGTTTTTCCTAAAGATGGACGGTTCTGTTCATTGAACTAGAATATGAAATTGGCTCCACAAGCAATCACAAGGCAGAGAATAGGGAAAAAGGGATCCTTTTTTTGAACGGAGAAGTATGGGAGCACATGGGTGATCATCCATATTTTAAGAAGCTCATTTTATTATATTTGAGATATGATATGGTCAAGCAAAACATGTTAATTTTTTTTTTTTTAATAAAAGTTGACAATGCCAGATTTTCTTTCCCTGAAAAGAAGTTGAAAATGCTTCAAGACTAGAGTCAAGTGAAAAATGGGGTTTCTTTATGTTTATTATATTTTTGATTTTCTCATGTATCTCTTTCTTTGTAGACTGTCTCTTCGGACATAGGTCAAGCCTCTGCAACATTGTCCGAGCTGAACAAAATGATAAAAGCTTACAAACAAGGTCTGCTTGATGTTACCAATCAAGATGTGATGTTTTTGAAAGGGATGATATCGAAGCTCTCTGAGATGCACCAAAAGTGGCAGAAAATATTTGCATGGCTGGATGGGCCCCTTGTTCAGGCAATGAGGAATGGTGATCTCTTTCTGGTGGATGAGATTTCCTTGGCTGATGATAGTGTACTTGAGAGGTTGAATAGTGTTTTGGAGACAGAGAGAACACTGTCTTTAGCAGAGAAAGGAGGTCCTGATATGGAGAAAATTGTCGCTCATGAGCGGTTCTTTTTGCTTGCGACAATGAATCCTGGTGGTGATTTTGGTAAGAAGGAACTATCTCCTGCTCTTCGTAATCGATTCACAGAGATATGGGTTCCCCCTATAGATGATAAAGGTGAGCTTACAAGTATTGCTTCTGAGAGGTTGTCACCGGAATTCTCATCCATTTTGGATCCTTTGCTGAACTTTTGGGAGTGGTTCAACCGTCTAAAGCCAGGGAGAATACTTACTGTGAGAGATCTACTGTCTTGGGTTGATTTTGTTAATGTGACTGGGATCAAGTTAGGACCTCATTATGCATTCCTTCATGGGGCCTTCCTCGTTTTGCTTGATGGACTGAGTTTAGGGAGTGAAATTTCGAAAGGGAACATTAAAGACCTAAGAGAGGATTGCTGGTTGTTCCTTTTAGAGGAATTGAAGGTCTGCTTGGTTTTTTTTGTATTATTCATTGTTAAATGAATGCTTGAAGTTATCTGATTTGTTGTCTTCTTGGATGCCTTGCACTTTCTAATTTTGTTCTTTTGCGTCTCTGTCCATCAATCGGCTTCGAGTGTTAAACTTGATTTCTAGTGGTTTGGTTGTCACTTTAAAGTCTCCGTGCTTGCTTGTGTTGTAGGTAACACGAGAAAAAGTTACTGAATCTGAGTTCAAAATACTTTCAAAGATGCAAAACTATGGTTGGGGCGATCTGGAAACAACTGAAGATGATTCATCCAGTGATAGCATGCAGTGTGACAATGTTTTTGGTGTGGAGCCATTCTATATAGAAAAAGGTAACTATGTGACGCATCATGCATTTACTGTGCTTTATTTTTTGAAAATGGTATTCTGGCCATTGTGTGGAATTCTTTTCTGCCCTCTCCCGCCTCTCTCTCTGTTTTGTGGTACTAAATTAATGTGGTTGAATCTATTTATGTTTGGTCTTCAATTTTGTTCACTGTGTCTTCTTCCTTTGGTGTACTATAGGTTCTGAAAGTTGTGATACTGAGGGGTTTGAAATTTTGGCACCAACCACCAGGAGAAATGTATTGCGGGTACTGCGAGCTATGCAGCTTCCCAAACCTGGTATGTTTTTTCAGTAACAAAGCTGCTTTTGAATGTTCCTTACTGCTTTTGAATGTTCCCTTTGGCTTTTTTGTTTTTTTATAGCCTAAACTACTACTTCTTTAACAATCTTAATTGGTTTATGCATTCCAGTTCTATTGGAAGGTAGTCCAGGTGTTGGGAAAACTAGTTTAATTGTTGCATTGGGCAAGTTTTCTGGTCACAAAGTTGTCAGGATAAATTTGTCTGAGCAGGTCAGCAATTTTTAATGGCTGTCCTATTCTAATATAGCATATATACATATATATATGTATGTATTGCTCACGTTTTTTTTTGCTCTTTGCATCTGGGTCTGGGTCGTATGCTTCTGGTGCAGACTGATATGATGGACTTGTTGGGTTCAGATTTACCGGTCGAAAGTGATGAAGGGATGAAGTTTGCCTGGTCTGATGGGATCCTCTTGCAGGTTAAAACACCTTATGTTTGAAGTTTAATGTCTCTACCTGTGGCATGAATTTACATTCATCTCATTTTCTTGTCTCACGTGTTAACTCATGCAGGCTTTGAGAGAAGGCTCTTGGGTTCTGCTTGATGAACTTAATCTTGCTCCACAATCTGTATTGGAGGTATTTCTAGTACCCATCTTTATTTCTCCATGAGATTGTATTAGTTTATTGTTTGTAATATATTGCTCCTGCACCATCTAGTAATTTTTTTGTGTGAATTATGATTAATGAAGAATTGTGCCGTATTAGGGTTTGAATGCTATTCTGGATCATCGAGCTGAAGTGTTCATTCCAGAGCTGGGTTATACCTTTAAGTGTCCTTCATCCTTCAGAATATTTGCTTGTCAAAACCCTTCCTCTCAAGGTGGTGGCAGAAAAGGCCTTCCAAAGTCCTTTCTCAACCGTTTCACTAAGGTATATGTCTAATTGTCACTGGAATTCTAGATTTAGTTGTGTGAACCTAATGTTTATTACCTAATGCTCGCACTAGGTGACAGTATAAATGATATGTTTCTTTTTTTAAGGTGTACGTGGATGAGCTGGTTGAGGAAGACTATCAGTTTATCTGCAGTTCCCTTTATCCATCGATCTCTAGACCTCTACTTTCGAAACTGATTTTGTTTAATAAACGGATGCATGAAGACACCATGGTGTATCACAAATTTGCACTGGATGGTTCTCCTTGGGAGTTTAATCTACGGGATGTGATTCGATCATGTCAAATCATACATGGTTTGAACCACTTGTTTTCTTTTCTGTTTTTATTTCTTCTGAAAGTTGTATGTTCGATAATGCTGTTTCCTAATATTTTGTTTTGAATATAGATGCACCCTTTATGTCCAAGGATTATTGCTTCCTGGACATTGTCTATGTTCAAAGGATGCGTACTGAATCAGACCGCAGAAAAGTCCTACAGCTATATGAGCAGATTTTTGGAATGAAGCCACATATAAATCCTTACCCACGAGTTCAACTCAATTCTGAATACTTAATTGTTGGAAATACTTCTGTAAGAAGGAATTGTGTCCAGTCATCTAAACTTCCCAGCAGCACACTTCAAATTTTGCCGGGAATTCGTCAAAGCTTGGAAGCAACTGCTCAATGTGTAGAGCATAAATGGATGTGTATCCTGATTGGTCCAGTATCGTCTGGAAAGACTTCGTTGGTCAGGTTACTAGCTGAGCTCACTGGAAATGTGCTAAATGAATTACATCTTTCATCTGGAACTGATATATCAGAAATTCTTGGATGCTTTGAGCAATATAATGCCTTTCGAAACTTCCGCTCAGTTGTTGCTCAGGTTGACTCCTATGTAAAGGAGTGTTGTAAATTGCGATTGGAGTCCTCAAAGGAAGCATTTTCACTTAGCAAAGGTCTTATTACCAGATGGTTTGCTTTCTTGTCGAGCGTAAATTGTGATTCTATTTCTTGTTTTAGTTCTACTTTTCTGGAGGATAGAGGTATATTTTGGAATTCTCTTGCTCTGTTAATTGAGATCATTGAACATCTAAAGTTAGTTATAACTGGGTCAAGCAAAGAACTTGATGAAGTTAGAATGACAGTTATCAAGTTGCAAGAAGGTTATGGGAAAGGGCCATTTTCAGCAAAGTTTGAATGGGTTACGGGAGTATTGATAAAGGCTGTAGAGCGTGGAGAATGGATTGTTCTAGAGGATGCGAATTGTTGTAATCCCACGGTATGTAAACTCTGCTACGTCTATGAGTTATTTATCCTCTAGCCTTCATGTTATTGTGCTGCTGTCCAATCTGTTCGTACTCTTTGTTTGTTTATCATGACACGTAGTTTCTCTTTTGATTGTTGAATTAGGTACTTGATAGGATCAACTCTTTGGTGGAGCCGTCTGGATCAATTACAATTAATGAGCGGGGGATTGTGGACGGGAAACCGCTTGTTATCCAACCACATCCTAATTTTAGAATGTTCCTTACAGTAAACCCAAGTTATGGTGAAGTATCCCGAGCAATGAGGAACAGAGGAGTTGAAATATTTATGATGCAGCCGTATTGGCTAATAGATGAGAGTAGCAGATTCAGTCGTGGGGATACTGAACTAAATGATGTGAAAAGATTCCTTGTTCTTTCAGGCATTCCCTTTGCTAAATTGGTGCATTCAATGGCCAAATCACATATCTATGCTAGAGGAGAAGGATTACGTTTTGGTGTTTCCATCACATATCTTGAGCTTGATCGCTGGGTTCAGTTGTTCAAACAACTTCTCATGAATGGAAACCAGCCTTTGTGGAGCCTTCAAACAAGTTGGGAGCATATATATGTCAGTACACTGCGCGAGGTTGTCGGTGAAAACGTGATTAGCCATGTAAAATGCACATATTTATCGGAAACTGAATTCTTTGAATCTAGCTCGTCAATGTGTTCATCTTTGTGTTTGCCTAGAGGATGGCCAACGCCATTGAACCTGAGGGATCTTGTGTGGAACTCGCAAGAAGCTCGTGTGAAGACTAACTGCATGTACCTTGAGTTCCTGGGGGGCAAGTATGCATCATACCATTTACAACTCGCAAGTAGTAGGTGCTCTATGTCCCAGGATGCAACTGCTTGTAGCTCATTAGGGATGCTAAATACAAATATGTTCAGGGATTCCCCTTTGGCCAAAGTTGAGAAAAAGCTATTCTTTGCTGCCAAATGGGCCATTGAACAAGCTACTGAAAGTGATCTCAAGCTGTACCTTTTATGGTTTAGCGAAATTCCTTCTCGATTACAGTGCTTCTGTCAGTTCTTTGATTACTTTGTGGATTCAATTAGAGAAAGTATGAAGCATACTATTTGGAGATACATGTCCCTTCGATACCATGACCTTGCATCTACTCACAAAGTAGAATTTGAAAAGAAGCTGATACCACTGCTCTCATTTGAGTTGGTTGATGCGATTGAATCAAATGATGGGTCCAAATTATCAAGTAAGTGTCTTCACAATGCCGTGAGTTGCGTAATGCAACTGATCACTTATCGACAGTGGAAGATCAGCTATGCGTGTCGTAAAGCTCATCTGCCCAGTGAAGACCGTTACCTAGAAGTGTTAAACTCTTTGCAGAAGTTGGAGGAGGAATTCATTTCTATGTTTGTGGATTCATCTCTCATGTTAATTGAGTCTCAATATATTCAGTTGTACACTGATCTTCTTGAAGATCACATATTATTTTGGAAATGTTTGGAGTCATCTGACTCGGATATGTTGCTAATTTTTTGGCGAATGGTGTTGAAGGATGCTGCAAAATTGAAGAACTTTTGTGCTGAGGCAGTAGATAATCTTCTGGTAGGCTAAATGTGATGTAGTGCTTTAGGTTTCATGTGGTGTATTTTGGAAATGTTTGGAGTTGTCTGACTCGGATATGTTGCTAATTTTTTGGTGAATGTTGTTGAAGGATGCTGCAAAATTGAAGGATTTCTGTGCTGAAGCAGTAGATAATCTTCTGGTAGGCTAAATGTGTTGTAGTGCTTTAGGTTTCATGTGGTGTATTTTAGAAATGTTTGGAGTCATCTGACTCGGATATGTTGCTAATTTTTTGGCAAATGGTGTTGAAGGATGCTGCAAAATTGAAGGACTTCTGTGCTGAAGCAGTAGATAATCTTCTGGTAGGCTAAATGTGATGTAGTGCTTTAGGTTTTATGTGGTGCATTTTGAGCTTGATTGTTTTTTCTGTTTTTGTTTTGTCTGGAATAGAAAGAGAGCAGAAAGCTGGAAAGTTCAAGTTTCCACTCAGAGAAGTTCTTGTTGTGGGTTTATGGTGGCCACCCAATTTTGCCTTCTTCTACAAAAGTATTTGAAAAGCAGCTTCAAATTTTGAAACTTTGTGAGTCGGTTTGGCCAACAAGTACAAGATTATCGGTCCATGGTAGGACATTATCATTTTCTGTCTCTTTGGTTACCATGACTTTTGAGTTTATGTAACGTTGTCTTTGTTTGGTTGCTGTTACAGTGAAGGATCCTCTGATTGGAGTTGCATCCTCAAGCTCTGATCTCCGCTCCCTTGTGTTTGAAGGTAGAATCTTAATGTACTTATTTGATTTTGCTGATCCGAATTAGTTTGTGGACACATCGTTACGAATTCTTATGATATTTATAACTTATATAGGTGTTTCCATGTCATCTTGTATCACGGGTAAATCTGGTTCTTATGAGGATGAGGACCGAGTTGCTCAACAGTTGGATGGAATTTATCAGGTGGGGGGCTGTCATATTTTCACAATCACCATTTGGAATATTCCAATCATATGCTAATGAAATATATATGTATTTTTCTGCAGAAGCTTTCACAAATGTTTGTGAAGGAAAGAATCAAATTGAAGGAGACTTCATGGTCGAACAAGCTTTTGTCCGGAGTGAATACATCTATTTGTTGTGTTTTTTGCAATGAGGCATTAGGTCAGACATTTGGGTATGGCCGTTGGCAGGACACATATCCCCTCACTGATAGTACAAGCTTTGCCCTTGATATGAAGCTACTTCAGGATCTATCATCTGTCATTTTGGTGAATAGAAAAAGATTTGAGCTGGTACGATCATCTCAGTTGTACTTGGCTTAAATTTATAACCATAAACTATATATGTCTTAAATTTATAACCATAAACTATATTTCTATTTATATATATATAAGTAAAGTGGTCGCCTTTTCCCCTGCATTATATTGCTCTTTTCCTTGTTTATGGAAGTATATTTCCTACGGTCTTACATCCAAAAGAAAAAAAGCATATTATTTTTAATGCATGTATGTTTCTTACCTAGAAGACAATTGATAGATTTTTTATTTTTCTTTGAATGACAGGATTTAGCCAAAGTATCTAACCATTTGAAGTATGCGTTGAAATTTGCGGTGAACAATTCATCCAGACCTCCTCAAATGTTTGTTCCCCATCAAAATATTTTGTGGATACTAGATGTGCGGAGTTCAGTTGATGCAGGTGAATGCAACTTTCTGTTAAGTTCTTTAACCTGTTCTGCATCAGTATGCTTATGTTTTTCCTTGTGTTGCAGTGAATGTAAAAATTTCCAGCTTCATACTCGAGATGTGGTACCGGTGGCATCAATCCTTGTGGATCTATTGCCCTGTTTCTGTCAAGGTACAGCTATTATCCGATGGTGTAAACTTTTTGCGCCAGCAAACTTTATTTTTGCTGATTCATATCCGGTTTCACGGTACTCTAATTGCATATAGGGCTTCTCAAGTACTGCTGTTTATGATATTCCAGTACCTGATGTGCTGATTCAGCCTGTGGTAACAGCAACAGTCATCCAGATACTGTAAGACGTTTGTTTCTTTTTATAGTATAACTGATTCTACATATACACTTCAATGAAAAAAAATAGTAGACATTCTATATGTTATGTTAGCTTGTAGGCTTAATGTATTTCCTCCTTATGAACAGAAAAAATAAAAAGGATTTGAATCATCTTATTAGTGAATGGGTTTTTACATTTATATTTATTCATTTATTTTATATTGATATGTTTCGTTTTCCCATAGATGTGTTGTTCTTATGTGTTGTTCTCTCTCTCTCTCTCTCTCTCTCTCTCTCTCTCTCTCATTAGGCAAAACTCATCTGGTATCAAGGATTATTTTGTGTCCTCTCAAAAGCTTAGAGTTGCTTCGTGTAATCTATGGCGCAGCTCTCTCCCAGGAGCAAATTTAGCTTGTTTTCTAATGTCCACTGCTCGCTCTCTGTTCCAGCAGGTAGAGTATATTCTCTGAGTTGTTGACTAAGCTTTTGGTGAAGTATAATACGAATTTATTCACATGATGCTCTGCTTGCAGATTATATATGCACATGAGAAATCTTTTGATGCTGATCAATTTGCTAAAGTCAAGTTAATATTAGAGGTATGTTGTTTTAAGTTGTCTAAGCATGGAATAATATGTTGAACTATTAAGTGCTTCTTGAAAATGGGTCATGCCATTCTGTTTTCACACTGGGTTACTCGTACGGTTCAGAAACTCATGGGTAGTTATTCCCCTCCAGTGAACTTATTATTACTTTTCAGAATTTCATTACTTCGAAGTAGGTTATACTTCCATTCTGTTTTAACTTCGTAACATTAGGGTTTGTTAAGGCTAGTCACTATATGCAGAAGAAATCATCGGCAATCCTATCTTTTTTTCTAATCACAATGATTTCCCAGATTAATGAAATATTGACTTTATTATTGTATCTCTCTACAATAACAGCAAGAAAGCGGTCTTGTGGGATCTCTTATTTCAAAGTCAAAGCATCATGGGCTTAAAGAGTCGGTGGATTTGTTTATTGAGCCGCTGCTTCAAAATCTCTATCCTCATTTCTCATCTAAAGGTTAGATTTTATGAATTATTTTGTGCATACAATTTTGGGGTGTGTGAAACCCTATACTGCTGGATTATATGTATTATTTATTCTTATATTTCATACTAAAGGTATCCGCACACAAGAAAATTTCCTTTTTCATTGTAAGACTATATGTTGGTTTATAAATTATTTCCAGTTATATTTACTATTTAAATGTTGACTTGATTTTCAGAGGTTGGCTTTAATCATGGATGTGTTTGGCTGCGGCTTGGGATGTTACGCCTTAAACTATTGCTGTGCTGTGATGATTTGGATCCTGCCATGAAATACAATTGCAAGAATTCACTGTTAGCAGAGAAAATATCTTTGCTGAAACTTGAAATTAAGGTTACTTCCTTGAATATTCTATTGCATGACTTGTTTCAAAGTACTTAAGTTTTTAACAAATTCTTTTCAATAAGTCAAATCTCGTGGATAGTTATCGTTACAAAAATGTACATGTAATTGGTATCTTTGTATCTGCAAGCCCGTATTGGTATTTGGTAGGCACAGACATATTGGTATTTGTATTTTTTGACGTAATCCTTTTGGTAGCTGTTTTTTGTATCTTACAAATCGCTTTGTATATGCAAGCATGTATTGGTTTAATATACACATAGATATTTATGTTTTGTGTTGTTTCAGTTTCTTCAGATGAAAGTTTGTTACCGCTAACGAAACTTGGTAACATAAGTGTTTATACGTGTGCATGTTTTTGCAGCAGCACATATAATGTGATGCCACCAATTCTGGTTTTATTTTGATGTTTTCCCGTGGGTTTGAGGGCTGATGTATATATTTCATGTCTCATAGAAGTGAATCCTTGTTTAACTTGTGTTGTACTGTTTTGTTTATTTTGTGAAGAGTTATGTTTCTTTTAAAAAAGGTGGACTACCAAAATAAGTGAAATCTAAGAAAAAGAATGTAAAAATGTAGATAAGCCCTTTGTAGTAGGAAAAGCTGTGAAATTCTCAGAAGCCACCGCAAGGCTACAAATTTAATTAATAATTCATCAAAAACTATTGATAATGAATGCATGTTAATAAAGTATTTAAACTTATTAATGAGGTTATAAATAACATTGTTTAACATTTGTACTAAACTGACCATTCAATCATCCACTCACTGCATTAATATGCATCAATCAAGTGCTATTTTATGGTTGATCTCAAAGAAATTCTTAACTTATTCTGTGTACTGCAAGATGAATTCTTTTAATGATTACAAGAAAGTAAAGCTGAACTTTTTCAAATGAACGTTTTTTTCTGGGTAGGTTCGGCAAAAAAGTGAATATTTGGCTGGGCAGATTTCTACAAGATATGCTCATGAAAAAAGGTCACACGCTTTAAAGAAGCTTGAAGAGGAGCACAGAAGGCTACAGAGAAAGGTCTAAAAGAGTCTTCTTTTGTTCCATACTACATCAGTATATTTTGATTTTTACCGTTTCCACTATGAAAATTATGCCTTCCATGATTAGTGGTGACAGCTTTGTTTGCCGCTTCTACTATTGCATCTTGTCTTTCAGAATATATTAACGATGAACATCACTGCAATTCAAATATTGCCTGTTGAGTTAGATGACTGGTGAACTTATCGATTTGGACTTTTGAGTTTTCTGCATGTCTAAAGTTGAACTCCCTGTCATACTAGCTGTTTTACCACTATTTTTTTGTCCACTCAGGTTTTTCACGTACATGCACATTGATTGATTAAGTGGTGGTGTTTGATACTATATTCATTCATTTGGCTCATGATACATCTGCCTTTGGTTTAACTTTGTATAAATTCTTAAGGTTTTTTCACATGTTTTTGCCTTTCGTGGTTTCCATCCTCAGTTGCTCTTCTTGTTGTACTTCAGGTGTCTCCTGTATTGCTTCTTGTGAACCTCTAAAATTTTTTGATTGTGCTTGAATGCATGGGATACCCTTCACTGAATGTACTGGATGAATTTTGGTGTTGAAATTTTGAGATATGTTGATTCCTTTTGTTAGTCATAAATTACGTTAAAAGTTTTTAAATGATTTTTCGGTTCATTGCTATCATCTGTTGTGCTTCTTGGTGTACTTCTGGTGTCCTGTAAATGTAATGTTTCTTAGCTGCAGCCTTCTCTTGAATGCATAAATAACATTTGCTATGTTTGAATGTGAGGATCCAAGTGAAAACCAATTGGCAATTTGTGAAGAGGCCTTATATCTTTTAAGACCTTTATGCTAGGATTCTACCATAAAGTGGGACACTCTGAACAACTGATTTTACTTAAATGAATAGAATACCATTTACATATTTTACTTGATGAATTTTGGTGTCTAAAATTGAAGTAATCGTAGAATAGCCTCTACATATTCTATATCATCAGCTTCACTGGACATGAGGTTAATGTTTCAAGTAGTAGTTCTGCTTTAGTTGTCTCTTTTCTATTTTTCTGATGATAATTACTTTATTTTGTTCTTAGATTGTGTTCCGCTCTGACTACCGGAAATTTAAGGACTTAAAAAATAAATGCGATGAGTTTCTTGAACGTGTAACATCTGATAAGTTTTTTCAACATGTTACATATGATAAACTTTTCGAACACATTACGTGTTCAGAAGGTTTAGTTGGTAGTGTTGATGGCATTAACTTACGACAGATTCTTGAGCAAGGCACCAACTGGCAGGTACACCTCTAAATGACTTGTAATCTGATGCTTAATAATAGTCATTCTTTTCATTCTTGTTTTAAGCTTTTATTTAGTTTTCAGCTTACTGACTGTTTTAGCCATGATTTTGATTCTTATCTTTATCTCAGAAAATTATAACTGGTTTTATTGAGCAACTATTATCAGAAGAGTACTGTGAGTACCCTGATTTTGGTCAACCAGTTCTGGTTGCGTTATATGAAATGAAATTGGGCTTGGCACTGATTCTGTCAAGCATAGTACAAAAAGTAATCCTAATTAGAGTTGAGCTGGCCAATACAGATATGGTTAAGGTATTTCTTTATTTTTCTTTTGATGATTTTATGTTTGTTCTTTTTAGTGTTGTCTTGTTGCTTTAAATGGCTGACTAGGAGAGTCTGGCAGGGATCAATTTATTCATTTTTGAGATTCCCCCGGGTATCTGCTTCAAAGACCGTTTCTGTTGAGTTAAACAGTGGCTCGAGTGAATTTCACTACAGCTTAAAAATTCCTACAATTTTCAATGTTGAGGATATAAGTATTCTTGAGAAGTTGATTTCTTTTTCCAATGGCTCTCTGACTAATAATATGGTATGTATTTTAACTTATACATCTTTTTCTCCAAGTGTTTCGGTTTCAAAATTTTACTTCTGAATTTTTTCTCCCTTAACTCAATTTTTTGGCATAAAAATTGAGACTAAGACTTGTACCTGTTTTTCTACAGATCTCTGTTACACAACTTAGAGCTGCTCTGCATCGAAATATTCTTGTCCGTGTTGCACATTTTGTTGCTAATGCACGGTTGATGGATTATGCATCCTTTATGGTATCTTTCTTTCCCACCTTGAAACTGTTTGAGTGGAATTTACTTTTGGGGTTATTGACATCTCATAATACATTTTTTTGTTCTGAGTCAGCTCTTGGATAAGATGTTTGGTGAGTTTGCAAATCATTGGATGAGTATGAAGATTCAATCTAAAAACGAAGAGGAATATGCTTCTCAGCAGTTCAAGTTTAAGGCTCGTTCACTAAAACTTGAGAGTATAATTGATCTTGATATATCACCTCTTGGGAAGTCATTTGCGAGTGAAAGCTTCTTAGAATGGAAGGAATTTATTTCAGAATATGAGCATATTGAGAGGGTAATCTTTCTGTGCTTTTTCCTGCTTTCCACTTGGGAAGTCATTTACAAAGTTTATGTAATTGTTCATTAGTTGCGTTCTGGTTGCATATTTCATATATGGATATCCTTTCTGTGTATTTTTAATACTTCTGTACTTTTCCTGCTTCCCTCATAATGACTTTTACCGATGCAGGAAGAAGATTTGAAAGAACAAGAAGTCTCAGATGAAGAATGGAGTTTTATGGATGATTCCATTGTGAAGGATGTGGTCAACACTCACAATCAGTTATTTGGATCAAATAATCTTGTTCTAGCAGTAAGTTGTTTGTGAAACTTAATGGACAACTACATATATTTCTGCTGCAACATTGACTTTTTATTTTGTGCCTCTGTGCTGTATTTTCTCATTGGTGATCTGTAAGTTACACAATTACCTTTTTTTTTTCTGGTGCAAGGAATTTTGCTGTGGCTAAAGTAGGGTAAATAAAGCTGAGAGGTGCAAAGTAAGAAATGTGTAACAGTTCTGAGTGCATAGGCATAATTGAGCCCAAAAAAAAAAAACCCAAAAGAGCAAAGCAGAAACTCTCAGTTGTTTTGTTTCACCCTAATTTTTTCTTATGTATGTTAATGTTCGATATTATTGATCTTTTAACTTCTTTAGCAAATTGAGATTGTTATCATTGGAGTAATGGCATTTTCATTATTTGTTTAGTTTTCTGTTGAAGTTGAACGATGTACAGTGCAGTTTGATTCTTTCGTTGTTTGTTTATTTTGAAGTGGATTCTTGGTCAACTGTTATGTAATTACATATCGCTGAGTACTATAGTGTTACTTTATATACATACATATGTGTGTGTTAAAAAAACATATTTGGTGGGTCAGTTTTTTATCTAATATCCTGTATGCGTTTGCATTTGGGTGACATATTTATTTTTCATTCAGCCGGGTGCTTTCCATGTCAATGATATTGATAGAACGCTTTCATTCACTGATTCACATTTTCTTGGAGTAGGGATGATCAAAGGTAATTTTATTGTTTTTTTATTTTTTATATTTTTTTCTGCAATACCCTGTTTTCATGTTTAGAGTCCATTTTATTTCCAGGTTTAGGGGGTTCAATTCTTTCCAGTTTGGATGCTGTACTTGTACCAGAGAATCTGTTTCGTATTTGTTTGGAGCATGAGCAGAAGTTTGTTTGTTTTGACATGTCAGCCCGGAAATTTAATTTTTACAAGGTGTGTAAATATCTGCGTCATAATATGAAAATGTTATCTTCAATACAATCATACTATTATATTGACTTTCATCTCTTATTTTGTAGGATCCAAATGCTCCGAAGATGTATGAAATGGTGAAATTGCTTACTGCTCTTCAACAGCGAATTCATACCCTTTTAAATGAGTATGAAGATCATCATGAACTCGAGAGAATAAAAAATGCAATTGAGATGCTTTTAAATATTCCACTGAGCACCTCCCTAGCTACGGTATTGATACTTCCAATTAGTCCTGTTAATTTATTATGTGACAAGTATTCATCAAAAAACTGTCTTTGATAAGATCAATTTCACTTCTTGCCACGGGGGACTTTAGCAGCATATGGGCAAGCAAATTCATTTATCTACATGCTTGCATGCACAGTTTTCTCTGCTAAAAGTTATCTTTTGTCAAGGCTCCAATATTCATCTATTTATTATGTTTTCCCTGTGAAGGCTCTTTCTGGATTGCAGTTACTCATTAACAAGCTCAATTCATTACAAGAAAATGGCTCACAGTTTCCTTTCTCTGGTAAGAGTCCTCATTCAATGAGCCTTTCTTTTGTGGTGTGATCGGTGCATTTTTATATGTTCACTTTTTTTATGCCTTCTAATAGATCAAGTGAAGCCTATTCGTGATCTGGTGTTCTTGTGGCGAAAGATGGAGTTCGAGTCCTGGCCTGCCTTACTTGATGTGGTGCGGAATCAGTGTGAGGTTAATGCAGGAAAGGTAAATCAAAGTTACTTGCAATTGTGAAAGTTAAATCAATAGAAATGCGATTGACTGGGGCAATGCTCACATAGGCTGGGAAATAGAAACAATAATAACACCGTACAAAACTTGAGTAACAAGAATATTGAAGAATGACCAAGGAAAATAACATCGAAGAAACCTGATTTATTCCATTCCTGCTTGTGTCATATCACTCATGTTTGAGAAAAGATTTGAGTCATCTGTGGCTTGTGCCTCGTGGGTTTAATTACCAAGTATTGTTCAAGTTTCTTTTATGAAAGATGGAAGCTTTTAGCATAAGGGTGGATTTTTGAACCTAACCCTTGAATGAATATACATTTCCAGTATTACCCTAATGTAATATCACACTGAATGACAATTTTTTGTTTACGCCCACTTAGAAATACTCTCTGTACCCGCCCCATCACTTTCACTCATCTCCTCCCATTGAGAACCTAAACACACAGTTTTTTCATTTCATACATTGTTTTTCAATAGTTTTGTAAAAGCAAATATATTATTAAAATATGCTCAAATGGTAGTTTGGGAGTCTTCAAATGCGTAACAAATTAACAATATCAATTATTCTTTGAGTTTAACTATAAACTTTTTGTACTTTCTAAAACTGGGCCTATGTAACTTTCAATATTCATCTATTTATATGTTTTCCCTGATTTCCTTATAAACTTTCAATATTCTATGTAACTTTTGGCTCGGTGGTTCTGCATCACCCATTTAACCTTCAAGTCAACTACAACATAACTAATTTGGGTTTGTTCAGTGTTTTCCCACAGAACCAGGGCCAGATCTTGAAACATCTCTTCAAGATCCAGCACTTCAAATAAAAACATTGGTATGGTATGAAGTGTTGAGCCTACTTGAATGGGCTTTTGGCGGTGCGTGATCTTGGCTGTGGGGTGTTTAGGGGTGGTGGAAGATGTGAAACTTTATGTGTCTTAGTTGGGTTAGGTTTTAAGGTGGATATTTTGGGAAGATGGTGTGGCTGACTTATGAAATCTAAGATTTTTAAATAAAATGGGTGTACGTAGAATGATGGTTTAACTTATGTAAAATTAAGTTCAAATTAGGCACCCTTAGCGTAATTGATCAACGCATTGATGTTGTTCTCTCTGATATAGTGAGAATGAAATAAAACATTTTAGTTACTGATTAAGTTTTCCTATCTAATTTTATGTTTTGGTCTTTCTATTCTTGCAGATATGGTTTTCTCTTTATTCAGTTCTGCGACACCGGCTTTCTTCTGATGTTGTTGAATACGAAAAATCTACTACCCAATGGTATGTTTAGAATATCTTTTTTTATTGAATATGATTTATGTGGAACTTTGTGGTTTGGTGTTTAAAGTTGTGTTAACATGCAACTTTGCAGTTTGGAGGACTTCATTCGTTACTCCAGTATTGGTGAATTTAGAAGACGCCTTCAACTTCTTTTTGCTTTCCTTGGCCAAATAAGTACTGGTACAAGCCTACAGGTTTATTCAAGGTATGGTTGTAAAACTGTGATATACTTAAATATAATAACTGTGATATACTTAAATATTCTAGTCAGTTATTAAAGTTTAAAGATAACGTTCTCTCTCATCTTTCATAGTTCTTCGTGCTATATCATACTGGTTGAAAAATTCCTCATAATAGTTTCATCCCACGTTGGCAACATGATGTTAAAATTATAGTTTTTACCAGCAAATGTTTCCATTTAAAATATTTTTTTTCTTTGGTAAGGGATATTAACTGTCAACAATTCATGCAGTCATTGTGATAAGAAAAATGTGAAGATTTTGTACAATGTGTTTGGATATTACGTGCAGTTCTTACCAGCGTGAGTTCAATCAACTCAAACTGCTTTGTTTTTCTGTCTCCTACTCCCCTCTTCTCTCTTTGTTCCCGTCACGATCATTGAGATATTGTAATGTTTTCATTCTAGAATTTTGGCACACATGGATTCTAGTAGAAGAGATATTGAGACGGAACTCAGGAAAGAACTCAAACTATGTCAGTGGGAGCATCGTGAGAGTTTTCTTGATATTGGTAAAGTCCAAAGCACAAGGCAGAAGCTGAAAAAGATTATAAAGAAGTACACTGTAAGTAATATTTTATCTAGTTTGTTTCACAAATCATCATAAATAAAATAATTGAATAATGACGCAGACTGCTTACTAGTCATTTAGTTGGTGTTCTTTTGACTGCTACATGGGCGATCTGATGACTAGATCTAATATCTTCTATGGCAGTCAACTTATACAAGTCATCTAGCTGGCGTTCTTTTGCTGCAGAGTTCATTTTGTATAGTGTGGTAGTTCAAGGTCACAACAATGTTAACTAGACTTCTGATTTGGAGAATATCTCCAATATCTGATTGTTTTTGTTGACCTTTCAGTGCAAGGTCACATAATTCATCTCGGATGCTTTTCCTGAGATTTATTTTTCTAATTTCCAATTGTCATGTAATTTTTTTTGTTGACCATGTTATCTGAACCCACAATTAATCATGATCATTGACCTAGTGGAATCTTGTCTTTATGCATGGTCGTCATTGACATTTTACACTTACACATGCATTGTTTGATAAGAACAGTATTCAGTTATGTGCTTCGTCCATATATACTTTGAAGAGATAATAATTATATGCCTCTATTCTTGTTCGGATAGGTTCTACTGGAACAACCTGTACATGTTTTCATTGAGCAAGATATTGTGAAAAGGGTTGAGTGCCTGCCTCAACAAGTTCAAAAGTTCCTCAGGGACGATGTCGACCGAAAAACAGGGACGACGGATACTACTTTTGATTTGACAGTGTTTAATGATAAAGATAGGTAAGTAACTTTGTCTGCTAAAGTCTTCCTTTTGCTTCTTTCTTTTATAAGATTTCTGAATCCAAAACTTGGTATGATGATGTATCTGGAATAGGTGTATGTGGTACACTGATTGGATAAAAGAAGCAGATTCTGCTCTGAAGAAATTACGGCTTGATAGATTTGGGTATTCAGAGTCTAAAGGTGCTGATAGTCTTTCTTTTATCTTCATGAATATTCTTGATATTTTTATTTCATTCTTGAGTCCTAACTTTTTAAAGTAATAATACAGAAATCTGCTCAGACAGTGCTGGAATAATAAGGCAATACCCAGCTTCTCTTGTTCCTTGTCCTTTATACGAGGAATGGAGTGCTGTGTGGCTCACACTTCAAAACATATTTAAGGATGCCGTAGAATGTTGTGATCTGTGGAAGGATGCAAGCAAGAGTCAAAAGAAGAGGCGGGCCTTTTCTTGTCTTCTAAATCTTTTAAAAAGCAGTGGGTTGTCGAGGGACATTTTTACAGAGGTATGAACATTTTAGCTCTTGTTCTTCAGAGCATATTCTTCATATGTCACCATATATAACTGCTTGACTAAGTGACTAGAAATAACCGTTGTGTCAGCACCTCAATATGATGTTTACATGTAAGCTAATTTTTGTTCTTATATGGAATGGCTTCTGATAGGATGAAGATGAATCTTGGTGGTTCGCTCATCCTTCATATGATGTTCAGCATGTGTTGCTGACACAAAGTCGACTGCCCAATGGAGATTCTGGTGCTGCTCTTCCTTTGACTCATCAAAATCTTGTTACTGAATGGAAAACAGCCAACGAAGACTACTTCAGAAGCATTGCGTCTGTGCTCTTTACGCACAAACAGGTAATAATGGCTAGATTTCAGAAGCAAGAACCTTTTCAACTGGATCTTGCCACTTTGGCTTGGCCACTGAGTGTTTGTGTTAATTTATATGTTTTGCAGAGTGGAAGGCTAGACCCTTTTCTTCACCAGCTCATCAAAATACAGAAAAATCAGCAGGAAGCTGCCAATAAATTTGCAGAGCAATTGAGGGATTTGACGGAATTCATTGAGAAGTTATATTCGGATTCCACTGGTTCTGATAATGGAAGTGGTAGCAAATGCTCTATTAGTCAAAAACAACATGCCACCTTCGAGTGCATGTGGCAGCAGAAGGTAATTTTGATTGGTGGAATTTCACCTTTCATTTGAATTATCTTTTAGCTTTTCCTCACAGTTTAAGATATTGAGGATTTTATTTTGTTGCAGCAACTATTTGATAGTTTGTGTGCCACGTCATACGAAGAATTGTTGTTGCTGAAGACATTTGAGAATACCCATTTAAACAATTGTCAAACTGTCAAGAATGAAGCAAATGAGTTTCTTGCTTCCATTGAGAAATTTATTCCAGTTCTGCAGAAATCTAAGGTCTGTGTTTCTTGTTCCTTGTGTGTTCTACATTTCTGTCCTGCATTAGATAGCTCCTCACACTACTTTTTTGCACGACTTTGTAACAGGAATCCTTGGACAATTACCTTCTTGGCCCTGATAGAGCTGTAAGGACGCTTATTGGCTCCTCACAATTCTTTCTTGTTTTAAAGCCTATGGAACAATTGGTGTTCCAAAACTTCAAGGTTATAAAGGATTTTGAGGAGCATCTTCTTGCTTTCCATGGGAAAGAAGCGGATAGAAGCTCAGTTAAAGATATTTTGCTCGGTCATTTTGTAGATTTACTTAAGAAGGTATATCTGCATTCATCTTTTTTAGTGATCAGTCGTGGTTTGACACTGGTTGTCAGTGCTTTTTTGCGGGACCTTTTTTATTGGTATCATTATTATGGAAAATGATTCTTTAGCTGTGTAGTTATATGGAATGTGTATATTTCCTGGCAAATGATTTTAGGCTTTTTGGCTGACATAAATTGAAAATTTTGCTTTTTGCTTTTTTTAGGGGAGGTTGATGGAAAGGGAGTTCAATTCAGTGATGGATGAGAAAAATTTGTCAGTTGGTACACATGATGACGACTTCCGTGAACTCAATGCTGCATTTTTGGATGCTCTAAGTACTACATTTGAACATATTGTGGGTGCAATGCAAACATTAGGTTCACCAAGTAATGGCCATGTTCATCCCGATAAGTTGGGTCACATTACGTCTTGGGAACAGATATTTGACTCATCTGTGAAAATTTTGAGCTTGGACAGTTTACGTGATAAGCTCCTGAGGACAATCTTTTGTGCTGTGAGTTTTATCATATCCATCGAAAATTCTTCCATACTACGTAGTATGGAAGACTACGAACATTGGATGGCGTGGATTGTTTTGGATGATATGGGTCCCGTGGGTCCCGTAAATCCTAACCATCCAATGCTCATAGTATTTGATACTACGTAGTATGGAAGTTGGACCCCATATCTATATATTTTTGTTTTGTCACTTGTGTATGGATACACAATAAATTATATAATGTTCTGTGCTCAGGAAAAACTGGTGATTCATTGTGGTGGACAGTCTCCGAATATTTTTCTCCAAATTGAAGAAATTGAAGCGCATTTTGACAATCTGCATTTCTGTTTGGACCTGTTGTTGAAGTTTGGTCATGCTCTGGTGAAAGAACTTTTAGCTATGTGCAAAACTGTAAGTGGTTTTATCCGCATCTCAATCATGCTTATAATCATATATGCAGCTTTGTTGTTTCTCTTTCCCTTTTCTTTGGGTCAGTGGGGCGGGGAATGAGAATTAGGAACTAAAGTTTCATTCAGTCGCTCCCTTTCCCTTCAAACATTATTTCTATTACCCGAAAATGGGTATGAAAATAGTTTGGTGATTTCAAGGATCTCTGCATGTGTCGGGATTCTATCTTTTATTTCTGTGGTCCGTCTTTCTGTACTGAGATTTAACATGGGGTGGTAATCTCTCTCATATCTCAAGTGAGTTGTTCGTTGCTTTGCAACTCGTACTGCTACTTCCCTAATGGAAATTATTTACTCTGTCTTCCCTGCCTCAACTCTGCCATTAAGGCTAAACTTTTACAGCCCATTTTCACTCAGCAACGAGACTTGCGTCGTTATGTCTAAGATACGATGTGGAACATATAGGCCATTCCATCTGTTCTATATGAAGTTATATTGAACGGGAGTTGAAAATTTGAAGTTTGTAGAACATTTACTTGGTTATGCATAGGAAATTAATTTATTCTTGTCATTATTACTGAAATTCGTATAACATTATGTCTGAAATATGTATATTAATGTGCAGGTGTCTTTAACAATTCATATGCTTGCAAACGTTTTAGCATTATATTCAAAGGGGTCTGATATCTCTTCTGAAGACCAAGTGGATGATGGTACTGGTGATGTATCTCAAGATAAAAATGGAACAGGTATGGGGGAGGGTATAGGACTGAATGATGTCAGCGATCAGATTACTGATGAAGATCAGCTTCTTGGAACATCTGACAAGGTATTGATTTTAGCACATTGAAATTTCAAACCAATTTATCATGCTAGGTTTATCGTGTGGCATGTTGTCGCAAGATGTTATCTAATTTTCCTTTTCATTTATCTGCAGGCCACTGAAGAACAAGATGCCTCGGGTGAAGTCCCAAGTAAAAATGATAAAGGGATAGAGATGGAGGAGGATTTTCAAGCCGATACATTTAGTGTCAGTGAGGACTCTGAAGAAGATACAAATGAAGATGATGAAGATGGGCAATTAGAGTCTGCAATGGGAGAAACTGGACCTGACGGTGAAACTGTCGACGAGAAACTATGGAATAAGGATGAAGATGAAAATCCTGATAATTCAAAGGAGAAGTATGAAGCTGGGAGTTCAGTTAAAGATAGGGATGCAAGTTCTAGGGAACTTAGAGCCAAGGAAGATTCTGCTGCCACCACCAACGATCCTGGAGAGCTTGATTTAAATGAACTGAATGGAGAAAATGGTGAGATTGGAAGCCAGGATGATCAAAATGATGGAGAGAATGCGGAGGACATGAACCTAGACAAACAAGAAGCAGTTCTAGATCCTACAGGATTAGAGCCTGAGGAGTTGAATCAAAATTCTGATGATGCTATGGAGTTGGATGATCCTGAAATGCATGATGAGTGTGCGGATGATGAAAACAATGAAGAACAAGCAGTTTCAGCTGATGAAACGATGGGAGAGGCAGAGACGGAACAAATGGATGCAACTCCTGAAGGGGATGACTCAAGTAAGGATCATGAAGATAATTCTGAGATGAATTCAGGATTAAGCAAGCATGAGTTCGAACCTGACGCAAATAGTGATGTTCCCAACCCAGAATCTTCAACACAACCAAATATTGACTTGAAGGCATCAGATCCTGGAGATGTAGCACCAGAATCCAACTGGGCAAATAGCAATGATATTCATAATGAGCTTACTCCTGTGAGCGGTTTATCTTCCAGAAATACCTCAGAGCTTGATATGATGGTTTCTGAGGCATCAAATAATGGGAGAAATGTTGGTGAGCAACCAAAAAGTCAATTTCCTAGGCAAGAATCTTCATCTGATAGGAAAAGCCAACCCAACCCTTACCGTAGTGTTGGGGATGCACTGAAGGAGTGGGAGGAAAGAGTTAGAGTGTCTGTTGATCTTCATGAAGATGACATGGAGGCACAGGATGAGATCAAGAATGAAGGCGCAGATGAGTTTGGATATGTTTCTGAGTATGAGAAGGGGACGGCTCAGGCTTTGGGACCTGCAACATCTGAGCAGATTGACAGAAATGTAGATGGTAAAAAGTCCAAATCTGATGAAGATGATCTTTCAACACATAAAGATGGTCTTGTTGAGATGGAAATTGAGAAGCAAAAATTAGAAACACAGTCTAATCGGAGTCGTGCTTCAATGCTAAAAGATAAGACAGAGGATCAGATGCATCTCTCTGGTGCAGAAGAATTGCCTGGCGATCAATCTCAAGAAATTCTCAGCCGCCGTGACGGTGATCCTGAAAGCATGGTAGAGGATGTGGTCTCTGTCAGGAGGTCCTACTTCAGTGATGACATACAGCAGCTCAGTAAACTTTCTGTAAATGACAGTGACATGGGGAAAGCACAAGATCCTGAGGAAATTTCTGATGATGCTATGGGCAGCGCTACCGTTGTCTGGAGAAGATATGAACAGACCACCACAAGATTGTCACAGGAGTTGGCGGAACAATTGCGTCTTGTCATGGAGCCTAATCTAGCCAGCAAGCTTCAAGGGGATTATAAGACTGGCAAGCGGATTAACATGAAGAAGGTAAGATGCAAGTTAACCCACATAGTGTGACCAACTTCAGTTTTTCTAAACATATTTTAATTAGTTTTCCTTGTGGTGTAAAATTTATTAGGTGATTCCATACATAGCCAGTCATTATCGTAAAGATAAAATATGGCTGAGACGGACCCGGCCTAACAAACGTGATTATCAAGTTGTTATTGCTGTTGATGATTCCCGTAGTATGTCTGAAAGTGGCTGTGGTGATGTTGCTATTGAAGCTCTGGTGACGGTATGTCGTGCAATGTCCCAACTAGAAATGGGAAGCCTGGCTGTTGCAAGCTTTGGAAAGAAAGGTAACATAAGGTTGCTGCATGACTTCGATCAGCCTTTTACTGGAGAAGCCGGAATCAAGGTCAGTGCCCAAAATATTATCTTGTAAAGAAATAAATAGCACTGTAGGGGTATTTACATAAATGCTTAGGACAGTAAAATAGGGTTGGATTAGCGTCCTTTCTTTCCTTCAGTAGTTATTCTGCCCGATTGTATATAGCATGTAAAACGTTTTACTGATATTGTTGTGCAGATGATCTCGAGTTTGTCGTTCAAGCAGGAGAATACTATTGCTGATCAACCAGTTGTTGACCTATTGAAGTATATGAACAACAAGCTAGATGAAGCAGTTGCAAAAGCACGTCTCCCCTCTGGTTGGAATCCATTACAACAGCTTGTTTTGATAATTGGAGATGGGCAGTTCCATGAGAAGGTAATGTCTTTTCTTCCTTTTCGAAATAACCAACAAACTGTTGTTGCTGCTTGGCTTTCTCAATTTCATTAAAAAATGTAAACTTTGCAGGAGAACTTGAGGCGGTGTGTTAGGGATGCCTTAGCTAGGAAGCGTATGGTTGCATATTTGATTCTTGATAACTCACAAGATGTTTCCAATTCCATCATGGAGCAAAAGGTAATTCTTCATACCTTCTTCTTAATATCTAATTTATCTTTCCTCGTTTTTGTTATGTCGAAACTCGAACATGGACCTCTAATTCCAGATTTTTATTTTTCTGCAATTTCGCCCTTTAGGAATTTTCTTTTAAGGGAATGGAGGTTCAACAATTGAAGTACATGGACTCTTTTCCCTTCCCATTCTACATTGCACTGAGGAACATTGAAGCACTTCCTAGAACTCTTGGTGATCTACTGAGACAGGTAAGCATATTGGTTCATAGTTTTCATGCCGAAGCGACACAAAAAGGAGTTTAGTTTTCTGTTATCTTAAATCTCGAGTTTGTTGTTTGCAGTGGGTTGAGCTTATGCAGTATACAAGGGACTAAAATAACTGGTGCAACGGCAAAGATCGCGTAGACTGGCACAGGCCACACAACGGTCATTTTTTCATAAAATCGTAGCTGGTTAACGGAAGAAATGAGGATGATGCTTACAGGAAAAGAGCCAAAACCAAGAGGGACATCTGTTGTCCCCAGGTAATGAAACTTTGTACAGGAAACAATTACAAAATAAAATAATATATCTATTCTATATATATAAAGGGAAGCATAAAACGCAAGTACCTTACAATTTATTGAAAACATAAAACGCAAAATAGAACGACGGTTGTTTTAGGTTTTAGGCCAAAGTGACATCCGCTAAAATGCAACGTCGGTTTTAATAAACAAGCGTCGTCCAAGGCCTTTTTTATACGAGGCAAATAGAAGGTGGTGGAAGAATAAAATTATAAAAATGGATACTGATACTTGAGTGACCTTGATTTGGGAAGTCCCCTTGCCAAAATGTCCCCGACTTATCAGGTGAACTCCTCGACAACTGTAGCGTCGGTTTCATTTGCCTTGGCCGACCCTCCTGTAGTCGGCCGTTGGGTTGAATACGTGAACATTTTACAGAATTTTCTGACGTGGGATTCATACTCACTTGATTATCATTTCGTTTCGGTGGGAAAGATGTAGAAAAAATGTACAAGAAATGCAATCAAAATTATTAGATTTTGTTTTTATTCATGAAAAAATGATAAACACGCACCATTTTTAACATATCACACACCTATGTTGATCATGTATGTTGTTTATATTTGATTTATTCAATCTAATGACTCAAAATATAGAAATCATTATCTCTCTCTTGTTACCCCCATATACTTTTCTTCACTACAGGTTTGTAATCGCGCCTATTATTGTTAGGCCATGAGATAAAATATGGGATGTGAGACGATGAATTAGTAGTCAAATGTCAACAAGAGAATAACCTAGATCACCAGTTAAGACCCCTTTGAAATAGTAGTCAAATGATTACATGTTATGCAGACCCTCAACCGGTAATCGAAATAGAAGGAAAAGATTTATATGAAATGGGTTCACCACCACACCATGTGGCGTCTCGTATCTAATTATATATTATCAAGTACAATTTTTCTTCACATGACAATATATTATTAAATTAAAACGTCACGTGACAATGATCTCGTTCTGTGTAAGTTGCTCTTCTAACAGCTCAATAATCGAGCATTATTAGTGTGTTGACTAATTTCATGATATTTAAGCTAACAGCTAAAGTTTAATTTAAGCTAAGAAATATTTGGAGAGTGTGCGTGGGGGACCCACCAACGTTCATAAAATAGGTTTTTCTGTTTTTATATGAAACGGATAGGATCACACACGCTCGGACAACCCGCCTGACCAAACCCCAAACAAAGCAAAGCGTCGCCCTAATCCGCAACCGACACGTGTCAGTTCGACCTCCTTCCTTTACCTTCCCCCCTAAATTAAGACACCCGCCCATTTTACCGGTCACCATACTCTCCATTTCTCCATTTCTCTCTGTTTTCTCTCACTGACTGCCCGTCTTTTCTCTGTTTGATGCCCATCGGAACCCTAGCTTGCTCCGGCGAGCTTCTCCGGCTACCGATGATCTCTCTTCCGGTAAGGTTCTCCGATAAGCTTCGCTCTTTTTTTATCTAAAAAATGTTGGATGCATTCGGTGCGGTCCTTGTCCGATCCAAGACCTGGTTCCACAGGAGGAAAAAAACCCTCATTCGTTGAAATTCGATCCTTTTTTTCGTCATGAAATTTATCGAATCTGTATCATATTTGAAGGCTTCGTCCTTGTAAAGCTCGCAAAATTAGTTTTTTTTTTTTTTCGATTGGTAAATTTGTGTACAGATAGGGTTTGTAGATGAAACTGAGGAGATTAGGGATTTGAGTGGTGAAATTTGGGGGTGGTTAGGGTCCGGGTTCGATTGAATTGTGTGAAGTTTTGGGGAATTTTGAGTCGTTGAGAAGGTGGCTAAGATGAATTTGAGCACCGCCGAGGACGAATCGGCGCAAGAGATTCATATTCCTGCTGAAATTGATTGGCAGATGCTTGATAAATCCAAGTTTTTCTTCCTTGGCGCCGCGCTGTTTTCCGGCGTTTCAGCGACTCTTTACCCTGTTGTGGTGTTGAAGACCCGGCAACAAGTAGCTCAATCCCAAGTCTCGTGTATCAAGACCGCGTTTTCGATTGTTAGGCATGATGGGTTTAGGGCGTTGTATAGAGGATTTGGGACTTCTTTGATGGGTACAATACCTGCCCGGGCGCTTTACATGGCGGCGCTTGAGGTCACTAAGAGTAAAGTCGGAACTGCCACAATTAGGTTAGGGTTCTCGGAGTCCACTGCTGCCACCATTGCCAATGCCGCTGCAGGGTTGAGTGCATCAATGGCTTCACAGCTTGTGTGGACTCCAATTGATGTTGTGAGTCAGAGATTGATGGTGCAAGGTGGTGTGAAATCAAATCCCAAAGTTCCTAATGTATCTGATTGTAAATATGTTAACGGGATCGATGCATTTAGGAAAATCGTCAAGACGGATGGGCCAAGAGGATTGTATAGAGGGTTTGGGCTATCGATTTTGACATATGCACCATCAAGTGCAATTTGGTGGGCATCTTACTCTGTTGCTCAACGAACCGTTTGGGGTGGAGTTGGGTATTACTTTTGTAAAAAAGGTGAGTTGAGCAATGAGAATGGAGTCAACACGTATACACCAGATTCGAAAACAATCATGGCAGTTCAGGGAGTCAGTGCAGCCATGGCGGGTGGCATGTCAGCCCTGATCACAATGCCCCTTGATACAGTTAAGACAAGGCTGCAAGTTTTGGATGGGGAGGAGAACGGACGCCGTGGACCAACAATTGGACAGACTGTTCGGAATCTGATTAAGGAAGGTGGGTGGACGGCTTGTTACAGAGGATTGGGGCCACGTTGGGCTTCGATGTCAATCTCTGCAACAACAATGATCACCACGTACGAGTTTCTCAAACGGCTCTCCACGAAGAATCAAGAGGTTTTGACATGATAAAAACGGTAGAGAAACATGTCTAATTCTGTTTAATTTTATCTTAAGTTGTTTTCTCTTCTTGCATTGCAAGCAAGAAGTTGTTTCTGTTTTTTCCTTTCTATGATTAACCTGCACGCATGTTTGATCAAATGTAATACAATGCAGGCTTTCCTGTTATACCTTAAATATCTTATTTCAATGAACATTGTGCAGAAGCAGAACTTGTTATGTAGCTCAGTACCTAAAATATGGATGTTAATGCTCTGTTAATTTAGCTTGTAGAAATATATGACTCTCATCTCTGTATTCAACTTCGATTTTTTTTTTTTTGTAATTTATATTAATTTAGTATATGCTGGCGGTTTACCGCAGAGAGCAATCATGTCTATGCATGAGGATTCGATTCTCACCGATTCTCCTCTCCTAACAACTAATTATTTAACCCACTACTAAAACAAAATAAATTTAGTATACAATATGGTTTGTATAAAAAAAAAATGTATATAAGAATTGATTTAACTTGAGTAAAAGTCAAGTCTCAACCATATTCACTAGTGACAGTGTGGCACATGCGACTCTCCTCTCTGTTTTCTTTTCTTAATATTTGTATCCTCTCTGTTTTCTTTTCTTAATATTTGTAAATAATTAAAGAGCACATGCTAGTTAGTGGAGGAAAGTTGAGACAATTATATTGGAATTTTGGATGTGATTAGATTAGTTGTGGATAAAGGCTAATATAAAATGATGTGGGTACACCTAACTTTTAAAATGGTGTGGGATCATGGAGGAGTACAATTCAAGGTTTTAACTAATCTGTGGACCCTTATATCATAATCTTTTTTTTCCTATACACAACAATAAATTTACATAAAGGGTAAAATTCATAAGATTCATGTTCTTTACATTTATTGATTTGGCCTTACTTGTAACGAGCAATTTCTCCTTACATAACGATGTTACATTATTTTACTAAACAAATATTAAAATTCAAACAATTTATTTTCTTTATCATCATCTAATAATTACCTTTAGAAAATCTCTTTGGATTTTGAGACTGCTTAGTTTTTTATATGAGTCAAACAAGTTGACGGCTAATTATGTTAATGTTACTATAACAGAAGAAAGAATGCTTTTCAATGATAATTGTATTTCATCTCAAAACAGGTATATATACAACCCTATACAAATATGGGAAAGAATAAGGGAAGAATAATTACATCCTAAACTAGGAAACTTAATATAGTAGGAATCCCATAATTACAGGAATCCTAATACAAGTCAACACTCCCCCTCAAGTTGGTGCATAGATGTTGCACATGCCCAACTTGTCTAGAAACCGCCTTCGTGAGAATATCTGCGACTTGGTCGTCCGTTCCTATGGGAGGAACTTCAATTACTTTACTATCCAGCTTCTCTTTAATAAAGAACCGGTCAACCTCTACATGCTTAGTCCTATCATGTTGCACGGGATTATGAGCAATATCACGAGCAGCTTTATTGTCACAAAACAACTTCATCGGCTGATCATGTTTGACCCCCAAATCTTGTAACAGAAACCGAAGCCACAATAGTTCACAAATACCGAGTGCCATGCCTCTAAATTCGGATTCTGCACTTGACCTTGAGACAACATTCTGCTTCTTGCTCCGCCACGTTACTAGATTTCCCCCAACGAAGGTGAAATACCCGGACGTTGAGCGCCTATCATCCGTTGATCCTGCCCAATCAGCATCCGTATAGCACTCAATGTTGAAATGCCCATTTTTTCGAAATAAAATTCCTTTACCAGGGCTCCCTTTCAAGTAACTCAATATTCTCATAACTGCACTCATGTGTTGTTCTCCTGGATTGTGCATATATTGACTAATAACACTTAAGGCATGAGCAAGATCCGGCCTAGTGTGGGCCAAGTACATTAATCTTCCTACCAACCTTTGATACCTCCCTTTATCAACCGGTACTTGGTTCTGATCGATACCCAACTTCATTCCTTCGGCCAAAGGAGTAGACACCGGCTTGCACGCCGTCATACCGGTTTCTTCCAACAAGTCAAGAACATACTTCCTTTGTGATAGAAATATCCCGGACTTGCATCTCGATACTTCAATCCCAAGGAAATATTTCAAAGAACCAAGATCTTTCATCTCAAATTCTGTGGACAAATAATTCTTCAAGGCTGCTTGCTCAACCAAATCGTTACCAGTAACCACCATATCATCCACATATACGATGAGAACTGTAACCTTTCCGTTCTGGCGTTTCAGGAATAACGTGTGATCCCAATTACTTTGCCTATACCCAAATGCCCTCATAGACTTGGTAAACCTACCAAACCAAGCTCTTGGAGATTGCTTTAACCCATACAATGATTTCTTGAGCCTACATACCTTCCGTTTCCGTATGTCCGAATCATTGCACCCTGGTGGAAGGTCCATGTAAATCTCCTCAGTTAGATCTCCATGGAGGAATGCATTTTTTACATCGAACTGTTGCAGAGGCCAACCCAGATTTGCTGCTACGGACAGTAGAACACGAACTGTATTGATCTTTGCCACTGGTGCGAACGTATCAGTGTAGTCGATGCCATATTTCTGTGTATACCCCTTTGCCACCAATCGTGCTTTAAAGCGATCTACCGCTCCATCTGCTTTGTATTTCACTGTATAAACCCATTTACATCCCACATATTTCTTTCCAGCTGGCAAGTCAGTTATTTCCCAGGTAGCATTCTTCTTCAATGACCTTAATTCCTCGTTCATTGCATCTTTCCAGCGAGAATCTGCTAAAGCCTCCTGCACACTGTTAGGAATAGATACAGTAGATAATTGATATACAAATGACTTATTTGATTCTGACAGGTGACAGGTAGACACATAGTTGTTTAATGGGTATCTTACTTTTGAATCGGAATTTAGTTCACTCAAGGAATACTTGTGTTTACACTTAGGATCTGCCTCATAAGTGGGTTTGGGGATACCTCGGTTAACACGCTCTAGAAGGCGACGAAGTTGAGGTGCATCCGGTGTAGGAGACGATTGGTTATGAAAATTAATAGAAGACGAGTTTGTGCCTTGACCTGATATGACACCTGAAGAAGAATCTTGTGAAAAACACTGCTCGGTCCTATTGCCAAACACGGGCTGCTGCTCACTTTCAAGACCAAAATTTGTGGGACCCGTGGGCTCAATCTCAAACCCAGAACCTGTGGAACCCGTGAGTTGGTCCACCTCCTGAATTAATTCCCGTTGTTCAGTGGGCTGCTCACCAAACATGGGCTGCTGCCCTTCAATTGCCGTGGGCTCCATCTGAGAAAACTGCAGCGTGCGCTGCTGCCCTGCAGATGCCGTGGGCTCCAACTGTGCAGACTGCGAGGGCTGCTCTTCGTGCAGCTCATTTCTCGTCACGGGAAAATAATCAAAGGTCAGAACATCACCCTCTCGGGTCAGAACTTCACTCTCTCGGTACTCCCCCTGAAGTGAGGATGTGGAGGAACGAAAAAACATCTCATCCTCGTGAAAACTCACATCCTGAGTAATGAACATTTTTTTACTCGAAGGATGATAACAACGATACCCTTTCTGGGTAGTAGCATACCCCAAAAAAACACAACGAAGAGCTCTAGGTTCCAGTTTAGTCTTCCGGTGAGGTGGATGGAGGTGAACAAACGCAACACACCCAATGACCCGTGGGGAAAGATTGGGAGTCGGAGGGCTGCTAGTCTGAGATGTGAGGGCCTGAAATGGCGTATGGAAGTTGAGAGTCTGAGATGGAAGACGATTAATAAGGTAAGCGGCGGACGTAAGTGCCTCTCCCCAATAATGGAGGGGCAGATGGGCCGAAATGAGGGAGGCACGAACCATTTCTAACAAGTGTCGATTTTTCCTCTCTGCAACTCCATTTTGTTGAGGAGTATACGGGCACGTGGTCTGATGAACAATGCCATGCAACTCTAAGAATGAATGAAGTTCCATATTAACATATTCTCCCCCATTGTCACTGCGAAGAACCTGGATATGCCTGTTGTATTGTACAGCAACCATTTTGTGGAACCGTTGAAAGGCCGAACTAACTTCACTCTTCGACTTTAACAGAATAACCCAAGTCATTCGGGTACAATCATCAATAAAAGTAACAAACCAATGAGCACCACCAAGAGTAGCTACTTTTGACGGTCCCCATACATCAGAATGCACAATCATAAAAGGAACGGTACTTTTATTTAAACTGGGGGGGAAAAGAGGTTCGATGGCTCTTAGCCAGTTCACAAACATCACACTTAAACTGAGAAACATCATTCTTGACAAATAAACTAGGAAATAACTTATGCAGATAACCAAAGGAAGCATGCCCAAGGCGCCGGTGCCACATCCAGATGTTTGACACTTTATTAGTAACTCCTCGAGGATCATCAACAGAAAGAGCTTGAGTCAGCAAGCTAGAACTACTGGTGGTCAACTCCAAGTAGTAAAGTTTCCCGCTTCTAATACCATAACCAATCGTCTTCCGCGTCCGGATGTCCTTAAAAACACAAAAATAGGGCCAAAATATAACCAAACAATGTAAGGCAAGGGTTATTTGAGCAACGGACAACAAATTATAATTTAGAGAGGGAACCACAAGGACAGTATCAAGTTTCATGGTATCGGAAAGGGAAACAGTGCCCTCCCCAATAACAGGGACGACATTACCATTAGCAACATTGACCTCGGTGTGTGGGGATGTGTTTAGTGATGGAACCTGTCTAGAATCACAAGTCATATGTTCAGTAGCTCCGGAATCAATTATCCATGTATTATTCATAACAGAAGTAGAAGTACTTAGTGCCTTACCATCACTTCCTGCCGCAGCTATCATGGCAGAGGCCTTGTCCGCTATCTGATCCGAATCATTCTTAGTTTCGACAATGGAGGCTCGAGATTTGTTGCACCGAGGATCACGGGTCTTATCCCAATTCTAGGGATATCCAATCAGCTTAAAACAACGACTCTTGGAGTGTCCCGTCAGGCCACAGTGTGGGCACTTACCTTGTGGACGATCCCGGCTTGTCTGGCTAGGCCGAGATGATCCAGGCCGGTGTTGTACCCCTTCTCGGTTTGACCCAATAGATGAGCCACGGGCCCTTGCTGCCACCTTGTCAACCTCTGTCTTCATTGCTTCCTTTCGATCGGCTTCTCGACGAACATATGCATAAGAAGCATGCAGGCCAAGTGGGGGATCCTTCCGCAGCACTTCTCCACGCACCTGATCAAAAACATCATCGAGACCACCAAGAAACACATAGACCCGTTGTCTCTCAGTGGATTTCTGAAACACTTTGATGTCATTCTCACACTCCATGGATACTTTATTAAAGTGATCCAATTCTTGGAATATCTCAGTGAGCTCCCCAAAATAGGTAGCTAAGGACCGGCCATGCTGACGAAGACGGGATGCCTTCTGATTCAACGAATAAATTCTAGCCTCGTCATTCTCATCAAAGTAGGCTGCCTTCAAGGAGTCCCAAATCTCCTTCGATGTAGACAACCGAATGTACCGTTTCATAATTTCAGGCTTCATTGAAGACAAAAGCCAACTTTTAATTTTTTGATCTTCAGAAAACCAATCATCATATTTAGGATCGTCTTCGCTAGGTGCCTTGATAGACCCACGAAGATATCCCATCTTCTTCCTTCCAGCAATATGAATTTGAATGAGAGGAGCCCATAAATCATAGTTCCTTTCATCCAAAACCATACCAATATTAAAGCTTGAATTCTCTGACTGCACCATAATTGGAGCAGCCACTGAAACAATCTGAGACCCAGCCCCCTTTTCTTCAGCCATCTGTCCGCTCCGGTGTTGACTGACACAAGACTCGGCAGAAAAACAAACAGCAGCAGGGAAGAGATCTAGAACACGTGGGACGAAGCAACAGGGCAGTAACCACCAATCTGGGGCTCGCTGCAATGGGTCAGGGAATGGGCAGCAACAACCCTAGGGTTGCTCGCTGCAATGGATCACGTATACGGCAGAGAAAAAAAAAATTAGGGTTCAGTGTTTCTTTCTAATGTGGCTCTTGATACCAAGAAGAAAGAATGCTTTTCAATGATAATTGTATTTCATCTCAAAACAGGTATATATACAACCCTATACAAATATGGGAAAGAATAAGGGAAGAATAATTACATCCTAAACTAGGAAACTTAATATAGTAGGAATCCCATAATTACAGGAATCCTAATACAAGTCAACAATAACTGTCTATTTGTTCGACACTGTGAATTATTAAGCGGCCTCTGCCTCTGTAAGAATAAATTTTTCTAGAGAATCAAAGATGATATTTGAATGAAATTGAAGAAAATAAACAATTCTAATTATAACAATTATATGGTAAATAATGTCACGCGAATATAAAAAGAAAAGAGTCCTCACATTGTAAAAAGGGGAAGGAGATTCTAACGTGAGCACAAAGTGACACGGCCAACTTGGTTTTAGCCTGTTTATCAGTTTATATCAACATTCGGATTTGGACGAATCTTTTCCAATGTGGACCAACTTGGTTTTAAGTTTTAAACTGTATTATAATTTTAAATCAACATCCGGATTCGAATGATTATGCGGACCCACGTGCCTGCTGGATTTCATAGTTATTTAGGTTTATGATTTCATTTGGAGATTTATTCTTTGGGCAATTGGTAGTTTTATATCACAAATCAAACATCATCTTTAGTTGGAATGCCTTTATGTAATATGCATAATCTATTTTGCAATTCCATGCTAGTTTGAGTGAGCGTGATACATATATATACAAACATGAGTTTGATACTTATGACATTATTACTACACTAGTGTGAGTTCAATATATTGGTATTACACTCAAATTTTTCAGCCTAATGTGAAATCTCATCCCTATATGAGTTAAATATACATTTACTTTTTTCCTCCTATTGTGGAAGGCCTATTGAGAATAAGGACCTTTTGGAAGTAGTCTTAGCATTTATTAAGTATTTATTATTTAATTTTTAAGTTGGAAAATAAAAAATCAATAAAAGTTATTAGTGGGGCCTAGAACATAACAGAAACTGAGTTCCATAAGCTATAGACTAGTTTGTAAAGTGTTTTTAAATGATTGAAAACGCAAAAAAATAGGTTTTCTTGAAAGTTCCTTATTCCAAGTTCTTTGTAATTTAGATTCAACAAATACCCCATGTCCTCCTTAAGTTTCTTCACATTGGGCTTTTGTTGGTAGCTTCTGCTAGATACGATCCCAGAATGGCTCCAACTGTGTATGAGAAGTTGAGCAAGGTTACCACGAAAATTTTTTAGTGCTACGTATTATTAGGTGTTACTAGATAATGGACAGTTGGAATTGATTCATGTTTAATCTAAGGTGGTAGTATTTAATAGTACGAAGTACTAGGGCAACACCTAAGTTACCGGTGGTGACTATGGTAATAAATGTGACGACCCGTCCTAAATTTTATTGTATTTTATTTCCTGAACGTGTAAAGTTACCAAAATGCCCTTGAACGGGTTAGGTGGAAATCCTATGTGAACATTTAAATATTATTTCCTGTTATGGAAATAGGCTGGTGCGTGTACCATGTAGTATCTAGTTACCCAGTTTAGTTTGGGGAAAAACCTTTTTCCCAAACTTTTCTCTTTTATTCCTCACTTCTCTTTTCTTCTGCTCACTTTCTTCTCCTCGTAAGAAATACATTGTGCACACAATGGCCACACAAAATCCGTCGAATAGAGCCAAACTACTACACCATCTTGTTCGTTGTAACTCACTGAGTTCAACGGTGCAAGCCGATAGCCCAAATTCTTTACTGTTTGGCGGAAATCGCACACAGAAGAACCGGACTTTTCCGGTGAGTTTCTCGAAAATACCGACCTAGGTGAGGTTCCTAACAACCACCTTTAGTTTCCTCGTGTTGAGTAGATAGATTTTCATACTAAGATTGTGTTATTTGGTTGTGTTTTGAGGTAGATCGGACTTCGTTCGTAAACCGAGGCTTTCCAGCCAAATTCTGACCATTTCTGACCAGTTTTTGGACTCCAAATAGGTAAAATCGTATTCTACTCATCTCTAGCTTCATTTTGACATGTGGAACGTGTAAAATGGTTGAGAAATGAAGAAGTTAGAAATTTTATAAAATTTCCCAATTTTTCATCGAGTTGGCCGGCGGCGGACGGCGGTCGGAAAAAGTTGCAGCGGCGACCGGTCAAACCGGTCGGTGACGTCAGCAACCGGTCCAGACCGGAGAATATTCCTTTTAATGGCATTAAGAATATTCTGTTAGATCTAACGGAGATGCTGGAATTGATAGGGGCATATTTATGCACCTTAGTTAGCTGGTTCTTGTGCATTTATATTGCTTTTCCTTAGTTAAAATAGTCTTTTAAGCTAGTTTTATGTATTTTCAGGTTTTATGGGCAAAGTATGCAAAAACATGCATTTTGGAGCCTTTTGGAGCAAATTAGGGTTTGGATTGGATATCACATGTCTGGAGCATAAGGATGGACGAATTGGGAGCTTAATGAGGCTAGGAATCTGTTTTGAAGATAAAGAAATAAGTTTAAGAAAGATAAGATAAGGGAAGAACATTATCTGGAACATTATCCTTAACCTTATCTTATCTTATCTTATCTTATTCTTATCTTATCACTATCAGTTTCTACCTAATTCCATCTGCTAAGGGAGAATTATTTTCAGATAAAGACATTGGATAATCTGAGTGTTTGAGGAGTTCAATCCGTCCTAAAAGAGTGGAAATAGAAGTTTGGAAGACAAGTACATTGCAAAGGCAGAATCCGAGAGGAATTGGACAACGCTGTGCATAAAGGTCAACTTCGACAGAGCGCCCAGATTTCGTTAGAATGAATTACGTGTCGTGCCATACATGGTTGGAAAGCTCTGGAAGTCTAGTTTCCATAGGATTTTACAGATTGTCATTTGGATACGTATTGCAGATTTTACAGCTGTTTTAGTGACTGGAGGTCGAATCAGGAAAAAGAGTCCTTCTCGGATTGGGTTTCAAGGAAGATAACGTGATATCTGTTTGTGCAAGTTCTGGGACTTAATTCAGATGAATGTAGGAGTTCTAATGAGGTCTTAACTCTATAGAAACCGTGCTTTAGAGTTCTTGGAGGATAAAAATTACTTGGGACGCACAGAATAAAAGAGGAGACCAGTTTTGAGAGACGAGAGAGCGAGAAGTCAGAGATTGAAGATTAGTGCCGAAGCTCTGGAGGTTTTAGGTGTATTCTTATTTTAATTTCAATGTTTTTATTTACAATCATGTGTAACTAAGTTCTTTTTAGTTAGAGGCGAATTCAAAGCCATGAACATATATGTGACTTGAGTTGATTACATCCAGTTTTTGTTTCATAAATCGTGAATGCAATTTACTTAACTGAGTTATCAAAACGTATTTTTGTATGTTTATTGAGGATGCATACTTAGTTTACATGCATGAATTTGATGCTAGAGTATAAGGGACTTTCACCTAATAGTTAGAAACTTATATTCACAAGTAGTAAAGGTTGTTGGTCACAATCGTGTTAAGTAAATTCCTGGTAAGAGTGTCATGCTATCATAGTCATAATTACCTTGTCAACACTTATGATTTTCATAGAACTTAATGATCTTTGAGATGTATCTCTAGTATGCTATCATATAGGGAACTTGATAAGAATAATTTGGTTGTGTCGCTACGTCCAATTCAATGAATCTAGGAAAATCTGAAGGTTGGTTTAAGCGTAACTAATTAACTTGGGGTGTTGAGATTCATGGTTTATTGGAATAATAACTGGAGATTGATTTATGTTGCATATGTGTCATGTGTGGAGAAGGGTCCTCTAACTAGCCTTTTACCCATTCAATTCATTCAAAGTCGTTTTTCATAAGGTTGTTTCCTTAAGTTTCTGTTTTAAGTTTTATTTTCGTCAAAACAAATCCCCTTTTTATTTTCTTGTGTCAAAGTGTTTAAAATCTGTTTTGTTTGTGTTTTAGAGTGTTTTGAGTCAAACCAAAAACCAATTTTCGTCCAAAGTAGTGTTTAGAGTCAGAAACTGTCTAGTTGGTGTTTTTAGGCAGATTTGAGTGTTTTTAACTTGTTTTGAGTCCCTTGAGTCTATTTGAACGTTTTTAACTTTGTTTTTTATATTTTTGAGTCAGTTTAGAGGTTATTAGCAATCCCTCCTAATCCCCGGTTTAGAACGATCCCTACTTACATACTTTACTACAATTGTCAAAAGAGGGTTTAATTTGAGTGCTTAATTATTTTCACATCAGGAATATTCCGTTAGATCTAACGACGTTAGTTAAAGCCGTTAGTTTGATCGGCTCAGGTTGACCGCGCGTGAGCCGAGGCAAGCCCGAGCGTGTGGGCGCGTGGGAGCAATTTTTCGACTTCCGCCGACGCGAGGTGACTCGTGACAACGCGTAATACCTCTGGGCAGTACGTATGATATTTTTTAGAGTGTTTTAGACCTTCGTATTGAGCAAACCAAGGGAAAAGTGTTGTTTATTAAATTAATTAGTAACCTTTATGAGTTTAATCATTACTATAGTGATATCTCATATAGGTGAGACTTACCTGAAGGATTACAGAGGTCAGGCAAGGCAAGGCGACTACGACCCAACTACATACCAGTGAGTGGGCTTTGTTTTGAGAAATTAATAGTATTTATATTATTTATCATTGTGATTTTTATAATTGATTTTCTTCATCATGCCATGATTTTACTTATGAGTTAAGTATAAATAATTATATTCTGTTGAGATTTGTGAATTTGTGATGGCATGATTATGTATATTTTTATCTGCTCATCATACATGCATTCACCGGTGTTTAGTACTCGTCCGGCCCAAGACCAGCCTTCACGTGTATGTTCACACCGCATCGTATGCTCACTTTGGATCCATTGTAGGTGCCAGCCTGTACTAGCTTGCATTAGGCAGCTAGGACTCATATGTGATGAGCTTAACGTCAGCTTCACGTGATCGTAATACAGAGCATATATATTTATTACACCCAGCCTGTTCCATGTAGCTACTTTCTACATGGGCTTGTGTGTCTGTATATGTTGATGAACATATTATACACGTTGTTGTTGAACATTTTATGTCGAGGAATTTATTAGTATTTACTTATTCCTTTGCCATTGTTGCCTTTATACTGTTTTGATGAGGATTATTATATTATGTTGAGGTAAATGTGTTTAACTGTATTTTTGACAGTTTTCATATTATACGTAGTATGATTTGGGAAAGTATACCTGAATTTTAAAAGAGGGGTTATTATATTCCAAAAAACAAAGGTTTTAAGAAATATTTATTTTTGCCCACTCACACCTTTTGTTTTGCGTCCCTCCAGGACGTAGTAGCTAGATTAGTGGTGAGTGCGACCACTCTGGTGTTTACGACTTCCGCACTAGATAAATGTAGGACTTTTTCCTCCTACTAGTATGTTTATCCATCCTATTCAGGATGAGAATAATTCGTACTTTCCTTACTGTATTTTATCTATGCTCTGAACATCTCATGCTTTGTATTAAGGGTTCTACTCATACATCTGCTTACTCTGTTGCATGATTTTAATAATTCCATACTTTGGTTTTATTTTATTCAGAAATTCCACTTAGTCTGCATGACATGGATTTCGTCACCCTCCGGGGTGTCGGCCAGCATGCCTCGATTTCAGTACCCTTCGGGATATCCGGGTCGAGGTGTGTCAGTAAATGTCAAACTTGCTCAACAAAGTAAATGATACTTGTAAATGCAATAGAGAGTGCAGGGAAAGATAATTTATAATTGAAAATTATTTGTAGCATATTAACAAAAAGGAAAATTGTTTGTAGACTTTTTTTTTTGTTGGATGTAGGGGATGGAGGATTCAAACTTGAAGCATATTCAAATTGTGGAGAAATACTATTTGACTAACTAGGTTTTTGGTGAATTTTTTTGTAACTTAAAACTAAATGTGTTAAACCCAAAGCCACGATGACTTAAGTTATAGTATTAATGTCTATACCAAATAAATAATAATGTTACAAAAACTAACACCTCTTTATAGGGGCTGTATATGGTATGTAATTAAAAAAAAGTCTCTCACATATGCATAAGTACATGCGAAAAGACTAATTATATGCTAACAAGCGGGACTAAAAAAGAGAAATATGCATATTTAACTTTTAATATTCTTATATATTATCAAACTTTTTCGATCGGCATAGAATTTTTTTTTTGTTTTTTTAAACAAGCTGTAATTACAACTACGATCTTAATGGACATGTAAATGTAGTCAAATGAAAAATAACAAAACGTAGGTATAATAATAGCTAATATGAAGCCCATCAAGTTTGCTTTCGACTTCAGTCTTGTAGAGCTTGTAGAAGACAAGTCCAAGTGGCTCAAATTAATTGGGTGGTAATAACTTTTAACCAGGTTTGATTGGTAGTTCGGGGAGTGGAGAAATTTTTCCAAGTATCAGGTACACAAGCTAGTACTCCATATACCATGATACAAGTAGAGGGACAAAAAATTATATCATCTCTCCATTTATATTATGACACATTAAGTACAGACTTTTGTACTAAGTATTTGAAAAAAATTCTTGTGGGAGTGCAAATCCCTAGTAGTTCCCCCGTCCCCCTTCCTCCTTCCTCCCTCATCAGATCCTCGACATGACCATGCTTGTGATTGCAATCATTCTTTAATTGTCGAAATGTATAAATTAGTTTTTTAAGTTTCTTGAAATGTACTATTTGTTGTGTTATTAATTATAGCACATGTGTGATTGTGTAAATCTCTAGTAGATAGTATTTATGATTCATATGTAATCTAGAAGATCTTACTCGTTTAGGTTTGTATTACTTACAAGGCAAGTAAGCCTGCTAGGTTTACTATAAATAAAGGTAGAAGTGATGGGAAACATCATCACAGAAATTACCTCCAACTATCTCTCTTTTCTCTCTACTTACAAGGCAAGTAAGCCTGCTAGGTTTACTATAAATAAAGATAGAAGTGATGGGAAACATCATCACATAAATTACCTCCAACTATCTCTCTTTTCTCTCTGCCTACGCACCCTCTCTCTCCCTTCAGTAAAATAGGCCACAACACTATTTACCTCATTTTAAGAAGTTCAACTCCTAATTAGGTGTATACTTTTTTAAACAAAGGATATTATAATTACATTAATTACGAGGAAGGGGTTCGAGTTTGGGTGCAGAGAATGGTGCACCTTGCTCTAGCCAACTAGGTGTATCATTTTGGTTTATTAATAAAATAAATTTCTACCGTCAAATTTTGTTTAAAATCTTATATATTTGGTTATTTTGTAAGATTAGAATAGGTTTTCAACTTAAGAAATGTCTTAAAACAATTGCTTCTGCCAAAATTTCAGCATGATTTTTCATTAAACAAAGATAAAAAAAATTAGTTTAAGATTCAATCCACCCAATTTTTAAATAACGCGCCCTAGGCGCAACTTACAAATGTCTAATTAATTTTAGACATTTTTATTTTATTTTATTAAAACACAACCCTCTCCCTACCTTTAGATAAAAAAAAACCCTAGCCGCTAGAGAGACAAACCAAAGAAAAACCTACCATCGCCGATCTCAACCTTTAGCCTTAAGATCGGAGGCAATCTTTCTTGATCTCCTACTTCCCCTTCTTTTCATGTTTCTAGTAGTGGTCACTCTCTCGCTTTGTCTAGGAGAGCCTTTGTGGTTGTGATCACTCTCTCCGTTTGAGGAGGAGAGCCTTTTGTAGCGATTATGACTTACTACTTAACTCCAGATCTTAGAGCGACAATTGTTGTTCGAATATGAGGTGGTGGTTTTGTGGTTTGTGCGCTTGGTAAAGATTATGAAGAGGAAGATCAACGTTTGTTGGAGGTGACTCATAACAAAGTTTTTTTTTCCGACAATTGCAAGATTATCAATGGGTGGTGCGATCGTTGCAGTAGTTTGAGGGATTCATAGCAATGTGATTTTTTTTGTCGTTCGATGTTGTAAGGTCTTCAGGTGATGGTACATTATTTACATTATGTGTCTTGAAGGTGTTGGGTTCAGCTTGTAGGGTTTAGGCATTGTGAGCTTATCTTTCCTGATAGGTGTGGGTCTGTCGTGGCTGAGGAATCGTACCTCTGAAGAATTTATTTTGTGTTTCGTTGTTTTTTAGTTTTTGTTGTGGTTTCATTCCGTTTGCCTAGCAAATGACTATGAGGACATCTTCATGATGTCTCATAGCATGGCTTCTTTGTCAAAGGAGCATCATCTTTTGCAAGTTCATCAAAAGGTGATGCAAAGTTTTGTCCCGTGAGCGTTATCTTTCCGTTTGGTTGGATGTAGTTGTGTGGCTATGTTTTGTATTGTCTTTATCTTGCGTTTGTAATCATGAAATTGTATTCCTGATCAATGATGTTCATCATTAATTTTTTATTACATGTTTGGTATTATCGGCAATTTTTGTAGTCTTATTAATTTAAAACAGTCATAATACCAAAAATGGCCCTTCTTCCAATTAGAGTTCTAAAATAAGGTTATAAAACTAATAAGGACAAAATAATAATTTTACAACATTGATATTATGAATGTTTTATACTTTCTTTCTAAATTTTGTAGTCTTATTGGGTTTGGAGATTCATTTGAAACATGCTGTATGATTATTATTTTGTTCTTATTAATTTTATAGTCTTAATTTAGAACTCTAATTGAAAGAAGAACAATTTTTTGTATTATGAATGTTTCACTAAATTTCCATTGTCCCTTTATAAATAGAGATAAACAGTACAAGTGTAGTTTGGGCAAACAAGTCTGATTTCGGATGCCTTTCTCTAGGAATTCAAATTTCTTCTCTTTGTGTTCCTGAAACTGGCCTCTTGCTACACGCGTACGCTTGTGATAGTTGACTCATTTAAAATAAAAATAAAATATTTTAGAAAAAAAAGTTAGTAACTATGCCAACGTAGGGTGATTATAAATCACATGTATAATTATATTTTTTTATTCTTTTATAATTAATTTAGTTTTTCTAATAGTTATATGTAGAGAGGGGCAAATTTGGTATTAAGAATGTTTTATTAAATTGGTGTGCTCCTTTTATATATATGAATCAAATATTTTGGGTGGACCTACCTATATTTTTATTTTTAAAATTTAATAACTGCCAAAATTACTTAGAAAAAAAATTTGATTTTGTGACCAAAAAAAAAACAAAATCTGATTTTCTTTCCTCCACTTCTATTCCACTTTAATAAACATTGAGCGAGTCTCCTGTACGGATCATCCGTGCGGACCGCAATCATAGCTCAATGAGATAGCTGTGATGTCGAGCTCACGGTAGAACCAGATAAAAAAAATATCTAGATATTTTACGGGTAAAAGTTAGACTGAAATTAGACAAGAAATCCTTCATAGTGCAACCAATATTGCCTAGAAAGCGAGCTTCAAACATTCTCCAACTGACCACTAAACGACAACTTATCTACATTCTCTAAATGGCCAAAACAAGATGCCCTAAAATCATCCATCTGTTTCGTATTGAATTTGGTCCTAATTAGGCCTAGAGCAATATTAGCTTGTGACAGATTATTGACTCGCCCCCAGTATGATTACTTTTGTCGAGTAGCTAGATCCACACGATTCGCCATGTCCTGTACACATAACATTATAAGCATTCAGTACATTTCAACAAGTTTTCCCCACAAATCACCACAAGTCAACAGTATCAACACAACTCAACCCAAACCAACTATATCAAGCCTCAACACAACATGTCAACAAGTCTTCGTAAACCTACATCAACTCTAAATTTCCACAATTTAAGACAAAATTCAACAACTTTATGAACAACCTTTCATAATTAACCGTCAATACCTAATTAATTAAACAAATTTAATGCAAACCAACTCAGAACACAACCTGTCGACAACTATCCATAAACCTACAATGTCCATAAATTTACATACATTTCAACATATTTCATCACCGATCATATTTAACCATGAACACTTACTTAATTAAACAAAATGAACATAAATAAGCTGACACAGCCCGTACCGGAGAATAATATTATTTTATTCCCGGAGGTGCAAAATGATGATTTTGCCCTTGGTTGACCTTTCGGTTGACTTTTGCGTCGTAACTCGTACGACGCTTCCACTTGTATTTTATCGACGTGCTCGTCGCTACGAACGCGTAGACGCGAGCAGAACGCCATTCGGAGTTCGAATGAGCGTTTTACAGACGTTAATCTTTTAACGTTCCGTTAATTGGTTGTGTTTTTAATTTGGGCCTTGGGCCCAGTAATTTCTGTGGGCCCAACTCACTGAGTCTCTCTGTCACTCTTGACTCCTTCACTCTCAGTTTCCACTCTTCTCTCGGTCACTCTCTCGATCTCTCACTCTCTCCCTGCAAACAAAATTACTAGCTACACCCACCCGAGCTGCATGGTGGCTTGCCACCCTTTCCTCGACACTCCGACCACCCAAACCTCCCTAATGGTCCTCCCCAGCTCACCAGAAGTTTCCAGAAACCCAGAAACCTCGAAAACTGTCGAACCAGTGAAACCCAGAATCTGGTGGGTGTCCCCAACATTTCCCGACAAGCCCTTTCGTCGATCTCGACCTCGACAGCCACAATTCTGGTCACCACTCGACTCCCCAAGGCCCCAGGGACCTCGATCGAGCCCTGCATGTATGAATCTGGCCGAGATCGACAAGTTTCGTCTTTGGGCCGAGACTTTTTCTCCAAATTCCGGCCATCTCCGGCCATCCTTTGGCCCAGATCTAGGTAAATTCGATCTCTCCTCATCTCCAGCTTTAATTCGACATAAAATTCGTGAAAAATGGTGAAGGAATAAGCTCCCTGTGATTTTCCAGAATTTTCGGCAAGGTTCTCCAGTTTCCGGCGCCGGCGAGCGGCGGACGGCGCCGGCGCTCGGCGGCCGGAGTTGCAGCGGTCTGACGTCAGCGAACCAGCTCGTGACGTCAGCGACCCCCGGTCCAACTCGGTCCAACCCGGTCCGAACCGGGGAATATACCCGAGGTATATTCCGTTATCCTTTAACGCCGTCAGGGAATATTCTCTAACGGTAACGGAATATTCCGTAACGCCGTTAGAGAATATTCTGTTAACTTAATGGAATATTCGGTTAAAGTTAACGGCACGCCGTTAACTTTAACGGCGCGTGAACAGTGCCGAGCGTGAGGCGCGTGACCGGCGCGTGAGGCCAAACGGCAGCGTGTGGCGGCGCGTGCGACGGCGCACGGTGGCGGTTTTGGGGTTTCCGACCCCGAAACTCCGTTTTCGGGTTTCCGAACGCCGTTTTCTTCGTAATTTCGAGTACTTTACTAATTTGTGAGTTTTAAAAATAGGTTTGGCGACTCGTGGACTCCGGAGAACGTATTTTCGGATTACTTCGGCTTCGGTATTTGTGAGTGGGCCCTTTCCCTATTATTTAAATGTGTTTTAATTTGGGAAATTATATTTATTTAATGCCTACTTTATTACTATGGTTTTAAATGGTTTTAGTTGGTTATATCTAGTGGTATTTTTGGTAGACCTTGTACTTAGTGATATTTACTCGGTTTATTAGTTCGTATCGGTATTCCGTTAGGCCATGGAAATTAGTGGGCTTGGGTCTACATTTCCATTTGGGGATTACACCATTAAATTGGTGATTTCCGTATTACTTTCGTACGCGTATTGTTTGTTTCGAACCAGCCCTATAAATAGGGGGTTTCAGGGAATTAATTGATATTGTGCTTGCTTGTGATTATGGGCTTTATACCTATCTGACGGCCTTGGGCCGTATTTGGGTGAACCTTGGAAATGGTAATTCTCTACCATACTTGGGGTTCACCTAGTTTGCCATTAAGTTGGTATTTCTATACCTTGGTACCCGTATGGTGTATTCTTGGTATTTCACGTATTTTAGGTAAATACTTAGTATTTCGGGTACGGCACCCGAGAATAATTTATTTATTAGTTGTTTCAAGGTTATCCCAAAAAGGGAAATTACCTCATACTGTTTTATTTAAAAATACTCCGTGGCATGTTTTTATACGCTCAACTTGGGAGGCTTACACGGTGTTTATTGTACTGTCCGGGCCAGGACCAGCCTTCACGTGATTGTTCACACGCACCGATACGCTCACTATGGATCCATAGTAGGTGCCAGCCTGTTCTAGGTCGCATGGGCGACTCGAACTCGTTGTGATGCACTTATGCGCCAGCTTCACGTGATCGTAGTACATGAGCGTACCATTATTTATACACCCAGCCTGTTCATGACAGAATATATCTGTATGAACTCGTGTGTCTGCCCTGCCTAAACGAGCGTTTATCTTATAGATTGATTGTGACTCATCTCTGATTTTCACTTATGCCACGGATACTACTATTTGATTTACGAGTTTTCCGTATAACTTTATTTTACGAGCTTTTTGATAAAGTATTTTTATGCCGAACGGTGGCTTTCTGCCCGTTTCGGACGGTAAGTATATTTCCGTACTTACCTTGTTTTTCTACCTACTATATTAGTACGTTTTCCGTAACGGTTTTTCGACTAAGTACTTGATTTTACGGCGAGGGGTTAGTATTTTCAAAAAGGAAAGGTTTTCACAAAAATAACTAACTATGGCCCACTCACCCTTTTGTTTTGCGCCCCTCCAGGTTTAGCAGCTTGGAGTTGTCGACGTCGAGACCCGGTGGTATGAAGATGTTCAGATTTATCTTGAAATTTGTAAATTTTCAATATTTCGTATTCGTGCGATATCTGTATTTATTCATTAATTCCTTCAAATATTCTTTATTTCTTCAATTTGGCTTTCGTCACCCTACGTGGTGTCGGCCAGCACATCCGACTTTTGGGTGTCCACGTGTACATCCGGGTCGGGATGTGTCATAAGCCATTAACACAACCTGTCAACAAGTCTTTATATCCCTAAATGAACCCCGAATCCCACAAATTTGTAACAATTTCAACAAATTTAATCATCATACATGAATTATTACCCATGAACACTTCATTAATTTAAAATTTTGAACACAAGCCATAACTTTACTTACTAGGATTTTTGCTGTTCTTCAACTGAATTCCACAACACCTAACTTCTCATCACTTATGTTCCTTCCTCAACCCGAAGTATGCAAACCGCGGCCGTCGATTTAGACTAATCTTTCACGTCGGAGCCGCTGTGTATAGTATCGGCCCGTGCTTCTTTTTGTTTCCTCACAACTAAATTTCAAACCAATTCCGTTCCTACTTTTCTATATAACCAAGAATACCTCGTCTCCGTCTATTTATGCTGGAAAATTTGTGTAAACACTGTGAAATTGCTGTAGAAAGTTGCCGATTACGATGAAAAAGTTTGAATCTTTTTTGCGGGAGGTTTTGGCGGAGACAAACGAACGGTTTCTCGAACCAAACTTTTTAATTTTTTTAACTGTTGTCTCCTTTCTAAACAAATTTATTAGTGGGTCTTTTATGACCCATTCCTACCCTAAGCTAGTTTTGTCTCAGTTTGTTTTCGGCCGTTCAGATCAAATCACATGCCTGTCATCAATCGGCACAAATGGTCCACATTTGTTGATCAGCACAGTAGGCACAGTAAACAATTTGAATAAACATTAGGTCATTTCCAACCAAAGTCATTTAGCCAATATGGACAATACTTAAGTACTCACTAGTGAGTGCTTTATATACTCACTTTAATGATTTGGTCCAATGATATTTTAACACATATTTTATTGTTTTAAAAAATAAAACATATGCTATTTAACTTTTCTTGAGCTTTTAAAAGTAAGGAACACATGTCATCTTTTGATTGAGCCAAATCAGAAAGTGAGTATATAGGATACTCACTAGTGAGTACCCAAGTATTATCCCCAAAACATAACAGAGTTAGTAAAATAAAAACTAATAATTAATGAAAAACACAAAAATCCAGCCGCCATCAAAACTTTCCCTTCTCCACATTCCCTTCCCGGTCCTCCTCCTTCCTCCGCGCCTACGGCTTCTTCCTCAGTCACTCGACTTCGTCGCTCGTTATTGTGTCTCCTCTTTCATCTCCTCCTCCTCTTCTCTCTCTCTCTCTCTCTCTCCCTCTCTCTCCCGCACCAGTCCGCTTCGTTCGTTCTGAGTGCTTGATTTGCTTTGAGCAGTTTGAGATTGACGGCGTGGCGAAGAAGAATAAAGTGGACGGGGAATTTGATGGGGCGGGTCTGTGAATTTTTTTAACCAGCTCTTCAAATTAATTTGTGGAGAATAGGAAGAAGTGAGTTTGCGAATCTTACATATGGTTTCAAATCCGGTGCGGGGAAAAACAAAGAAAGAAAGGAGGAGAGAGAAGCAAAGAGAGGTTGCCGACGGCGGAGCTGAGTGGTTGCTGGAAGCGGAGTCGAGTGGTTGACGGGGTCGAGGAGGGTCGATCTTCGGTGATGCTGGGCTTTTTGTTTTAATTCTTAGTTTTTTTTTTGTTGTTAAACTTAACATTGTTAGATTAGGGTGTTAAGTGCTTGGACATGTAAGAGGCTGACATTTTTTTGGCACAAATCTTTGGTACAGAAGATTTGAAGCCGTTCAAGGACTGGAGTTAATTCCAGCCTCTAGCTGACCGTTGGCATTCGTGCGCAAGATTTGTTGTGGTTTTTCAGAGTTTTAAATTTTTAGGTGGTTTTTTGTTTTTTGGTAGAAAGGTTGGTTTTTATTTAACAATATGTTTACAATAAAAGGTTGGGAAATAAATTGGTTGCAAACTCATTATTTTGAGATTCAAATCTATGATCTATTACTTATAAGTAAAAAGAAATACCACTAACTATACTAAGTGGTCTTAAATTTTTAAGTTGTGGTATTTAATTAGATTGTTGTGGTCAGAAATTTGGAGACTTCCAATATATCTTCAGAAATAAATAAATCCAAAAATAATGTTTAGATAATGTATAAATGGTTGATTTATTTTATTTAAACAAAATGTAGAAGGGCTAATATTTAGCCCTTTATGGTTGAAGATAAGAAAAATTAGTCTACTACTATTTCTTAAAAAAAAATATATTTTTAAGGGTTAAAATTGTGCTCAGGACTTTTATTAGCCTTTTATGGTTGGAGATGGCAAAAATTTTCGTTATGAATAACTGTGTGGATCAGCTCTTTTTAAATTCAATGGAACGGATATAGTAATAGCACCCTCCCTCGAAATCCTCCCGTATACCCATTTAACATTTTATAATATCAAAACTATGGAAAATTCTGCTTACACCCAAAATATGTTTTTGGACACCCATTTTCAATTTGCGAATTTCTCTAGACACCCAGCCTTACTAATAATATACCAAAAATGTCCCACCAGAATAATTTTTATTTGAAACCGAAAAGCAAAGTTCTTAGGGCCAGTTTGGGGTTGTTGTGCTTTAAAAAAAAAACTGCTTATAGAAGCAGCTTTTAAAAGCAACCTCCATGCTGCTTTTAAAAGTTGATGTTTTAATGCCATAACTTTTAAAATAAGCAGTATATTTTATTTTTACCAAACACTTTTTATCTGCTTTAACTTCAAAGTGAAGTAGTTTTTAGTGAAAAAAAACAATACAAAACGAGGCCTTAAAGAGAAGAGCCGCAACTTGAAAAAAATGGCGGCATATCTACAGGTCGCCGGCGAGGTCACTGCGTGTAGATCCAAGTTGAGGGACTGTGTGTTATTCAATTGAGTACTGGTAAATATGCTTTCTATATCTACCAATGATCAAATGAACTTAAGATAGTATTTGTATGAGCTGCTACAAATTGAATTGAATAGAATTGAGTGATAAGGTGAGAAAGGTGGAAACAATTTGTCAATCATAAAACCTTTTATTCTAGTAAAATAATAATTTTCTTTTAAAAAAACAAAAAACAAAACCTTAATACAATCAACACATAGACACTTAGCATGCACAATCAATTGAAAGCTTATCAATAGGTAAGCATATGTTATCTACATTACCTCTGCATTAAGTATTAAAACCTCTATATCCACATTACCTATACTTCGGTATCAAACTTATCCACATTACCTACACATTCACTATCAAACGATCTGCATTACCAATATATATAAACTAAAAATCAATTTGTTCCACATAAATAACAATAAATTAGAAAAATGATGGTTGATAAAAAAATGTAGAGGATAAAATAGGCATGAAAATGAGAACCATAACTATTAAATTATTTTAACAAGAAAATAAATTATTTCAATAAAACTTGATGGTGTCACGCATGATGGATGGAGGTGTCCTATAACTGGCAGAGCGATTATGGCATTAACAACTCCCGACCCGAGATACTCCATTGCCATCCCTAGTAATCCCCTATTCTTCTTATGTGGCAGTTTTTACTCGTGTTCTCACGGTTATGCCACCAAAACATGTGCCTATAGATGTCACACCCCGGATTTGGCCCAAACTAAATGTTACTTTTAAGAGCAAAAAGTAACTACTTCAAAGTTTCCAAAATTGAACATAAACAATTTCATTACCATTTCTTAATTTATACCTCAAAATGAACTACAAATGCTCCAAAATCTAGAACAAATGTACAAAACATCTAATGTACAAAGTGTTGTCAAAACAGCTACAAAAACATCTAATGTCTTCCAAAATAAGCTAAAATCTTCAATAGCTCTTCAAATACATCCAAAACATGCCAACTTCTCACCCTAAGCTTATCTAAAAGGGAAGGGAAAAAGGGTGAGCTACAAAACTTAGTATGTTACAACCAGTCCCTAACTTTTTCATGTAAATTTTAGCGCATAGTTGTGAAATTACCAAAATACCCCTAGAGGGTAAGTGTTGACTTTTGTTGACTTTTTCATCATGACAAGTATCAATTATAGTACTCGTCGATACGAATGCGTGGGCGCAAGCAAAGCGGATTTTGGAGCTAAAATGAATAATCTATGGGACTTCAAAGTTCAAGGGCATTTTAGTAATTTCACATCAGTATTTTACTATGGTATTTCTGAGTGGGGTTTTGACCCAGTTATTTTTCCTCAAGTTGTCACTCTCTCTCCCTTTTACCGCAGCCCTTCTCCCCGACTCTCGTTTTCTCTCGACAAAAACCCTACAAACACACCGAATCCCACAAACTCAGGACTCTTGAATTTCGATCGAATCATAACCCACAATCACAACCAGAATGATCGTCTCATCATCCTGAACATAACCTTAGCCTCAGAATTGTCAAACTCGAACTCGAATTGATCGAACAGAGACCCGCGGGGAAACGAAGATTTTTCGGCAAGCTTCACGTTGATTCCGGCCTAGGTAAGGCTCGAGACCATTACCATTAGCTTTATATCATTGAGTAGGTTCAAATCGATATAAAATACGTGACATTTGGTGCAGTTTTAAGGTAGAACGGAGATGGTGGTTTCCTGAGACATTCCGGCCAATTACAGGCCATTTCCGGCAACTTTTTCAACCCCAAATTGGTACTAACACATTCCCCTCCTCAATACCTTCATTTTGACATAAAAATAGTGCAATTTGGTTAAGATTTGACTAAGATACGAAATTCTAAAGAATCGGGAATTTTTCGGCGACATTTTTCAGATTCTGGCGAACCAGACGGCGGCCGACGATGGCTCCGGTGACCGGCGAGAGGAAGAGGGCCACAGAATATTCCATAACGATGAGGGAATATTCCTGATGGCGTCAACATATACCGTTAGTCCCAAGTATATTCCGTCAATTGACGAACGACGTTAGAGTTAACGCCGTTAGAATATTCCGTTAGAAGATTCTGAATCTTCCGTCTTTAACAGCGCATGGCAAGCACCTGCCATCGCGTGGCGGCGCTGGCGGCAGTGCAAGGCAAGGCAGCGGACATAATTTCAGACTACGGGAATCATTTTTCAAGCCCGTTTTTCCTATAACAATAGTATTTTTATATTCTTTTAGTTAGGGGGGATTATTTTATATTTGAGAAAGGTTGTAATTCTTTTTCTTACTAATATTTAGAGCAACACTCATCTAGATGTTTCGAGGAGCACGACATACAGGAGGATTACACTCCCGAGTATCTGTGAGTGGACATTTGTTTTACATAATGCTTTTATATCCTATTATATATATAAATATATAGTTACTTATGGTTTGAACGTTGATTTGATGATGTCTATACATGTTTGTTACTTGAGATTTACTTTTCATGATTTCATATTTTGATACGACATTTGAATATTTATGAAAATGTGATATTTGAGATACGAATTTCTGACTTGGGCATGATCATGCATTTTACACCGACAAATGTATATGTTTTCACACACTTGGTATGCTTTCACTACGTTTTAGTACCTTCTCACAGCCGTAGGACAATTCTAACATGTATGGGTCACACGCACTGTACTTTAGGGGTATTGTCCGGTAAATACCTTAGTGCAAGCTTGTCTTTAAATTTGTGGTTATTATTTGGGGGAGGTCCCTCAACGTAAAGACTTGGGTGTAACGCACTGATCGCGCAAGAGCTTACATAGGTGTGGTACTAGGAGTACAAAAGTAATTATAACGTAAAGAGCTTGTACAAGGTTGGAGAGAGGTCCCTCAGCATGTACATGGGTGATTGGTTATATACCTTGTGATATTTTGTTGTATATATGTATCATGATATCTTGGAAAAATGGTTTATATCGTGATAAGCTGAATTTTTGTGTTTTACCATGAATTTATCTCATACAAGAAGATATTCTGAATTTATGTTTCTACTCGATGAGTTTACTTGACCAATGTATATGTAGTATGGTTATATATATATTGATTTTCAAACAGAGGGTTACTATATTCGAAAAGAGAAAAGAGTTTTAGAAAAACTTTCTTTTTCGTCCACTCACACTTTTATGTTTTTGAGCCCCCTTCAGGACCTAGTAGCGGTGCGTTCCAGTGACGTTGAGGCATAGCGTGGCGGCTTTGGTTTCCTCCGATAATGTAGGGAGTTTATCTTTCATTCAGTTTCTTTAATAATATCCATCATTGTTATGGATAGAAATTTTAGGAGCTTGACTCTATAATTGTTTCCGTTGTTTATATTAGTTACGCTCTGAACCTTGTGAAAATTTGTAATAAATTCTGCAAACTATTTGACAGTTTAAATTGTATAATTTAAGTGTTGTCATGCATAAAATGGCTTCGTCGCTTTCGAGTGTCGGCCAGCACGTTCCGAACTCGGTATCCACGTGGGTATCGAGGGTGGGGTGTGTCACAATAAGCAGCAATATCTGAAACAAAGTGATTGGAATGCACAATCAAAGGAGTTGGATTCAAAGGCTGCAATACAATGAACACAAGATTCAATGAATCAATAACAATGCAAATAGCTTCTATGATTCCTCATTAGTGAAATCCAATGATGCCTTATTCCCATGCCTTATTACCACCTGATCAGAGGTCCAGACTCCTTCACAAAGAAGGCACAAACACTATTCGAATGCTATTCGATGTTCAAATACAAACACTTTGAGCAATGAAACGAATGCAATGGTATTTGAATCAATAATCAAATGAGGTTCAAATATCAAAGGAGCCAAGTGAAGACTGAATCAAAGCTGAATAACAAAGTAGTTCAAAGATTCAGAAACATAGAAGCAAAGCAAAACTAACAACACAAGGATACTTACTAATTCAGAACACAAGGATAGTTACAAGAATACTTACAAGAATAGTTACAGAATACTTACAAGAATAGTTACAGAATACTTACTTATTCATTAGCTTGAAACCATGAAATCCAGCAAGTAACAATTATTCCATGTATTTCTTAGCTTAAACAAGTTTCTCTCAAACTCCAATCTCTTAGTTTTGGTTCTAAAACAAGTGATAAAGGGTTGAGAGAAGCAAAAGCAGTCAATAACAAGGAGACAAATTTCTTTAAGCAAGTGGTGAAGGTTACTTCAGTTGTAGGTTTGGTTGTTAAGAGGTGGGAGCTTACTTCACATGAGGGTTTGCTTGCTTTAAGCAAGCAGACAGCTTAGCTTTACAGAGGGTGCCTAGTTTGAAGTGCTAAAATCTGTCATTTTGAACCTATACAGTTAAATAAATTACACTAAGACCTCAAAAGAGTTGGGCTATTACAATAGACATCAACAAGACTAAAGTCCCTCAGAATCGGTACATTTTTCAATTCGTGCACTGTGGTCTAAGCCCTTACCAAAAACAAACAAGAGTACATCCAGTCCTAGCAAGTCCCTGCCTATCATGATATCATCCTCTAACAAACTCATAGTAATTCTCACAGCAGGTTCATCCAAGATGTAAAGTCCCATCTCTTTCACATGCCCCACACGAGCAAGATAATACGCAACAACAAAACTCTATCTCTATATATGCTCGAAACTCTTCCAAATAATGTTATTTTTTTATATTTTAAATGTAGGGTTTCCAACTTGGTTAGATTCTTAAAAAATTTAGAGCATCATGATACTACAAAGTGGTTTTTTCTTTTTATCACAATTTCCAACTGGGCGTTTACATATGGTCAGATTCTGTTGAATACATCAAAACGTCCCTCATCGGTTATCTCACAAAACAAATTACAACTCACATCAAATAGTTCTACTTTTAATTGTATTAAGGATTCTTGTATGAAACCCCCACACTTATTGATTGCACGGGTGATTAAGTAGAGACAGTATCGATGCTACTAGTAGTGGATCGTGACCTTTCTCTTTGAAACTTTAACGTGGTATCAAAGCAGGTTTTTATATCTGAGCATGAATTACTGGGTTCGGTTACAAACATGACTTATAGTTCACGTCTAGCCCATTCCAAAGTGGTCCGACGTGAGAGGGCGTGTAGAACAAAGTAAAAAGTCCCACTTCGGCCATCTCACAAAACAAATCACAACTTATGACCTGAATTATTGGATTCACTTACAAATATACCGATGTAGCTCCATGTCTGGCTCACTCCAAAGTGGTCCGACGTGAGGGGGCTTGTTGAATAAAGAAAAATATTAAGCTCAACTAAATATAATATTTTAGCTTAAAGGTTTTTTCGATTTAGTGATATTTCTTTTCACTTGTAAGTGAGAGGCTACAGGTTCGACTCACATAAATGGCAAGGACATATTATATTTGTATTGAGTTAGATACCTAGTTAGTAGCTACCTATCGTGTGGCCTAGCCTAATCTCCCTTCCTTTTAGAGAGTACAATATCCCTCTCTTCGTAGAGTAGAATCTCTCTCTCCCAGTACAATAGAATATTGTTGTATAAAAAAAGTTATTTTGGAGTTAGTATTTAAACTAAAAGCTCCCAGCTAAATCCTAATCTAAGTTGGAATTGAATAATGAAATTGCCACATCATTTGGGGCACAAATTTAATTAATAAATTCGGTGTCTCTTGCAATATATTGGATAAATTTTGACAATCAACCTTTCAATATTATTTTTTATCAATTTATTTGTTCATATATATATGGAACCATTCTCCAAAGAGATCCCCTTTTTTAAGTCTTCATTCATAGATCATAATTGCACAAAATCAATTTAATCCAAAACTATTTACCCATTTGATTGTCATGATAAAATTTCAATGTTTCTTAAACATAGTGTTGGTCAATTTCTTTGAACTCAATTAGATGCCTCGAAAAATAGATGATTTGGTGAAGTTCGATGTGGAGTGGCCCGCAACTATTCGATAAATAATAATAGCAAAAAAAAAAAAAATCCATTCGATAAATATCAGTCTACATCAACATATTTTTTGTACGATCATGGGGCCATATCAAGAACTCTCCTATATAAACAAGTACTAATCCTTCAAATTTTCTCTCACTCTCATACTTCTTTTTTCGTTTTTCTTCAATACACCACAAATCGTGTGATCACTCATTTTGATTGAAATGGGATTCTCCGCTGATCTTTTGTTGTGTGCTTTAGAAGTAGAAACGATGCAAGTCTTCCCATCTTCGTTCTCATCGCACGTGCACTCCCCAAAAACTCTGGTGAGTGTAAGCAGAGGCAAAATAATGCAAAAAGACTTCGTTGTTGGGGGAGTGCACAGCCGGCATTGGCTACCGGGTTTATTCACGCGCTCCCGGATGCTTTTGAGAACTTGACGTCGCCGTTCCTTTAAGGAGAACCCCTGGGGGAAGTTTCCCTTCACGGGGTTTGTGGCCATGGTAGCTGCCATTGGAACTTTGAACCTGATATATATATATATATGCAATCGCAGTCATGAGTCATGACAGCGTTCTTCTCACTTACAAGTTACAACTCTTGTTGGAATTGCAATTGGTATCGGAATATCAAATGTCTATGTTGAAAACAGCCCAACAGCCCTCATCGTCGAAGGCGTTTTTAACGCGGCGTCAGCGGGTTTCTTCTTCTGGGAGCTGGTTCCAATTTTCCATTGCTTCTTTTTTCTGAAGTTTTGTGCTTTCTTTCTCCATGATTTGCTTCTGATGATGAAGTTAATTTAAATCTCAGAATCTTATGTAAAGTAAAACACTTGCAACTCAATAATCATTTATCTACTGGATTCGTCTCCCATGCGTATGGATCAATGCTAATGACCAACCGCAAAAGTTGTGAGAGCATCTTCACGAAAATATAAATTTGACTTCTTTTCTCTTTAATTTGCGGGCCCACCTTCTAGACGTGTAAATTCATATCTTTTCTTTTACACTTTTTTGTCAATATGAGTATTTTATATTCCGTTAAAATTTATTTATTAGAGAGCTTTTCGGTCAACAAATAATGTAAAATGACAATTTCAAGACATTTTTGCATCTCCTATGAAAAAAAAAAAAAACATGGTATGAAACTTGCTAGCTAATGGGATCCTGCTTCTGAAGGTAGATAAAATGTTAGAAATTGGTTTACTTTTTTTTTTTTACTTGTTTCTATTTCCTGCAATAATTTGTTTTTGGTAAAAATGGTAAATTGTATTTGATAAAATAAAGAATCACAACCAAGAGGAAGTAAACTTAGCTCATGTAATAAGCGATTAGGCTAGAACTTGGACTGCAACTGCTAATAACAAAACCTTGAAAGCTAAGAAACGAGGAGGACAACAATCCCCCCAAAAAGTAACCGGGTAGTCGATACCATATTCCTACAATAATTTGTAGAAGAAATTAGAATTAGATGCCTCATTCTAGACGTTTGTAGATTAGACATCTATCCTTTTTTAGTTTTTGATTAAGCTTTTAAAACTTTTGATTAAGATGCTTTGACTTGAGCCACTTTAGTTTAATTTAATTTAATTTACATGTCAATATGTAATATATATTTTAAATTATTTCAACTATATTTAAGTCTAATTTTTTTTTTTCAAATCGAAACGTACCCACGCCAGATGGAAACGTACTCGTGGCAAATGAAAGCGTACCAACGTCAAATAAAAACGTACTAACCCCGAATTAAAACGTACCCAGTTATGAAACTATATAAAAATGAATATTTCATCATTTTGGTATAGTTTAAAAATATGTTTGATTCATAGATAATGCTCTAGATAATTTTGTTTTTTGGTAGATAAGTCTGGAACAACTTTTAATTGAATTGGAGATAAATCCTAATTATTGTAGATAAATAAGAATAAATCATATAATTTTGAATTAACAAAAAAGGCTATTGGACGATGATTAATATAAGAAATGTTCAATCAAAAACCTAAAAGACACATATGTTTAGTCTAGGAAATATAAAATTCAGGCGTCTTAAACTAGAGTGACTCAAATCAGAGCATCTTAATCAAAAGTTTTAAAAGCTTAATCAAAAACTTAAAAAGCATAAATGTTTAATCTACAAAAACCTAGAATGAGGCATCTAATTCTAATTTCTTCAGAATTTTATTTGTTGTCTACAGAATTTGAGGATAATTACTACCAATGCAATAAGTGATGTAAATGAAGTATTCAAAACACTAAAATTACTTGGATAAATATATGAAAAGAGTGACAAATGTTTCATAGGAACAAACAAATAAAAAATCTATCACTAAAGTAGTAGGCTGGAATGGAAAGCGTGTTTAGGAAGAGAGCCACTAGAAGCAAACTATGAAAGCAGCGTTGCAACAAATAGTCTTAAACACATCGGATTTTCGAAAATTAAACTTAGAATTCAAACTATTGGGGGCGTTTAAAATTAATCGGGCCGGGCTCTCTTGTTGCTGCATGAAGGGCATTTGTACTGCTTAATCTGTTTTGCTCTCGCAGGGGTCATCTTCACGCACTTCATGTGGAACCACGTCTCACAAAAATCACAGAAAATCCAGGGTTCATCCAATGAGGACGGTCCGCCTCCACCACATGCCCCGCATGTCTCTTCGCGTTCATCTTCCTCCTCTTCGTCCAAGCCCTCATCTTCGTCCTTTGGCTGCAATACTTCTGAATGTCTTCCTTGAGGTTCTGATCCTCGCTGCTTTTTTTGTCACACAAAAAAAATTGATAAATGAAAGAGTTTCGTGTCAGTAACACCCATTCAAATAACATCCACAGATGCTATAGTAATGAAACGACGCTTAAATTCTGAGACCGGGGAATGTAATAAAAGGCCAATTACATAAAATACAACACATCATTTGAAAACCGTGGTGACCAGTCATGCCACTGAGCCACGAACAGATTTAGATTTTAATGATGTAAAGATCTTTGCCCTTGAATAGCGGGACAATGCATCTTTGATTTGAGGCTATCTATGTTAACAGAATTATCCTTAATAAAGGGCAAGCCAGAAACAGATATATGTAGAAACAAGTTATAGCAGCCACTGAACAAGAAAAAGATAGTCAACGTGACCTTCCCTGAAGGGCACACCAACATACAGACAGCAGCCATATATCTAAGCTCCCCATAAATATAGTACCCTTGTATGTAATTCTCTTGAAGCATAAGTACAAATGGAATGTAAATTTTTTACCGCTTTGGAGCTTGACTTGGATTTGTTGCTGCCATGATTTGAAGATGACTTCTCCTTTACTTGTTTTTTTGCAGTACCAGTCACAACTTCAAATATTGTTGGCAGTTCATTAATCATATTAAAAAGTCTCTTCCTGCAGCAAAAAGAAAACAACAATATGTTGAACAGAAGCCCAGAACCACATGGAATACTGAAAGAGTTTAATTTCAAAAATGGAAACAAAAGCAATTGAAAACAAGCTTAATTTAAAAGAAACAGAAAAACCTAATCGAATATAAGAAAAAGGGAGTGGCTAGCATCTGTTTTAGTATAGTTCACTATCATACTGAAATTAGAAAGGCAATGAAAATATTAAAGCAAACAAAATTAAAAACAACTAATGTAAATACAACTGCCAACTACCAATTCAGCATTCCGTTCAGAAGGAAATACACTGAGAAAGATACAGCAATTGTTATCTATCAATAACTTCAGCAAGCAAAACATTTGCAAACACAAAATGAACTTTATTCACAATCATCAGCATCCGATCACGAGAAACTGTATACAGAGTGGTTGCAACTTACCTGTCAGCCTTATCGAACCCAAATCTGGCACCAAAGTAGAAGGCAACAGAAACTAGCCAGGCATCACTATGAACAGCAACCAAAGATAGCCAGTCTTTTTCTGCCATGCCATCTCTTGCAAAGTTGATACCCAGAGCAGGCTCTGGCAGTTCCGGAGGCACTTCTTCAGCAGGTAGGTTGACTTCCCACTGCTCACTAGGATATCCATACAAGGAAAGATTCTCCTTCTCTATAAGTAGAAAATAGCTCATAAAGATAGTTGAAACAGACAGCAAAAACATAGCCACAAATAGGAAGTAACAACCAAAAAATGACAACCGACTAGGAAACCCTATTAAATACAGCTTTAATTTCCAAACAGACCTTAACATTAAAGTATCACAGACCAATTTTAATAAGGCCTTTAACATATATGAAGGTATAACCAGTTCAAGGTAAAGAATTACCAGTGATTAATGGAAACCATACAAAACCATTAAAACAAAAATGTAGAGACTGAAAAAAAGAACAGGAACGCTATATCATAACAAAAATAATCATCATTGTCATCTCTATACCACAAAAGCCTTGTCCAGGATGCAACATATTTAAACTGTAAAGGGCAGTTAATTCTCCTTGGACTACAGCTCTTAAGAAAATTAAGTATAACTCATAACACAACACAAGCATGCATGTCACAAATTTCTATTGAAACGATCCCTTGGACAAAGCACAGCATGTACATTGTACACACAAAGAAAAGAAAAGAAAAGAAAAGAGTTTCTTCTTAATTCTCTCTAAAATCTTTAATTAGCTGTTTCCCTTTATACATTATTTCACCTATTAGACTGAAACAACATGATTCAATCGCAAATTCCAAAATTTAAATTATTGACCAAAGATATTCCTGCAATATGCTAAAGTCATGTTAACTTCTTTTTTCCAATAAGTGACAGCCTGAGCAACTCCATTAACTTATTTGAACAAAGGCTTCTATATAGAGCCTTGTTGCAAACAGCTAATTAGATGACCAAAACAATATATTCTTGAAAGTAGCGGGAAAGATGTAATCACAACCTAGTTAAGTTCCAAATTTGCTACAGATCTCCATTTACATCTCCAAGAAACAAAGGAACAGTTCATACATAGCTCGCACATTAAACAGATACCAAATTTATAAAGCATAGAAAACTTACCAGGATCACACATCTGAAAGAATTTTTCAACATCTGCAACAAACAAATGAAATCATATAAATCAATCTACAGTCGAACAAAAAAAAAGTAGTTCTTAATGCAAACTACTACAGGTCCAACAAAATTTTCAAAATCCCTTAAAAAACAGAACTGTAATGGTGCGTTACGAGGAAAAAAATTACATAACTCATAATAAACAAAACTCATACAAAACGAGATTTTCTTTTGTCATGGCTCTCCATTCAACGAATCACAAGATGTTAATTTAGTACGAAAGTAGTCAAATCTAGTTCGTTACATTTTGGTTTTTTGTATCCCTAGGTTTCTTCACTTCCAAATAGAGGTTCATACTATAAATAAAAACAAACAAAAAATATATTCATTCACTTTTTGGTTCATGTGTTCTTTATTGAAACCTGTAAAGGCAAGTCATCCGCCAACAAATTAAGGAACAAATATTTGCTCCAGTTAGCTCCCATTTTCGCACAAACTAAAAGAACTGCATTTTCTTTTCTCAGTTAACAAAAGATGAGGCCAAAAAACTATAAAGCCAAAAGCACTTCTCCTCCACTCAACTCTTTCGACATGTAAACAGAGATTGCATGAACAAACAAACAGTTCTGAAGAGGTGTTTATTCCTTTTTCAGCTTTCTCACAGAAGCTAAACATTTTTCCCCATTACAAGACAAAGTAAAACGTCAAATTCAGAAACATAGTCTTCCTGTATCCCTCTATTCACTCCCAATACAAAAAACACTAAATACATTGTAGAGATAAATGTGTTAAGAGAACAAAACGTAAAACACGAACTAGTACGAAATTTACTTCCAAATCACAGACAAATACAACAACCATACATGAAATCACATTTTCGCTTCTCTCAAGCACTAAAGCTAGAAAACGAAGTAGAATTCCAAAATCAAAATAATTGATTTTACCATCCTCAATGTGCTCGAAACCGAAAAGCACATAACAGAAATGAAAGCAAAGGGAATAACTTCAATCATAAATTAACTTAAAGCACTCAATTCAGTGAATTCACCAATCTTCTATCCTTTCTTTTCCTCGGTTTTCTCAGAAACCAAACAGAAAAACCGAAATGAACTAAACCCTATTCAAAAGGGGGGAAAGTGAGAATTCCCACCACTCAACTTCTAATTTGAAACAAAACAAATTAATCCAAACCCAAAACAACATTAAACGTATATATTCAAAATTTACTGCCTTTTAGCTTTCTGGATTTACTCTCAAACCAAACACAGAAGCTAAACCCAGTAAAAAAATTATCCATTTTTTAACCCACTAGTCAATTCAACAAAAAAACAAGGAGACGACCAAAACAGAAGACTAATTTCCAAATCCCAAATCAAATAATCCCACTAATCAGTGAAAAAACACCAATTTCCCTACTGGATTTCCTCCAGAACTAAATTTTAACTTAAATTAGTAATTAAAAAGTTAAAACAAATGAAAGATTCGAAGTAAAAAGATAAAGACAAAGAGGAAATTACCAGAAGTGAGAGCCTTGATCATTCCAGCTCTGCGGCCCTTGAAATCTCTGAAAACCTCCTCGACCGTTCGAGGATTGTAGAGCGCGGCATCAGCTCCCTTCATTGCTCTCTCTCTCTCTCTCCCTCTCCCTCTCTCTCTCTCCCCGAAAAACCAAGTCAAAACTTATGAGAGAGGGGGAGAGTTTGCGAAGATGTTAATGAAGGAGGAATTGCAATTTTGGGCCTGGAGTTTGTGTTAATTACGGCTTTAGTGCTTGATATTTTCATTTAGATCCTTGTATAAGGTTGAATACATTTTTGGCGCACGTGTTTGGTTCAGCTTTACAATTTGGTCTCTGTGTTTTTAAATTTGCCGATTTGAACCTCCTTTTCTGAGTAATTGGCCACGGGAGATTTGAACCTCGAATTTATTTTGAAGTTGGGAAGAGAGTATCACTGGACAAAGACGTAGTTGCAATTGGTGCTAAAAGAGAAACTTGAATCATAACTAAAATAGTAACTTGAACAAAAATTAGATTTCAAACATGAACTATAACACAGATCTGGTACAAATACCGATACCAAACAAGTAATGAAATTGATATATAATATAATACTAAATTGATACTTATGCGAGAAATGAAATCGAATCAAGACTTGAAGCATAAACTAGATTTAAAAACAATGAGTGGTGACCTATTATGACCATCTATTATAACGGCTAGGCCAAATGATGTGACAAAATGAGTTGGCTCTAAATTTGTACTTAGGATATACGCAAGCAAATTATAAAGTTACTACTAGTAGACAAAATGACCATTTACTTAAAGGAACTCATATTCACACTCGTTTCAAATTCTCACATATTTCTCTTTATTTCTGATTATCGAATTAAATAAATCAAACTAAAACAACAAACATGATTAAACAGGTGTATGAGAGTCTAAGAAAAATTGTGTATTTATCATTTTCATTTACTTATTTGTCTATGGTTGTGTTTGTTACCCCTATTTAACTTGGACTAGTTTAAATAGTACTCGAATCCCGTGTTTGTTAGAGTTGAGACTAACGATTAACGAGACTAGCCAGGACTTGCCTGAACTAGAAAGCTCACTAACACGGCACTAGCAGTCTGAAGTTTGAGCGTGTGGGATTGATAATCTCATATTCTCCTCCTCGTTGGTACATCAACTGCAGCAATTGTGCTTTGGTAGACGTACAGAGGTGAAGTGTTCAAATCGCCATTGGTGGTAAGCTAGAGTCAGAATTGTTCTCCATGATTCTTTCTTCACACGGTTTTGATACACCCTAGTGTTTCCTCAAACAAAAGATAAACCCCAGTTTCCATATCCGTGGCGGGTAGGCTCAGTGGTAAAACCAATTGACAATATAGAGAGTAGTTCAACTCTTTAAAAGCCCTTACATGGTTTAGTCCCTCACTAATGTGAGACTTTGTCCTCACATTCTCACGTCCATTACATTTACTACCATGACCAAATTTGACCATGGCATTTGAACTTTTTTTTTTTATTTATATAAATCAAACTTCCTGGTCAAACTAGACCATAAATATGATATTGCTAATTTGCTACTTGGTAAGTAGTAGTTTTATTGTATGCATCAAGGTTCGTATTAAAGCCACGAAGGAACCTTTCATTATTTTTCTGAATAAATTAGCTTTGATGCTTTAGGAATTTCGAAAACGCTTTTAACCTACAACATCATTGACTTGTTTTGTTTCTGGTTTACTATAACGGAGCAAAGCAGCCGAAACTAGTACGCGAAAAGGCAAGAGATGTATAGTAGTGATCAAGAATTTAAAACTAGAAAACCTTTGGACTAGGCCAAAAGATGGAAAGAAAAAATAATACAGATTTAGAAACTTTTAGAACCAAAAGGTCAATTGTCTGCACAAAACATACCCTTTATTTTTCATCACATACAGATGCATAAAATCTTTTAAGCCAAAGGTCAGTTGTCTGCACAAATACGTAGATTATTCCTCACACACGAGAATCATGTTCTTCTCACCAACCATGTTCCAATTTAATCATACTTCATCAGGCATGCTTAATGCTTTGTATTTGCCCGAAAACTAAATGGGAAACAGACAGATAGAGGTTAACTGCAGGATGTAAAGGTTAACAATGACGATAACGGAACACCAGAAAAGGAAACTGAGCCGAGGATGACTTCCCGAAGAAATTAGAGCCAAGGATGACATCTTGAGGGAATTCGAAAGGAAACTTCAACTGAGCCGAGGGAATTCGAAAGGAAACTTTAACTGAGCCAAGGATGACTTCCCGAGGGAACAATAGCAGCCGTGTTCTCCAACAGAAAGCTGAACACAGACTGCTATGATGATTGTTCACCGGAGGATGGAAAGATGGTGCTGGTTCCCGCCACTACGTGCATCAACAAAGGGAACTTGCATGGTTCCACCAATGTGGGAGGGGTAGCCAGAGAACCTGAAATCTTGCCGGAGAAATATATCATCACTGTTGGAAGTGCTTGTGACTTCAGAGCAAGAGGTAGTGGAAGCACCATCTCTATAGTTGTCAGGTTCGTGAACTTCAGATTCTGACATATTTCCGATCAAATGTAGCTGAGCAGTGTCTGAAGCATTCACTCTATGGTTTAAGGTGTTAGGCTTGGAATCTTGGACCTTCTTCATGTTGAGAAAGCGCCCACCAGATCCTCTAGCCCTCTTCAATGCATGAACATGCCGAGATTCATGAAGATACGGCTGCACATATTTCAGAAAGGCCTTCCTTAGCGAAAACCAGTAAAAAAAAAAGTACAAATCAATTTCAAACCTTCACATACCTTACGAACTTTGATGAGTTTGTTCTGAGCTTCAAGCTTAGCGCGAAATTGCCTCCTCCGGAGAATTGCACGGTACTGTTTAGCGTTTACATATATAGGTTCATCTTCTGTAAGATCAAGAGGCAAGGGAACCCTACCAGGAGTTATCCCCAGCACCTGGGGATGATGAATTTGGAGACATGTACATGGTAAATATCTCATAATACGGAAACAAAAGAGGCACATTCTATGAAAAACCGCCAGAAGAGTGGTGTATTTTATAAAACTTCAAGTCATGGTTTGACTAAGGGAAAAAAGAATCAGAATCTATATCAATACCACAAAATTGTATATGATATCATAAAGATCTAGCCTCACAAGAATAGATCTTCAAGATTGACCCCACTTAGTTTTGCATCTATGCCTTGAAGGTTCAACTTCATAAAGATCTAGAAAAGAATAAGAGCAAAGGAGAAGGAGAAACACAGAATCCCGAATAAGATGGAAACGATACATTGCAACCCTACTTTAAGAATATCAAATTGTCTGTTACGTATACGTTGGCATTAAACAATTTGCATGACAAGATGCCTAGGAAGGTGCTACATGGATAAAAAGATTGTCTAGAGTCCAACCCTCAAAAATATTTCTGATGAGTTTTCTCCTACCTAATTAAGACCGATATATAGCCATCACTGTGAAAAGAGAATGAAGAGTTTTTAGTGCTAGGCGTATGAACATTATCGTACATTAAATTCCAAAATTTCTTTTATGCTCATTTTGGTAGTATTGAGGTTGCAACGACCAAATGAAAGAAGAGTTAATTATTAATTTATCCTCAAAGTTGGTTAAAAGAACCTACTGTTGTAGCATCTGCAGCATAATTGGAAAATTAGCCATTTGAAACTTCCTCCAAGAATGATTTTCATGTTTCGAAGCTCCTGAAAATTGAAGTAATCTATTATACGTGCTTTCCGGGTAAAGGCACGCCCTTCGTGATTACTTCTATTAGTTACCTAGTATAATGCTAAAGTCACCATTTAGTGTTCAAGATGTTGTGCAATCACATTGAAAGAAATAACCAAGCCTTATGTCACTACTGTAAAATAAGCAAGTTCTACAAGAACCAACCAACCTATGCAGGCTCTACTGATATAATTAAGTTGGCAAATATCCGAAAACGTAATTTTAGGTTCCCAACACACTATCAAAACAAACACAACTGAGCAAAGAGGATCTATTACTTTGAAGCACTTACCGTAGTTTGTGGCCCACAAGCAGTAGCCAGTAGGCTACCAAAGTATGGCTCAGCATAGTGGAAAGGAATATGACCCTGAATTAGTAACCAGAAAAGTATAAGATTCCCACCTCCGTTGTGACCAGAAAAAACACAGGCATGTAACAACTTACAATTTGTGATGGGAAAATAAAGCCCTGATTTGCGATCGGTGATAATGATTTCATGTGGCCCCCAACAGGCTTCCCTTGTGTTTCAATATATCCTGTACCAAGAACAAGAGTAACCAAATTAGATATTGATCCAGTCTAGTAACAAAGAAATCAATGTGAAGAACCAAATAGTTATTAGAGGAAGTTCTCCGATAAGTATTGCGGTATGTCAAGTCAGACAGCATTGATACAAGTTTTGGCAAATTGATAAGGAGCATAATATTAACTTATAAACAGGAGTGATATGGCCAATCACGCGTAAAGCGCTTGTGCAATTCCTGACCATAGTGTAAGCCTAATATATGTGGTCCAACCGTCCAAATCATAATTGATGAACATTACTCCAAGTGGTACATTAATTTAAAATTAATTTAAAATCAATTTATCCCTTTTACAGATGTTTTGTTTCAATATATGGGACGACAGATACATCAACCTGATTGTGCTGAAACTATGCCTTGCCCACAGGGGTTGCCTTCTTTCATACTATCCACTTCAGAGAGAGATTGACTTGTTGATTGAGTTGAGGATGAATCTTGACCTTGAAAGTTAATTCCAGATTGCTTGCTGTTATGATAATTATGTAGCGGCACGCCCATCTTCAAGATTAAACTTTTGGAGGTAGATGAGTGTTGGACATGTGTTTCAGTAGAATTCTCCCATGATGAAGATCCAACAACGAATGGAAATGTTGAGTGAGCAGAACCAAAACCAGAGTTTTTCTTATCCAAATTCTGCATTTTCTAAAACAACTACTCAGGCTCGTCTACAGAATGTGGCATTGAAACTTTATAGATCTTCAAGTATGTTCAAGAGAAAAACCTGAGGTTCACTTAAATGGCTGACTCATCAGCAACCAAGAAGCGTAACCTGTCGAAATGCTGCCTAATTCAAAAAGAACAGCACGAAACTTTAGTAACTGTTTTACTTTTTATAGACCAAACTTTATTAACTGTTTTACTTTTTATAGACCAAACTTTAGTAACTATTTTACTTTTTATAGACCAAACTTTAGTAACTATTTTACTTTTTATATGCACTGAACAATTGCGATAATGAAAATAATTCAAGAGGAATGAAGAACAATAGAAAATTACTTGAGTGAACAAAGGTACTGATAGTAAGCACGATGCATAATTAAAGATATATCACTTTCACTGTACCGAAAAGGGCACACCTACAAGAGTTGATGCAGCAGATATACGAGTATATTACGCAGAGTGCACCAATTAAAAGTGTCCCCGATCCTAAGTGACGGATTTAAAACTCCAGAAGAATTGGAAATAGAGGAAAATGATCTAGGGGACATATAAATAGATAGGCAAAGGCAATGCCCTCCACCACTGGAGTCACATTCATCTTCTAGTTTCAAACCAACTTATCCTCAGTATTGCATATCAGCTAGGAAGACCTCCGTTCCATCAATTAGAACTCGACAAAAGGGCCAAGAAATTATCACGGTGTAGTGAATATTTCTAAACCATAGTACTAATTCGGGTCATTCATAAAACGCAGAAACTCAAAATACATGCTAACACACCCTTTTTTCCCTAAATCCTAATTTAACTTTTACTTAAGTACATAAAAAGCAAGGAAGTCAGCACCAATCAAATCACTACATAATCAGAGTTCTGTTGATTCTATAAATTAAGTAATCAAATCACACATTTACATTAATTATGAAATGAAAAGCAGCACAAAAGATGGAAAGGGCAGGGCTGAAAATGTTGAATAAACTATTTTGCACAAAAGTTCCATGATTTTTAGAAAATCCCATCCTCAAATTGGAAACCATTTTATACATGCAATTAAACCCAAACAAGAAAAAAAAAACAATTAACCCAAGAACAGGAATTGTATAAATTGTCTAAAAAAAAATCCAACAACAGGAATAACTCTAGAATCAGCAAAACATATGACTTTAAAATCTTTACCCAAAATAATTATCAAAAGAAAAAAGATTTAAAAAATAAGTCTTACCAAAATAAGAAATCCATCACCTGAACCCAATAAAACCACTACAAGATCACCCTCACCATCTTAAGCTCCACATGCAAGCAAACCAGAGGCTCACTACCATACAGCAAGATTTACTAATGTAATTCCCTTTTTTTATTTTTTTTTACAAAATATAAACAGAGCATAATAAATATTTACCAATGAAGTTCAGACAAAATAAGGAGGAAATAAACGAAAAGAGTCATGAAATTTACAGGAGTGAGGGGGTGAGTGAGAAGGACACACCTTTGGCTTTGAGATAATATATGGCAAAGTGATTGGATTTAAGAAATGGGTTTTGCTGTAAGCTTTGAATTCTGCATGCCTTCTTCTTCTTCTTCTTCTTCTTCTTCTTCTCTCTCTCTCTGTCTCTCTCTCTCTCTCCTCAAAAACTTACTCTCATTTGGGTTGGCTTATTTGGTGCAAAGGCTCCACCTTTCTTCATCGCCTTAAACGACAGATTTCCTTGGCCTTAAACGCACTCACAAATTCGATCTCTCTTCTTTCTTTCTCACCCTTCCACCTCACCACCTTCCTCACTTAGTTCCCTGCTCTCTCTCTCTCTCCCTCTCCTCTCCCTCTCTCTGAAATAAAGTAATATTGTCAATTAATTAATTTAACTCGTGATTATTTATTGTAAACGTTTCTCTTTTCTTTGGATAATATTTTTTCTCGTTTGGTACTTCGTCTGTTTCCTTAGTAGCTCGCTTTTGTCGTCTTCTGCTAACACAAAAGAAATTAATGACAGCGTTTTTCTTGTTTTGAAAATGAAATTTCAAATTGATTTTTTATTTAGCAATCGGGTATTCAAAAACATGACTTAATATATATTTTTTAAATTAGTGTTCAGGTAATCAATAATTCGTATGTTGCAAATAGGTAATATGTGTTGGAAATAGGTGAATGGGGTGTTGACCTAAGTTGACAATATCACAACTATTATTGACACTCTAAAAATTTAATTGTGTTGTGAATAATATTAACATGTGATAAATGTGATTGTGTAAATCCTATGTAGATATGAATTGAGATATTCTGAATCTCTTAAAGTTACATTCCTATTATGATTGTACTTGTTTCACTATAAATAAAGGCACTAGGCATGAACAATATGTACTACAATTCTTCAAGCCCTTCTCTCTTTCTCTCTATTTTTCTCTTGGCCGCACCCTTCAATAAAATAGGGCACAACAAATTGTACACTTTTCATAAGAGTATTTTTCTTTCTAAACGTAAAAAGTTTAGAGTGCACAATTAGATTTTTGGAATGTCAATAACAATTCTATTTTCATATATAGGAATCGTTTTTATACTGGTGTAAGACTATTAGGCTATCTCCATTGAGCTGAAAAATTTGGAGTCAAAAGCCATATTTAACTCCAAATTGGACACAATTGCTCTCTAGTGCACTGGAAAAATTAAAGTTATATATGACTTTGGAGTAAGTGCAAAGTCATATTTTATTGAGGTTTAACTCTAAAATTAAAAGTGGGATTTTCATTGAATTACACAAAAAATTATTATTATTTCAAAATTTGATGGCCAACTTCCTGTATTTAATACTATCATTCAAATGTATACCATAAATTCTTGCTAAACGGCTATTTTATTTCAAATAGTTGCTGCCATTTTTTCGTCCATAGAGTTGCACCTAACATGTATTCAACGGCCATAACCTCTATCTTGCTAAAAATTAGTAACGACTATTTCTAAAATCCCCTATAAACATACCTTTCTTTACATTCAATCCAATTAGCTTCATCACAACATGGAAAACACTCTTACTCGAGCTAGGAAACCAAAAGAGCCAAGAGTTATATCGTTTTCTCATGAAGAAGATATTGCTATTTGTAAGGCTTGGCTTTGTATCACTCAAGATGCTTTTACTGTGGAATCAACAAGGAGAACGCCGATTATGATTTTTTATGTCATGCAATAGAATGTATGTGTTATGGTGGTTTATGATTCGATATAAAATAAAAATAAAGCAAAAAATTAGCTTTAAGTTCAAAGTTATAAGTTAAAAGTCAAAATGTACATTGAAGATGATATAACTTTTGAAATCAAATTTAATGTCAAATATGATTTTATAACTCTTAACTTTACGCCAGAACATTGGAGATAGCCTGGTTTGTAGTTAAAAGTTATATTTAACTCTAAATTTGACTCAATATAAATCTAGAGTTAAAAGTAGCACCCTACCTTTAGAAGTTACAAAAGTTATATTTAGCTATAAAATTACTTAATCCTTGTGTAATGCATAAAAGTTAAAAATCAAATTAACTCTGCATGCATTGGAGATATAAGAACTTATATCATCACATTTATGGATCCAGATATAATGGTTATAAGCATTTCATGCTTATATGAATCTAACCATTAATGGTTAAAGGTCAAATTTGCGTAAATATGGAATGCTTGTAAGCATTCTAGCATATTTCCATATTTATAGTCAAATATGACTTTACAACTTTTTAACTTTTTCGTTTTGGAGTGGAGAGAGTCTAAACAACAATATTTATAAGAATCAACATGATACTCGTATAACATGTCATATTACAACATCTACTACGTCCAGTGTTACGGAATTGGGAACATATGCTCAATGATCAATGATCATAGGACGAGAGAATGGTGGTAATAGTTCATTATATGAGGGGCAAATCCATAATAGTCTATGTTTTTATTTGTTTTCTGTAAGGGAATTAATCACTTTGGTAGATATTAATTGAAAGTTTAGTTCATTAGTTGGAAAGAGTGAGCATTTACATTAGAACAAGGCTTGGCTACTGACAATTCAGCAGCTACTCCCGTGTGAACACGTGTCCACGTTTTGATTTTTTTAATCAAAACTTGGACACGTGTCCACACAGAATTGGGTATTCAGCAGGAGCTCCTGCTGAATTGTCAACAGCCAAGTTATTTTCTTTACATTACTTGGTTAACTCATGATATTTTCTTGATAGTAATTTTCAAATACCTCCAGGTCCATGGCATTCTTAAATTAGAAGAAGATTTTTGTTTCAATCAATCCAAGACTTGAAGCCTCGAGCCTCATACTTTGGATTAGACTCAAGACACTGTATTAGTGGACTCAGTATTTTGTTTATGTCAAGACACAAAAAAAGTAAGAAAATTACACAAGCACCATTTTAGGGGTGTGCACAATTACTATTCAACTGTAAATATTGTCAAGTTACCTATGTCAGACTCATGTTTAATTTTAATTCAACGGTAGGTGGTTATTTAACTTTTGTTGGTGTACTTTCTCCTTCACAATTTAATTAAGATCGAACGGTAAATGACTATGATTTTCTTAAACCCTAAGGTCTAACAGAAACTGAACTAGGGTAAATAGTTCATTTTCATTTTATGAAGATGCAAGACTTCTGGGTTTTGTGCCAATTTGGGCACAGGTGAGATTCTCACTACTGAGCTATGAAGATGCAAGACTTCTGAATTTTCTGGGTGTCATGGTCCTCACCCCTTCAAAGGAAGGTAAGTGACTCGCACGCGACCATTGCCGAAGAGCTAATCTCACCTAATCTTTCTCCATTTTGTCTGAAAAAAAAACTCATATAGCTTTCCAAAAGCTCCAAGGGCTTCACAAATTAAGTTCATTACATACATCCCATTATTGTTTTTAAAATTTTTGTCTTGTAATGTTTGAACTAGTTCCAAGCTTCAATTTTCAAAAGACAAGATTTATGTGGAGTTTTTTTTGTCTTCGTTAGAAATATTAAAAACTTTGACCTCACTAGTTTATGTTTTTTATAACTAACAAGACACACAAAATTTCAAATGAAAATGGTTATCCTAGGGCATGTTTCAATGGGAATTTCTAGTATATTTCGGAGTATAGGGTACAACAAGGCATAATAGAATTTTAAAGATGGATAATGCTTGTGTCCCCTCATGGGAGGACTTACTTGTCCCCCACTTACGATTAATGAAAATTTACCATCCGAACATTATAATTGGAACCGTTCATTCTCTTTATTATCATCTAAAGATCATATCTGAAAAAATAATTCAATTTGAAAATCGTTGAGTCATCTATACATGTTAAACCAATCAACGATTTTGGTAACAAGTAGCATTCTCATGATGAACCGTCCATTTGTTTATGCATATGAATGGCTAAAAGATCTTCAAATTAAATAATTTTTTTCATATATGATTTTTAGATGATGATAAAGAGAATGAACGGTTCCGACTATGATGCTCGGACAGTAAATGTTCGTTAATCATAAGTGGGAGGACAAGTAAGTCCTCTATGGAGGGACACAAGCATTATCCTTTGAAGATTTTCAACCATTAGGATATGGTTCAACCTAAACTATATCTTTAACAGTTTACTACTTATAATGATTTCACAAGAAAATTGAGCATTTAAATAAAATTTGTTACAATTAATATTGACATAGTATGATTGTGTAAATCCTAAGTACAAATAAATTAGGAATTCTTCGGGATCCAAAAGATCTTTCCTTGTACAACTTGTATTACTTGAAGAGCAAGTTTCTCTCCATCTTATAATTATAAATAAAGGCACTAGGCGTAAGGAATATCATCTTACAATTTCTCAAGTCGTTCTCTCTTTCTCTCTTTCCTCTTGCCGCACCCATTTTCTTCCCTCTCTAAATTTAAGTCACAACAAAATTCTATTTTTTTAATCCCTTGAATTGTTATCTAGTCATTAAAAAAGATCCGCACGAGTGACATTAAAGAATATTTTCATCTAATTACAATAAGAGGTTGACAACATATCTCTGAATTCTACTTCTCTTGCCTCTTCAGAGGCATTTAGATTTGAGGGTCTAAATAAGATCCTTTTAGATTATAATCTGAATGGTTTTGTGAATCTAATTTAGGTCTAAAATTAAATATACCAATTAAATTTAGCAATTACTACATTTAAATTTTAAAAAGGAAAATTTTTGTAATCATACACTTACAACCAAAACTCACACAAACAACCCAAAATACGCCACAAATGTAACTTTTATACACATAAGTTATTTTAGAAAAGAAAAATATATAGGTACACATAGATATGTATAGGTACAAATTAAGCTATAGGTGCGCAAATATATACATAGGTACATAAGTTTGTACGCACACAAATATATATATGTGTGTGTGTGTATAGAAAGTGTGTAGATACATAAATCGCTCTACACATATCAACATGCAGAGAAGTTGTTATCTATACATGGATAAGGATAAGACGTAGGTAAAAAATGCAATTATACAGATATGAAAACCTTACTACATAATCATGATCATAAACATATTCATGAGTATGTACGTACACATGCAATAAAAAGCTTTTCTTTTATGTACATATATATATGACTCCAACTAAAAATTAGATTTTAAAAATTCAAATTATAACTAGGCTTGAAATCAGGAATGAATAAAATTAGGCTCGAAAAGTCAAAATTCAATATTTAGTCTTACACTAGGTTTTAAAAAAAAAAAGGATATTATCTGAGAATTAAACTCTAGTTATCTGAATATTTAAATCTAACACTTGAATTGTTATATATCTAGTCATACTACACTCTAATAAACACTTAAATCAAGATCAAAGAAAATGTAAAAGACTAGAGTGCAAAACTAACTTAATAAAAATAAAGAATATTAGTGGAACTATTACACACTCCGACCCAGATATTCAAGTGGACACCAAAATTGAGGCATGGTGGCCGACACCAGAGAGTGACGAAAACCATAACATGCAAGTGAAGTGTAATTTGTAAAGAAAATTTAAGGGTTGAAAAAATGAAACGAGAGTAGAGTGTGCAAAAGTGTGAAGGACTTTTAATAAATGCATGTAATGCTAATCAAAGCATCTAGTTACTAATAGCAGAAGTATAATAATGTAACACATTCGAAGATGTTAATTACAAAATTACTAAGGAAAGTCCCTACTATGAAGAGGGAAGACTATGTCACCACACCTTGACTTCAAGAGCTCCAAAGCCTACTAAAACTTGGAGGGGTGCAAAACAGAAAAATGTGAGTGGGCAAAAATAAATGTTTCTAAAATCATTTCTCTTTTGAACATATTAACCCCTCACTGTAAAAACCCGTTTAATAACCAAAAATCATACTACATAGTAAGTATGAAAACCAAGGTAAAAGTGAAAAATCATTTATTTCACAAGACGGGTAAATAACGTAAAATCTCAATATAAAATCATTCTGAAGAATCCAACAAGTGGAAATCATAGAACTCAAAGTGTCACACGTAAAATCCATAGTACAAGGTACCATGGCATCAGTGAAAAGCAGGTATATCACATAAATCACCAAATAAACAAGTATGGCATGCTCATCAGATAATGCAGATACACGAGCTCATGCAAAGATATTCTGACATGAACAGGCTGGGTGTATTAATCTATGCTCGAGTACTACATACATGTGAAGATAGCACTAAGCGCATCACAACGAGTCCTAGATGTGTAAACAACTAGAACAGGCTGGCACCTACTATCGATCCAAATTGAACGTGTCAGTGCAATATGAACATACACATGAAGCTGGTCCTGGCCTCGAACAGTACTATAGACACCGTGCAAGCAAATCTTAAATAAGCGGGTATATAATATGAAAACATGCCATGGCTAGTGTCTTAAATCTCGTATCTCAAAATAGGGTATCGCATAAAGCGTATCGTTTCTAAAGTATGGCGAGTAGTAAAATGTTCCAAGGTGAGGTTCACAATATCATAAATCAAATCACCGATATCTCACTAAAACATTTGAAATTCTAAAACAAGGTAAGGCAACAAGGCATAACATAAAGCCAATTTCAAAACATATACGTAGAGATATAATTTAGAAGGCAAAGCCCACTCATTGCGACCGTAGTCTTAATCCCCTTGCTTGTATGTTTTTCGTAGTCCTCGGTGTACCACTCCTAAAGTAAAACAACATTTACTTAGTATACTAAACAACCACTACGAAGAATAACAGAAAACAGAACTCAAACTATAAATTTCAGTGTTCAAAAACTAACTTGCTCTACTGTGGGCCACTGTGCGCTGTCGCACGCGCCGCCGCAAGATTCCACGCAAGATTTTAACTGAAGATTCCATCAGTTCTGGAATATTCCATCAGTATCAACGAAAGATTTTAACTGAATATACCTTAGAATATTCTGACTCAAATTCGAGTTCAGGTCGGGTTGGCGGGTTGGTACCAGGCTTTCGGGTCGGGTTGGCGAGTCGGTACCAGGCTTTCGGGTCCGATTCGCCTAATCGCCGGTTTCTGCAAATTTGGCTGGAAATCTTCATACACTCATCACACCACCGTTGTTGGTCTGTCGTCCAATATGAGACCAAATTTGGACTCCTAGAGTTGAGATGCTCCTAAAGGTTGAGGTTTTGAAGGTTGATTTCTTGTTGTTTGGCCGGAATCATTTCGTTGGCCTTCGATTTTCCCGCCGAAAACTGGAGACCGTTAATCCTCTTCAATCTGAGCCATTTTTGCACCAAATCACATATGCAACACATCAAACTTCATCTACTCAATGAGACAAGAAGAATGGTGGTGGTTTTAGGTCTTACCTTTTTGTCGGAAAAAGGTGGAAACTCGACGGGAAGTTCCTCCTCGTCAGAGCTCGTAGAATCCATGTCTAGGGTCCGATTTTTACAAAATAAAAGTCGGAAACGGGTTCATGGCGAGGAGAGGATTCGTATGACAGTGGTTGGGCTGTCTGGTTCGTCGAAGAACTGCGGCTCCGCCGCCGTGGTTGTTTGTGTTGGTTGGGGGAAAGACAGGAGAAGAATGAGAGAGAAAGTGAGAGAAATAAGTGAGAGATAGTGGAGCGGACGGGGAGAGAGAAGTGGGTCCTAGAGGACCCAAAACAAAAACAAATTTAACCTACGAGGAAAACCAAATGATGAGAATGTCCTTGAACTTTAAAGTTCCGAAGGATATTGGTTTCAACTCCGAATTTTGTTCCGCTTGCTCCCACGCGTTCGTAACGAAGAATACTACAAGAAAATACTAGAGGCATAATTCATACGTGTCACGACACGATGGTCAACAAAAGTCAACACTTACCCTTCTAGGGGCATTTTGGTCATTTCATACCTTTGAGGATTAAAATACACTAAAATTCCGGACGGGTCATAACAAACTACGCCTCACAATGTTCATGTATAGTAGAGCCTATCCCCTTCATCGATCCATATGTTCATTTTAAATTGCAAGGCAGAAATTTAATGAACATTGGAGGAAGGGTGGTTCGAACTTGAGTGCAAGGCAAAATGCTCTTAAACGCTGAAGTATAAGTCTTTTACAATCAAACCATTAGATTAGATCAAATTTGATTTAGTGATGTGAAATTAAATTGCACACAAACTTAAACCCTATTAATGTAATCGTAGTATATGAAAGTAGGGATCGTTCTAGGCCAAGGATTAACTAGGGATGCTAATCTACACTAACTAGACTCAAAAACATAAAACTAAGTTAACTTGACTCAAAACAGGTACTATAAAGGAATTTGGACGAAAATTCAATTAAAAAGACTCAAAATATTAAATGGGATTGTGTTTTGACGAAATTAAACTTAAACAAATTAATTAGCAAGAACGAATGAAAAGGTGATTGACAAACGTAAAAAGCTAGCTGGAAGGTCCTTCTCCACACCTGACACATATGCATACAAATCGATCTCCAGTTATTCTCTCAATAAACCATGAATCTCAACACCCCAAGTTAATTAGGTACGCTTAAATTAACCTTCAGATTTTCCTAGATTCATTGAATTGGACGGGATACACGCAACGCAACCAAATTATCCTTATCAAGTTTTCTAACTATGAAAAGCATGATAGAGATACATATCAAAGGTCATTAAGTTCTTTGAAAACCATAAGCATTGACAAGGTATTTGTGACTATGAAAAGCATGACACTCCTACCAGGAATTCACTTAACGCGATCGTGACTAGCAACCTCCACTACTTGTGAATATAAGTTTCTAACGATTAGGTGAAAGTCCCTTATATTCTAACATCAAATTCATGCATCAAATTCATACAAGAATAAGTTTTCAATCAAACAGTTAAGCAAATTGCATTTACGATTTATGAAATTATAACTGGATGTAATCAATTCATATCACCTATATGTTCATGGCTTTGAATTCGCCTCTAGCCAAACAGAAATTAGTTACTCATGATTACAGTGAAACAAAAACTACCAAAACTAAACATAGATAGAATACACCTAAACCCTCCAAGGCTGCGGTACAATCTGGATCTTTTGACTTTTTGGCTCTTGTGTGCTCCCCCCTTTTCCGTTGTCAAATTGGTTTTCTTATGTATCTTGTGCGTCTCCAAGTGATTCCATTCTCAAAGGATTCTAAGGCACGGTTTTTTACAGAGTTTAGACTTCCTTAGAACTCCTTAATCCATCTGAATTAAGTGTAGAAACACGCACAAACAGCTGTCACGTTATCTTCCTTGAAACCCAATCCGACTGGGACTCTTCTGCCTGTTTCGACCTTCAGTCACTAAAACGGCGATAACTATTTGTAGAAGTATCAGAATCGTGATCTGTAAAATCCTGTGGAAACTAGACATCCAAAGCTTTCCAACCATATATGGAATGACACGTAATTCGTTCTGAGTTAATCTAGGTGCTCTGTCGAACTTGCCTGTTATGCATAGAACTGTCCACTTTCCACTCGGATTCCACTTTCTTGCAATCTGCTTGTCCTCTGAACTTCTATCTTTACTCATTAGCACATTCCTAGCCTCATATGAACATCAAAAACGTCCATCCATCATGCTCCAAACATGTGCTATCCAGTCCAAGCCCAAAAATGCTCTAAAATGCTCCAAAAGGCCCGTTTTTGTCAACTTTGTCACTTGGACCTACAAATATACGAAAATAGCTTAAAACACTTTAATAAACAAAAACTAGCTAAATAAATGCAAGGAAATTGGCTAACGAAGTCGCATAAATATGCTCGTATCATTTAGTTTTCGTATGAGAAAAGAATGAGAAGGAAATGACATATATTGTTGTGTCTTTTTTTTAAATATTTTTTGTTATATATCATTTTTTTAGTGACCAAAATTCCCATCTAACATGTAACATGTATTAGGCATTCTTCTTCAACCCTCTGAGTGTCGAATTCGAACTATCTCTCTCACCATAATTTAGATGAATAGATTATCTATTGTTTGTCAAAAACCAAAGACCAAGGCTATGATTGTCATTTTGTTATTTATTAGTGATTTACCTTTTCTTCCTTCATTGTGGGAGAACTAATTATACTGTATATATTAAGTGAACAAGGTCTTACATATGTATGGTTAAATTACAAAATGCCTCCTCAACTTTTAGCTTTTTGCAATATCATACAACATCTTTCCAAATTTTTGATTTCATACAACGACTCCCTTTTTCTTATCAAAATCGTACAACCGTTAGAAAATATGTTAGATTTTCCGTTAAATGATGACGTGGCAAATGCATGGCCTATTTTTTGCTGACGTGGTAGTTAATTGCTAACGTGGCAAATGTAAGGCCCATTAAAAAAAAAACACAATAAGCCCACCCTCACCATAAAAAAATGTGGACCCTATCCTCTACTCCAACACCTCCCTCCTCCTCGCCATCCTCAATCTTCTCGAATCCTCTTTCATCTGCGTCTTCTCCTCTCCCTTTCTCACAGACGACACAGACCACCACCACCACAAACTGCAGAGCTCCATGAAAATCAAACCACCACAATCATCAAACCACCACTACTGTCAGATAACCATGTGACCATGACTTGAAACAAAATCCCATCAAATCCAAATCCATGCACCATTCCTGCCTCCTTCCCCCACGCCAACGTCGCCATCACTATTTGCAGAGAACCTTGTGTCACATCCCGAACCGGCTCCGCCGTGGCACGATATTGTCCGCTTTGGGCCTACGCCCTCACAGTTTTGTTTCTGGGAACTCACGAGCAACTTCCCAGTGGGTCACCCATCATGGGATTTATCTAGCCCAAACTCGTTTAACTTTAGAGTTCTGATGGAATCCAAAGCTAGTGAACTCTCAAAAGGCATCATGCAAAATGGAGGTAAGCATGTACATGTAAGGCACATCACCCCCTTTCCGTTGATCAATGTGGGATGTCACAATCCACCCCACTTAAGGGGAACCCGGCGTCCTCGACAACACATCCGTACTAAACTACAGAGTGGCTCTAATACCATTATGTTACATCCCGGACCGACTCCGTCATAGCACGATATTGTCCGCTTTGGGCCACTCCCTCGTTTATGCGAACTCATAAGCACTTCCCAATGGGTCACCCATCATGGGATTGCTCTAGCCCAAACTCGCTTAACTTCGGAGTTTCGATAGAATCCAGAGCCAGTGAGCTCCCAAAAGGCCTCGTGCTCAATGAAGGTGAGCATGTACATATAAGGCACATCACCCCCTCTCCATTAGTCGATGTGAGATGTCACACCTTGTTCTTGCCGTTTGATATGCCTAGCCAGCGCACCTCTGTGTCTAGGTATTTGAATTCAAACCCAAAATTCCAAATTTTTGAAATCCTAGATCGTTGTCTGATCTGCCTAGCCCGAGGATAGTCCAAGCTCAAAACCAACTCCGTGGAAGTCCACACTCTCATTCCCGCAACCAATCACATTGGAAAACTCACCCGACCTGTAATTCAATCCATTCAAAAACTCCAATGCGCTGGAGCTGCTCAAGTCACCAGACAACGCCCATCTAGCCACACACTCTACACCTCTCTCCTCAAATCCAATCACCGACGTTGGCGAGACCGTTGTTTACACTCAAAATTGTCATGTTTACCCCTATTTTGGTCTAAAGCCAAATTATGGCATTATATGGGGGTTATTGTGAAATTAGGCCAAACTTACACCAAGATATTTTGGGTATCTGCAAGTGGATAGTTAATTAATGTTATCTATCTTTGTGCAAGTGGATAGTTAATTAATGTTATCTATCTTTGTGCAAGTGGAATTAGGTTGAGGTGCGTGCATCAAGTTGGGTTGCTTTCACATTGGTTTTGCTCTCTATATATTAGAAGCAAAGGCAGAGAGCTGGGGACACTCAACCAATCAAACAAAATTCAGAACATACATGGTCTAAGGAAAGCCAACCTTTCAAACACCAAAGAGGAAAACCTCTCTCTTGAAAGCCAAGAAGTGGCATTCATCAGTTCATACAACCCAGCAACAAGCTTTCATAAGCCTATATAAGGCTTTAAGCAACCAACCATTCACAAAGCTTCGACAACTTGTGTTAAAGCTTTTAGATCAGGAAACCCCCGATCTTAGAATTAGCTCTGCCACTTCTCTTTGTGGTATCGATTAAGCCTGGGAAAGAATCTCCTTTAGGCTATTCTCTTCTTCCCAAAGAGTCGATGGGCATAAAAGCCAATTCGATGGCTTTGTCTTCAAGTCGATGGGCATAAAAGCCAACCCGATGGCTTTGTCGATGGCTTTGTCTTCAAGTCAATGGGCATAAAAGCCAACCCGATGGCTTTGTTGATGGCTTTGTTCTCAATTCGATGGGCATAAAAGCCAACCCGATGGCTTTGTCGATGGCTTTGTCTCCAATCCGATGGGCATAAAAGCCAATTCGATGGCTTTATATGCAATCCAACCACACTTTGGTTGATGTTTACAGCTTTGTTTACTTATTGTATTTACTTATTCGTAAACTTTCAATTCAGTTTATATATGTTTACTTTGATGCAAACTGTATTTTCTTTATTTACTGCTTACTGTCTTTATTATTAAAGCATTCGGATTGAATATAACCAGTTTATATCCAATCTATATTTCAAACATATAAGCCTTGTTATATATATCTACATAACAATTAAAGTCCTTAACAGGCAAGGCAAATAAAGAACATAAGTTGAGCCTCTCACTTAAAGGCACAATCTTTTGGTTATAAGTTAAATAGCGCAATCTCAAATCACACACATACACCGTCTGCTAGCGGTACCTAGTAGTGGCACGCTCGCAATCTCCCAATCAGTGTTCATATAAATCACTAGGCCTACAACTAAGCGCCGTGTGAATTTATTTGCGCGAACAACCGTCTATTCAGAACCTTCCAACTTCTTCATGCAATCCTCGCTGCCCCAATCGGTAAAAAAAAAAAATGTCTGTTGTTCGAAAAAAAGGGGTCCAATCCCAAATTGAAAACATATTTGCATGTTAATGAAGGAGTTCCAAAGGCTTGTTGTTCGCGACTCCACCGTCAAGGCTGGGATAGATAAGTTGGCTTGTGTGTATTCAGTGTCAGGTCTGATAATGATTAGCGAGTAGGAGAGTTGGTTATGGTTTTGGTGGTGAAGGGAGGGGGGAAGGACGGTGATGATGGATGGGTTGGTGGGGGTGGGGTCTACTATGTTTTTTTTCAAAAAAGGGCCCTGCATTTGCTACGTTAGCAAAAATAGGTCCCTGCATTTTTCACGTCATCATTTAACAGAGAAACTAACAGATTTTCTAACTGTTGTACGATTTTGGTAAGAAAAAGGGAGTCGTATAAAATTAAAAATTTTGAATGATGTTGTATGATACTGGAAAAAGGCTAAAATTTGAGGAGGTATTTTGTAGTTTACCTACACACACACACATATATATATGCATTACTTGGAAGACATATTTACAAATCTTCATAAGTACTATTTTTTATATAAGTGATATTGGAGGAAGAGTCGTTCGAACTCGGGAGGTGTAAGGGAGAATGCTCTTTATCAATTTGAGCTACAAATTGCTCGATTAAGTACTTATTTAGCTTGACAATTTGATTACATAATGTGTCCATACTCCATATACATGACATAAAACATTACTCTACATAAAATATGTAAAAGAGAAGAGAACAAAAATTTTTAATAATAGAAACACCCTTTATTTATACAACAATGTATATACACTAAGGGGTGGAGAAATAAATTAGTACCAAACTTTTTATTCATGAGATTTGAATTTAAGAAGTCTCACTTAAAAGTAAAGGAGAATACCACTTGTTAATGCTCAAAACTGGGAGGTTGACAAAAGTAGTATGGTCAACTCTTAATGAGCTCGGGATATAAGACTAAATTATTGACAAAAGGATTTAAGTGGTTCATCCTCAAAAATGGGCTATGTCCACTGGAGTAGTCTGATATATATTTGATGTGGATTACAAAAGTGCCCTACAATGTAATGCAATTTTTCTCCTGTGGATCCGACCGCTTATAAGGGGTACTTGGCTCCTTTATATAGGCCATAAGTGAGCCCCAAAAGTCATGGGCTTTTAAATCTCTCGCTGCCCTAGCATTTAATGGGCCAAACACGTAAGCACGACCTATAAGCTACTTCTCCATTGCCCATTTGACATATGGAGAATAAGTGACATTTACACATGGTTATTTATATGGTTTCTTTGGTCGACACGTACCGAGCGCAACGCTTGTCAAAGAGTGGTTGAAAATTACTTTAGCCGAGCATTAGGCCTGACAACATTTACGCCCCTTCATAGACTTCTGTTATCTTCGATGGCAAACGCGTGGTCCAGAGTTGATGTTTGGGCAAACCTGCCATTGGGGCTCCATGCCATAAAGTTGTCAGGCTTACCAACTGTCTTAAGTGGTCGGAAAGTACTTTAAGTTTTGTGCTCGTCCCTTCTTGTCGGCAAACAGTCAAAAGCTCAAAGCGATCGTTCGATGGCAGTCGTCTTCGTTGTTGCGATAGTGTTTGTCTATTGGGTTCCTTGGACTTGCTTGTAGGCCTAATGTCCTGATCTTTTTCATTCTTTAGTGGGCTCTTTTCAGGCCTATCTCATTAGGCCCAAAGACAACTATATATTATTTTAATGAATCTAAAAGGATCATGCGTTAACACCACTAGACCGTAGTAATAATAAAAGTTCAAAGAGATCTATATAAAACAAAACAAGATAAAATATTGTTTACCAATCTAAACAATAAACAAAAGAGAGAAATATTTGTGAAACAAATTCAATTTAATATTGAGGCTTACGGATGGATAGTCAATGGGTGCCCATGGGCATGAATACTTCATATATCACCATCACAAGCACAAACATCACCACTATCCCCACCACAATTAGCACATATCTAGACTTAAATGGACTTCCATTTAACTAAATGGGTACTCGTTGACCTTATGATGCCATCTGTCATTTAGACAACTAATCAACACGTCGCATGTTGATCTTTCTCAAAAGTAATACTCAATTGTTTCATTATTGAATAGAAAACTAGAAAGTCAGTCTTAATTTAATAAAAGATTAAAAAAAATTGGGATATTGTCGTTGTTCTTGTGTCATATCAATTTGAAACCGCTTTACGTTGAATACCTCGTATCAATGGCCATAATGTCGGCCAAACATATCATTTTATTTTTGTTCACTTTGTTAGATTTTTAGGTTGGGTCAAACTTTAATAGTATGGTACGTACTATTAAATGATTTAAGAATTATTTGAGGTTCACTGCAAATTAATCTGGAACCATTCAATAGTCGGACTATTGAATGGTACGTACCACCCAGATCTTTCCGATTTTTAGTACACAATTTTTTTTTTTAAGTAAAATAAATGTACTAAGAAACGATTATGACGTATATAGGACATGATAGACATGTGAAACGTAAGCAAGAAGTCACACACGCGAAAAGAAATACCACAATTTCACAATTACAAAATTATCAAAAATACAATACAATTCATTAACCACGAGACTCACATCTAACAACACATGAAAAATAACACTCACGCGAACTAAACCTTGCAAATCGTAGAACCATTGTAAGGACACCACGAGAAAAAGACGGCACAAGAAAGCAAGAAACATGGCGGCAGAAGCTTCCTTGGAACTTGGACATTGGTGGATTGGCCGCTAAAGATTGGATTCGAACTCCAGTCATAAAACACTATTCCATTGCAAAAGAAAGCTTTTTTATTTCAACCTCTAAGCATTGAAATGAGATCGAGTCTTCCATCAATTTACACGTATGTTCGTGTGATCATGCCCGTTATTTTTGCCTAATTTATTCAATTTTATGGCCAAAAATAAAGAAAAGTGTGTAAAAATCAGTTCCCGATTAAGTTAACATTCCTAGTTTATCGATTCCACACACGAGTTCAAGAAATCAACTAAGTTGTTTAAAAAGAACCAAGATGATTAGAGTCTAAAAGAACATCCAGAAATGAAATGAAACAATAAACATTGTCCCAAACAAAATCTAATTATCCATGACACAATTATTCCGATCCTCGTGTACAAAACACGACATTAGTGCATCAAATCGCGGATCAATCAAAATAAAAGACCCACCCCACTCCAACATTTGATGCATAGAAGTTTGGCAAATGAAGGAATGCCAACTAACGAGTACATTAACACAGAAAACAAGCTCCACAAAATATAAATGTTTGCATAAATTAAAAACAAGTGACAACAAGGATGTACTGTATGAAGTTTGAGAAAATCCAGAATCAAATTGTACGGGTCAAAGTATATCCGGGAACGATTAAACTTTCCCTGGCACAAAAGATTCAAGAACTATATAGGATCTTTTCAGACTGGAGGGCTCTGCTCCTTCAAAAAATTGTTTCAAGAAGTCTCCAAGGAGTTATTCTTTAGGTGCGGCAGACCAGAACACCAGAATGCGTTCGTCCAACCAATGGTTAATAATCTCGTCCTTTGTACGGCATTTCCTGTAAAGACAAATCCAAAACAAAATACATAAACATCTTAAAAACCGGTTTTAACATAAAAAGCAATAAATGGTAATCTCATTCACCAAATATGGCGTCCAATGAACTCGAAAGAGGTTGTAGGAATACCTTTCACGCATGTAACAAAAATTATAATTTCTTCTCTTTTGTTCTTTTATATATGAATGACTGAATTTATAATAAAAAAGAGTTCTAGATCAATCAAGAGACATAATTTCAGAACATCATGAAATTGCTTACAGGTTGGTAGTTTGGCATGTATACGACTTGCCTAGGATGGCCAACAAGCATCTGTTGCCCATACTGCAATTAAATGAAGATATGTAATTAATGCCATGAATTAGCATTGTGCTATTAACATAATGTAAAAGAAATCTCACATGACCTCAAAAATGAAACTACAAGAATCGCACCTGAGGCCCATTTGGATGAAAATAGGCTTGGGGTGCTTGCATTGTCTGTGGATTAAACATAACGGGTTGGTGTCCGAAAGAGGGCCCAACCTGCAAATATGAAGGGCGTTGTGAATTCTAATTTGCAAAATCAATAACGTATACAGAAATTAAGCGCTTCATCACGATCTGTACTGCAATTCTCTTTGGCTTTATTCTTATCCTTTTCTTAGGGCAAACCCTAACTTTAAAAACGAAAAGGAAACTTATATCTAATGTGGTATTATAGAAAAATAAATTTTAACCGGTAGTCATAACTAAGAGATGAGGGAGGGTGGGGGGCTAATGGATTAGGATGAGGATAGGTCCAGAGTTCATTGCCCTCCAATGTAACAAAAAAAATGTAATCAATCTATTTATGTTTTCTTTTAAACAGATCACACGTTTGAATAAGGAAAAACAATTTAAGAACTCAAGAACATTGGAATCTAACTATAACTTTTAAATAATTTGATTCGTCGGATTAGACAATGCAGTCTAATTTTTGAGCTGATAGTAGATGGTATTTGCATTTCATATAAAGGTTTATGTGAACAACAGTGTCTTCACTCATGATAAACTAAGATTTCAGTCTACAGCGGCATCACAACAAACATTTTCTTTCTGGAAAGATGAAAATAAAACAGTTGAATTGACAGTTGCCTCTTATGGGCCAACGTCTACGTGAGAACCTAAAAATAAGGGGGATAAAAAGTAAAAGAATATGTTGAAGTACTTACTCCAATGCCTACAGGCATGCCCGGCATATGTGGTACAGCAGGTGCACTAGTTGGATAATAGAAGGAGCCATCAGACACTGGGGATGGAGGCCTAACAGGCGCTGGAGATGGAACAAAACTCTTTGCATGCGGATTAAGTTTGAATTCCTGATAACAATATTTAAATTAAGAGAGGAGAAAGCAAAAGGAAGAGCTGGATACATCAGCTATCCACTAGACAAAAGTGCCTAGCAAGAGAGCATATCTATGATAATGATAATTGTTGGAACTTTGGGCATAAGATTAAAAGAAAAGATTGCATTTACGTCTGAGTTTGTATTAAATGTGGGATCACAGAAAACATAAAGGTATATCAATCACACCTTCGCATGGGGATTCAATGTTGACTTTTCAGAGGACAATGAACCCAGAGATGAGCTTGGTGATAAACCAGGTCCACCAGAAGCAGAGGTAGCAGCTGGGAATTCCGAATTGGAAGATGCAGAACTACCAGGTCGTCCATGAGAATTTACTGTCTGTGTTTGAACATGTGATTTGCCAGTCACTGGGTCACTAGAGCCTGTCTTCTCATGACCTTTTGATGAAGCCTGAGCAGGAGCGTAAGAGGCGGCACTGGAGGATAATCCCCCTTTATCAAACGCATCTTCCTTCCCATTCAATGATGGCTGTGAATCTACATCCCATAATCAACAAGATAACTTCACTACTACCGTAATGACAAATATTAAAATAATGCTAAAATGGCACTAAAACAAGCTTCTCATTCATATGGGAAGAGGGGAACAAGATAGGACAAGCTTCGCCGTGAATACTAAACCCACATCTAATAGTAACCACCCTATTAAGTCCAAGGAACCAAGAAACACATAATTTAGGGAAAAAGTATACAGGAAGAAAAAAAAATGGCACTCACCGTCTGGTTTTGACGTTTGATTGTCTTCAGCTAGCTGCATTGACAAGAACATAGAACAGAAGCAACAACTTTAGAGGCCAGTGGCAGTGAATCACAAACAATTATACAAGATTGTGAACACAAATACGGAACTCTCACTCACCTTCTGCATTACTACAGACTCAGCAGCACTATCTACATCTCCATGTTCACTGAATAATACAGCACATTGTTTAATAAAAAAAAAGTTGTGTAATCACATTAAAACTTATCTTACTTGCAAATATATATCATTTCGAGTTGGAAAAGAGATAAAAGACCTGCTTTCACCAGCTGTACTGGGGAAGCTCTTGAAAGGTGTTTCTGACGCCAGCTGTCTAGCATGGTCATAAGATCCAGAGCGAACATTTGACTCAGAACATTGTGTGTAATCCTGCATAAAAAAAATAAGACATATCATCAGCATTTAATCAGGAACTTATTATCAAAGCACATCATAAAATTCACATACAAGCACAAAAGAGAATCCATTCACAATCCCCAAAGTTGTATTAAACTTTGGACCAAACTAATGACTTAAAAGTAAATGATGATGGGATTATAATCAGGGAGAGCTTTATCATGCTTGTCAAAATAGACTCTTAGTTGCTTACAAATGGAACAACTAAGAATGCTTCAAAATAATGAATTTGTTCAGCCAGAATTTATAATAACCGAAGAAGAACTAGTGAGGAAAAATATTTGGTCTCCATTTATGAGCAGGAAATGATAAGAATATACCTACTTTCTCATCACAATTGGAAGTAAAGAAAAACAGAATGAGAGAAAATGAGTAAATTCCCTACTTCAGTAACAAAACACTTTATTTACGGCATGTGTAAAATTCCTACTAAATGGCACATCAATTTCAACAAAATAATCCGTAAATAGGTCAGAAACTAATCCCCCCTGGGCTAACTATGCTGACTATATTATACATAAGATTAGTGAGGGAACTACCACAAACGAAGAGCTTGATGGCGCCCCATTGTTGCTTTTTCCAGTAGTCCAGTCAATTGAACTCTTCCTTAAGGAACCAGTAGAATCTCCAAAGGTTTCAGTATTACGTGTATCCAACAAAATATCCTCATCTTCATCATATCCACTATCATCAACTACTTCCCCCCGATAAACAGAGGAGAATCTTGTCTCCTCATCGATATCCCCATGGAGGTGAATGCCTCTTTCCTGTAACAACAAATGAACATGCAAAACATAAGGGATCTCGACATCAAATGAATTTTAAAAAGCACAAAATTATCCAACAAAGCCTCACCTCTGCCATATGCAGATCAGGTGTATCCTCACCCTCAATTTCCCTTGCTATTCTTAAAGCTTCCCTTTCCAACTCTCTTGTTTGAGGGCCTTTCTCAAGTTTAGTTGTGTAAAGGTCCGCGTCAAATGTGCTTTTTACCCCAAATAATGTTTCATTTGTTTCAAATTGATCCCAGTTTCTGAAAGGAAAGGAATATAAGGAAAATATTGAGCAATCATAATATTTCTTTACAAGAGAAAATACAAGTACAAACATGCTTTTGCTTTTTTTGTAAAAATTAACAGGAATTCTCTGAGAGTTGAGCACAGGTCAATTAAATTCCAGAAACAACCAATAAGCCACAAGGCAACCACTGAAATTTGGCTAAAAAATCCTCTAATACCATATTACTCTACGGCCAGTATATTCTCTAAATCCATGTCTAACTTGCATCACCTCAAGCAATTTTTTTATACCATTAAGGCATCCATTAGAACCATATAGCTAACTCTAACTAGTGAATTGATTGGAATTTTGGTAACATACAAAAGCAGAGGGATATGCCCCCTTAAGGACCCACCCTGTAAAAGAATTTCAACATCATGGCAGGGAAAGCATCATCTCTTCAGAACATGTATGATGAAAGGCCTAGATTGCAAATAATGCTATCCCTCACATAGATTGTTATCTCCAATGACGGGATTCCACCACAGAAATTTTAACCACTAAACAAGTGCACCTGCCTTTAAATTAAGAACATTTTAAGGTTCATTCGCTAGTAATAGCTCCAAAGAAATGACAACTCAAAAGACCACAATGTTACTCAAAGCACCTTGGCAAGAAAACTTAACAAGAATAAACCAGATAGGATTATAGAATTATAGTCTTAGATAGTTAAAGCAGAACAAGACAGTTTAACACGAAACCTGAAATAGTAATGTTTAAAAAATAAAAGTCAGGTCCCTAGTATAAATAATAGTGTTCCAGATGGCACATATTCAAGTAGAAGCTATCTGACCAGTAGAACAATTACCAAGAGATTTGGGGAAAGAAAATTACTATAACAACCTATTCCAATGTCCATCAAATATATTTTCCAATTCAGGACATCGTGGATCATCTTCATCAGGTACCCACGGTTCCAGCTCTCTCTCAATCTCACCACGGCGGGATTGTGATATGAAGGAATCTATCATAAGTTCCTGATGTTTTTCATGTTGAACCTCATTTAACAATCCATCCCTCGTTATTGAGACATCCTGTCATCATTCATTTAAAATACAATTAGACCAAGAGAGACCAGAGAAACAAAATATAGAAATAGCTGCTTACTCTACCACAACATCTTTCTGCTTGTTATTACTTTTATAGACTACAACTAAGTGCCAGAGCAAGCGAATCAAATTAAGAAGAAAAAGACGGCCATCCCCCCCCCCCCCCCCCCCCCTCTTCTTCCCAAAACCACCAAAAAGAAAAGAAACCCCTTGAAAACTCAGCAGAACAAATGATGGTGATTCTGAATGCTATTAAGAATAATTTTACTTGGGTCAGCGAATAGCAGTAAGAAATGAAGCAGAACCTTTGCGATAACTTGGACAAGTTCTTTGGCAGGTATAATTAAAGTCTTTGAAGGAGCCTTGCTAACTGACTCTGTCATAGACTTTTGTCCGCGTACGGAACCATCCTTTATCATTCGTGCCATTTTCAAGATGATTCCTGAAAGTGACAAGTAAAATAATATTGGCAAATGCAAATAACCACATATAAAACTGCATGGAGCTGTGAAAAACAAATGGCAATTGGCAACACTATTGATGTTATACAAAATTTAATTATAACACTGATGATGAATACATGACCTCTCACCAAATGATCCAAAACAGATGCTAATGTAAATGACAGTCTCATAAGACAACCGCAATCAATTCAAACAGGAAGACAAACAAAAACCGTACATAAAAACCAAAATCAAATGAGCATACCAAAGTCTTTTTCAGCGTTTGTTGCATGAAATATTCCAGAGTATACAGATCCATTTTTCACCTGGACTTCCACATTATGCCCAATAAGACATGTGGTCATATATACTAATCGATCACGTGAAGGACTCTCAGAGTTTCCAGCTTTGCTGCCTGTTTCAGCACGTATAAAGTTAATAGGCAAGTTAACATAATATCAAGAAAAATTTATATCTACAAATTTTACCAGTACTTGTTAATCTGCTGTGGTTTGCTGTTCCAGACTTTGACTTATTCTCGACCCTTGGCCCCCCTTCTCTTTCACCTCTTCGACGGCCAAAACCGTTAGCAGAAGATTTAGGATGGGGAGCTGGTTGTGTATTCATCCTCAGTAGCAGCCTCTGACCTATTAAAAGGAACTCGAAAGCTGGTTAAGTCATATTGTTATAATAAAGGATGTCAGATGAGTGGTATATCTTCCAAAAAGTAAACATGGTGCTAATAGCCTAATACAGGAAGAAAGAAGCAAGGATGCTATACGAAGATTAGCGCACATGTATACAGATGGAAACTTGTATACGTTATAATGAAAACAAAAACAGATTACAAACAAGCATCATATCAATGGCTCCGAAATTCAGGTAAATTCTATCAAAGTACAGAAACTGAAAATGATCCCATGTGCATTGCTCTTCGTGGAAAATGAAAAGGAAATCATGTGCATGCACACATGCACAAAGAACCGCAGGCATGCAACACAAAATCAACAACCAAATAAAGTACACACATTTATTTCTCTTTAAACTAATGCACACCAGGGATGCAGCATTAAATTGAACAAGTTACCATTACTGATATATCTCAGAAAATTATCAACTTGAGCACAATTTTATCAAACAAAATTCTATCCCCAAACTACTGGCAACAATCTCTAAAATTCCAAGGCAAAACTACGTTCAAACAACGCAGACATTACAGTAACACTAAAAAGGATTTTTTTTTTCTTCAAAATAAATCAATATCTTGATAAATCATGTAAGCAAACCGAAATGAACTTAAAAAACAAACAAGGAAAAGAAAACTGAAAACAGACAAAACAAAGGCATTGCATAGTATTAGTTTCCACGAAGGTGGGGAAGAGTAAAAAGAACGATGCAAATTAGACACATGAAGTAAGATTGGAAAGGGTTTAAGGGGAAAGGGGGGCAATGCAGAAACAAATGCAACTACTTATCCGACAGAGAGCAAATAGAAATAGAAGTCTTTCTATGTTTTCAAATTTTTGGCACAACAAAATAACTGATTTGACGCAATACAACAAGCTCTAATCTTGGAATTCTCATCAAGCAAAAACCCAAAATTTACTGTAACTAAACATAATTAATTCGTAATGCAAGAAACTTTCTCATTTTCTTCCATTTTCCTCCATTTTCTCGACAACCAAACACAATATAAAACACAACAAAAAAATTGCTATTTGCGAAGCGAAATTAGAAAATACGATCCTTACCTTAATCAAGCCTATACTCCGAGGCTGCTTCCAAGCTGGAGGAGAAGATGCTGGGAGGCGCCGAACCCAGTGCGTTAGGGTTTGGTTCAAATTAGGGCTCCTTTAGGGTTTCGAAAGAGCGAAGCTGGCGTCGGATCCCGAATCACGAGACTGCTTAGAGAGAGAAAGAGCGACGGAGGGAGGGAGGGAGGGAGGAGGGAGGAGAGGGAGAGAGAGAGAGAGAGGGTGGTGAGTCGGTCGGTCTCGGTGTGATCGCAAGCGAGAAGAGGAAGAAGAAGAAGAAGAGCTCGAGATTTTGAAGAAGGTATGATGAAATAGAAACGAGGAGAAATGCGTAGGAAAGTGTGAGTTTTTCCCCTCTGGTCGGGTCTATGATAAAATAATAGACCTCGTCACTCCTAGTCCATAACTTCATGACAAGTTGGCTACATTTTTCAATTTTTTGGGGTTATCTAAATTTTTTTTTTTTTTTTTTTACCTTTTTTTTACTAATAAGCGATATTACCTAAAGAGAATCGAACACGAGGGTAATGGTAAATGCGCATAATTACTGAGTTACAAGCCGCTTAGAAATTTTTCTTTTTTACTAGAAGAGAGAGTGGAAAAAAAAATCTAACTTTAATATTTTGAATATATATCAACTAACTCTTAATCTAGTGATTTTTTTATTTTAATATTGAAAAAAGCGTCAAGATCGAGTTATCTTATGTATTAATAAAAGTTAACTCTTAAATGTAATAAAGTGTTTTACCACTAAAGTTAGAAGCCTTTACAACATTCATGGAAAGTTTTGCTATTTTTATGTCGAGGTTTTCTGTTTCTCGTGGAGAGACTTATTTCTAAATTAGTATGAGATTAGCTTGTTTGTCTTTAGATAAGTTTTGGTTCCAATCATTAAAGACAAACAATATTTAACTTATTCCGATGTTTTTTCAATTAAATTTTAATTTAATAGTATTTTTCTTTTCAAGTTTCAGAATGTTCTTAGTTCAAATTCTCCTTCCGCCCTAATAGAAAAAAAAAAGAACATAACTTCTCAATCTCCAAATTATTCATTTTTCCTTTGGGAAAAGAAGTCATAAAACTCAAGCGCTGTTATTTAATTTGTCATGCAGGGATGTAGGCATGCTGCTAGAAAATTAATATACCAATTAAACTCATATCTTTACTTCCATCCCTAGTATTTATTTTCTAAGATTTTACTTAAATTTTTGGTGTAAATGTGAAAGACATGATTTCCACGTGCCCCTTGAAGGAAAGTTTGAAAGCACTGAAACCACAATCTGTCCACTTTGACTCCACTAACTTTTTTGTTTTTCCCCACTAATATTTATTAAATATGCAATTTGGCCCTTGTGTTCTCAGGATTTTCTCAAGCAAGAGGTGAGGTTTTTGAGGCATTTCATAAGCCAAGAGACAAATTAAAAGTTTGGTGACTGAATCCGCTCCCATGCATCTTCTTTTCTAACACAACTCAAGATTGTTGGTTTTAGATTTAAGTGTTTAGAGAAGTTTTGTATGTACTTCGCGAACGACTACTTAATTTAGTAGCACACGGTCGTCACTTTGTTGAAAGAGATTTTGAGTTCAAATTTCATAGACGACAGTCATTGATTGATAAAAAATAAAATAAAAAATTGTATGTAACTGCGACAGAGAATTGATCACATAAAATAGTATCTCGATTTGCAAATTGTGAACCATAAAATGATGACAAAAAGCCTCTGGTATGAAGATATCCAACATCCAATTTTCATAGCTTTTTCTCGCCAAGTGAGTGAGTTAGTGTCCCCTCCAGGGGACAAGAAATGCAAAAAAGGGACTCTTATTCAGGACAAGCACATGAGCAAGGAAGGCCATTCACCAAATTGTTCATAGCCAATTAGTCATACCCTAAGAAAGTCTGACATGCTACATAAACAATGTGTGAGCTGGTTTCGGCAAAGTTCCCTTGAAACAAAAATGCCAATGAAAGAAAACATCAAAATATCAAGGGAGAACTAATAAAAAGTCCCTCACAACCCAAAGAAGTACTCTTGCATCTTGATCTTTTTGCCCCAATCACTGTGCCACTTTGTGGTGGTTATCTTTAGCAGTACATGACTATGTACTAATAAGTCATGTACTAATAGTTTATTATATTTAGAGAAAGAAAGAGAAATAGGAAGCCTATGTGGGCTCCAAAAAAAGCTTTGTGGAATGGCTGAATGTGGCATGTTCAAGGGTTACAAGTAGCCAACCCTGTTTGCTGACTAGGATATAGTCACTTGTTGGAGACAAACTCTTCACACTTTTGGGTTAAAAGTGGCCTATAGCTCTTGGTTAGAGATGATATAAAGCAATTATCTTGTAGTTAAAACCAACTGCTTGTTGTTCAATTTCTCCCTCCACCAATATCGTTGCTCATTAGTATCCAAAAAAACTCAAATAGTAGTCTTACCTGAAAGTCAATCCCTTCAAACTCACATGAATGAGACACCTTTCGAAAATGGCTCAAAATTGGAATCATTGTTTCTTCGTTTCTAAGAAGTAGAAATAGAAAATTACAAACACAAAATCCCGATGAAAAACCAAAATGATCAAAATTAATGACTGAAAGAGCAGAAATTACATAGCTTCCTTTTACCCACCATTAGTAGCAACTAGTAATTCCACAGCTTCCTTTTACGCTACTTTTAAAAAATTAAAGACTGAAATAGCCATAAATTTTTTTCAAAGACCATTAGGAATGCAAAGTATTGGGAAAAATCTTTAGTGGTACGTACCATTCAATGGTACGACCATTGAATGACCCAGATTAATTTGCGGTGGGCCCTAAATGAATCTTAAATCATTCAATGGTACATACCATTGAAGCTTGATCCAAAGTATTGAGAAAAAACCACATTTTATTGCAAAGCAAATGAAAAAATAAAAAAACTGAGCTTTCTTTGGGCTTTCAATGGATGGGCCGTCCATATATGGAAGGCACTAGGTCTAATCCACTTTTACTTTCTGGCTGTTTAGTGGATTGGCTATAATCACCATTTTTTTAAGCCATTGGATTACTTTCACATTGGTTGAGGAATTGATCAAATATTGGACATCCAGATTCAAGAGCATCAAACTATGTAATTTTTCTTATATGGCATGTACCACTAAGTGGTCCAAAAAACTTATTGTTGGATTTTACATATGGCGATTTAATGAATCTTTACAATTGTTAGATCTTACATAAAATCTGTACCACTGAGCGATACATACTATTGTAGCTGGACCTCCATACTATCATTGTGAACCTAAAATTTGGTTCTAAGCTATGCACATGCTTCATTGATATAGCTTAAGAAGTATGTTTTGCCGAGGTTTTCTCTGTGCCAGAGATAATACAGTATGTCAACCTGTCACTCATATCTCGCATCTATCCCACAAGATGCATCTCGCATTAGAACTTGGCCCACACTTACAAATTAAACCATGCAAAACACTGTTACTTATATTAGAATATGCGAGAGATTTTTCGGTGTACCTGGAATATGAGCCGATACACTACATGTCATAATACAAGTGAAGAGACACTGAAAAATATATCATTTCTCTACTTATATTATGACATGTAATATTACAACATGTCCCTAATTTTCCTTGTGAAACTAGAAGGTGAATGTTGACTTTTTTTGACCTCTATGCTTGTGACACGTACGAATTATCTTAGTATATTCTTGTAGTACTCATCGTCATGAAGGCGTGAGCGCAAACGGTGCACAAATCGGAGTTTTAACGAAGAAATTATGCATATTTAAAGTGAAAGGCAAAAGGGTAATTTGATAACAAAGAAAATTAAAATGGTGACAGCTCCCCTTGCCCTGCAGCAAATGCACCCACAACACAGCCGCTTTCCTGCTGCTCTCTTCTTCTTCTTGTTTTTATTTCTTTCTCTTCACAACCTTCTCTTAATTCAACCATAACTTTCTCATACGGCAACAAAATTGCGCAAGGTCGGAGGCTATGGATTCGTATCGAAACCCTCTTCAATTTGACAACATACCCACACCTTGAAGCTCAATGTTCAGTGAGTTCGAGCTCTCCAAAAAGTGACGGTTCCTGCCGGATTTTCATCAATTCCGGCCAATCCCCTCTGAATTGCACCAGAGAAGTGATCCTCTCCTCATGGGCTTCCTTTCCATGTAAGTGCTTTTCCAAAATTTTAACTTTCAGTTTTGGGTTGATTTTGAGAAGGTTGGTTTTTTATTCGATTCTTGGCTTGCAAGTTTGAGATTCGTGTTTGTAGAGATGGTTTGAGATGGATTTCATGTTGGGTTGCAGGGATTTGATTCAATTGGTAGATTTGGATAAGAAAGTAAAAACTCGAACCTTTCCTTTCGGTTTTAGGAGACAAAATGGACATGCTTGTGCTTCTCTTTGTGAGAGGAAATGGACAGGTTGGGCTTTGGGGACCAATCTGTGAAGTTTCAAAAATAGTTGCTGCAGATTTACAAATTCTGAAATTGTAGGAACAAATTGTAAATCTGAGAAGCTAGTGGCAGAAGTGTAATTAATTAGAAGTCTAGGGGCAATTCTGTATTTTCATAAATTTGAAGGACATATTCTGCCTGTAGAGTTCTAATATCAGTGATTTATAGTGATTTAGTCTAGGTACAAACTTTACAAAGACGAGGCTTCTCAGGAGCGAGCTAGTAAAAAGTATCAATGAGTAGACATTTATTTTTAAAATGGTTTTATTACCTAGTTTATATATATGTAGCAATGAATGGTTTTGAATATGCTTTTATAGTCATGCCTACACTTGCTTTATTATTGAGACTTGTTTCATAAATTATGATCTTCGAAACATTGATTTCCTACATGGCATGATCATGCATTTAACCTCACGTGACTTATGTTTCACATTCACCTGGTATGCATTCACTACATTTTAATACCGTCTCACGACAATAGGACAAGTCTCACATGTTTGGGCCACACTTACTGTACTCTAGGGGTATTGTACCTTAGTGCAAGCTTGTCTTTACATTTGTGTTTATTATTGGGGGAGGTCCTTCAACGTAAGGACTTGGGTGTGACGCGTTTATCGCACAAGAGCTTACATGTGTGTGGTACTAGGAGTATAATGTGATTATAACATAAAGAGTTTGTACATGTTGGAGTTATATACCTTGTGATTTTGTTATACTTGAGCTATCTTGGAAAATGGTTTATCATGCGATAAGTGGGATCTTGTGATTTACTTGAACTTATCTTTTTAAAAGGAGATATTCTGGACTTATAATTTGTACCCGTTGAGTTTTACATGATGACTATCTGTGTAGTATAGTTCAAACTATATATATATATATGAAATTTACTAATACATAGTACAATAGATCAAATCTCTTTTTTAATAGTATTATAGTTACTTTGTGCCAAATTCCAAACGCCAGAATGAAAATGGACAATTTGTTCACTGGAACCTAGAGAGGTTGACTGTTTAAGAATACCACCAGAACCAATTTCGGAGGCGTCTGTTTCAACGGTTTTGAATGACTCTGGAGTTGGAATGCCAAGACAAGGAAGTGTCTTAACATGAAGTTTAATCTGTTTGACTATGGAAGTATGCTGACTTGACCAAGGAGAAGGTGACTCTTTTAACCTGTCAAACAAAAGTTTACACTGCTGTCGAATGTTAGGATAAAATTCAGCTACATAATTTAATAACCTAAAAAGCGTTGTAACTGGTTCTTATATGTGATTTCGTCTGGGAATTTATCTGCAAATTGAATTACTCGATCTATCGGTTGGATAGTTGACTGAAAAATATTGTAACTTAAAAATCAGACTTTTGACTAGAATAACTTAATCTTAGCTGTAGAAACAACTAGACCGTTTGACTTAATGATTCTGGAAAACATATGAAGATGCTTCCAGTGTTCATCAATTGACTTAAAGTAAACTAGAACATCATCAATATAGACAATTGTGAAGTGACTATATTGATTAAATATCTCATTCATAATATTCTGGAACTCAGTCGGTGCGTTCTTAAGCCCAAAGGGCATTACGTTCCATTCGTAATGACCAAAATGAGTGACAAATGCAGTTTTGTACTTGTCATCCTCGTGGATCTGAATTTGCCAAAATCCAGATTTCATATCGAATTTACTAAAAATTACCGCTTGACTAAGTCGCTTAATCAAATTGCGTTTATTGGGAATTGGATACCGAATCCAGTCCAAAACCTCGTTGAGGGGTTTGTAATTAATGACTAATCTTGGGACTCCTCTTTCTAGTTCAACATTCTTCTGAACATAAAAAGCGAGGCTAGACCAAAATGACTTACTCTTTCTAATAATTCCTTTCCTAAGAAGGTCATGGATTTCTTGTTTACAGAATTCCATAATCTCGTGACTCGTTTGGATAGGACGTGCTTTAGTAGGTATTCTTCTTTCACTAAAATCCTTCATGTAAGGTAATCTAACTATGTGTTGTTTCCTATGCCAAAAAGCATTAGGTATGTCAGAACAAATTTCTTTGACTAATTTTTCTTGAAAACATGCAATGATGTCTAATAAAGGTTTACTGGAAAGTTGTTCTTCAATTCGTTTGTAATTGATTTCTTCTTTAAGAAATCAAATTTGCTGTGACTTTTGACTAATTAAATTAACTGTTTTTGAAATACTGTCATTTTGTAAAACCTTTAATTTTTTGAAATCTGTTTCAATGCAGAATTCAAATTTGACTCTTTGACCTAGCATGGGAGTAGTAATGCAATTATGATGTACTTTAAATGGATATAATAATGTAATGAAGGGTAGTCCCAATATAACTGGATCAAAAATATTTTTGATTAAAACAAATGGGGTTTTAATGCAAACTGAGTTCTGACAACCATGTGCTTTTGGTATTTCGTATTTAACTGCATATGTGACTGATTTGCTGCACTAAGTACTTTGTTTGACTTATGAAAATATTTAGTGGGGATTAAACCTTCTTGAATACAATTCAAGTCAGCACCTGAATCAATCAAAGCGATTGTTTCAAGTTGAAAATCCTCAATAATTATTTTCACTTTAGAATACCATTTCTGGATTCTAATTTTCTACAGTAGTCTTAAGACTAAATCGTGTGTTGACTTCTGTGACTTAGACTCAGAGTCTGAACTGGACGAAGTGTCTGGTTCTTCTTCTAGGGTGATTGGTTTCTTACCCTTAATGGCTTGTGTCTGAAGGCGACTAAGGTGTGACCTAATTTCTACATTTTCTAATTTTAACAAACATATTTCTTCTTTGATTTTATTAACTTCTCTCTGTAAGTCTCTAACTGTGACTTCTTTCTTTGGTTTACTAAAACTTTCTAAGGTTGAACTGAGACAAATTTTTGGATTTGTCTGTGACTGACTCATACTGGTTTCTTCCTGGGTAACTAGTTTCTTAAGCTTCCTAAGGTAAAGTTGTCTTAACTTAGGGTCATCTATTTTACTAATTAACTCGATAAGAAGATCTTCTTGTTCTTCTTGTTTACTAAGTACTAATATGGTTTTACAGCATGCATCAGTACATCCTAATTTGACTTTGGGTGAACACGGGGCTGTGGAAGGTTGACTAGAGGACGAGCTATAATCTGAATTTTCTTCATATTGACTAGGATCAGTGTCTCTTAACTCTAGAACTTGGATTAACTAATTTTTCTCTTTCTCAGAGATTTTCAGTTGACTAATGGTTTTCTTAACTTTACACTTGTTGGCATAGTGCCCATATGTACCGCACTTGTAACACTTTCCTTTTTGGTCAGTGTTCTTTGATTGAAACCTATTCGGTGTACCCTTTTTCCATTTACTGGATTTGGGTTTTTCGTAAAACTTGTTTGACTCTAAATTCTTACTCTTGTGTCTGAAACTTCGTCGTTTGTAACTCGGATACTTGTGATCTACGTTTTTCTTTGTACTGGATGGGGCAATAGGAGGCAACCCATATTGTTCACAGAAAGTACCTAACTCGTATTTTGCGATTGACTTATCTCTGTTGACTTGTTTGGTAATTTTCATATCAATACACATTTTCAATCCTTCCTTTTAAATAATATTAATAATATTTCCATAGGTAAGGGCTTGATATGGTATGAAACTATCTTCATTCACTAATACTTGTCTAATTTCATGTGCGAAAAGATTTGGCAAACCATTTATGAATTTTTCTTTCCAAAATGGTTGGTTACTGTCTTCTCGTAACATAACTCTAGACATGAATACATCTTTATACCAACGAAAGTCACTGAGGGTTGGACATCGTAAATTACTGAGTTGGTCGTGAATTCTAGAAGTAACGTTACTCGGCGTACCTATAAAGTGTTCTATGATTGTGAAAAATAGTGTGTTTACTGCGTTAGGAATCCTTCTTCCGATGCTTTCATCGAAAATAGGAATACCTTCTTCGTCTTTCTTGACTGTGTTTCTAATTTCGTTTTTGGAAAGTTCTGTGAGATGTTTCTCCCACCAGGAATGAAGCATTCATGTGAACCTTGTGACTAATAGGTCAACGACTTGTGTCTGACTGAGGTTATGATTGGTGATGTAACTATTAGCAACCATGGACATGTGTTGTAACTTGTTTAGTAACTCTTGTTCTGATAATCCATCAATATTCCATTCATACAATTTATCGGATGAAACCGAAAATTGACTTTGGAAATTTCTTTCCTCAAACTGAATATTCGGAGGTGTTGGCCTTGGATACCAATTCTTGGTAAGACTTGTTGGATTAACTTTTCTTTTTGTGATTCGTTTTAACTCAAGATTTTGAAACGCATCTTCGATCTTTTGAATCGAATTAATTTCACTGTCTTGGTCTGAATCAGAAATAGTTTGTGACTGAGTTTCTAAATCATGTTGCAATACATTCATGATTTTTTTCATTTTTTAACTAGGGTAACATTTAATCTATTTTTTGACTAGTGGAGGTAACTTGTAAAGTTGTAGTTTTATTAGATGTAGCGTCTGGGAAACTAACTAGTGGTTTTTCTTTGACTACTAACTTAGGCTGCAAAATTCTATCTATTTTGACTTCTATTTTGTCTAACTGTTTGCCTATCTTGTGCAGGCTTTGGTTTGTGTAATTGTTCTGTTCGATAACTGATTTTAGTCCACTGTCTTCCTTCAGAAGTTTAAATGGAAAAGCCAGTATCTGTGTATTGGACACTATGATTACAATCCTTTTCTGAGGAGGGTGACTGGACGAGACTACTGTCTTATCCTGTTTTACCCAATTTTCTTTTGTGATTACTTTGAGTCTTTTTTCAAATTCGTAATACTTTTCAACGTAATCGAAGAAAAATACTTCAAATCTGTGTGACTCCATGAACTGTTTCCAGTTACTGTAAATGTCTTCTTTTTGTTTGACATTGTACTTGTTCCTGAAGGATTCTCTTCTAGGAATGTTGACTTCAACTACTATGTCTTTGTTTAACCATTTCCAATTGACTTGGAATGGTTTATTTAAGACTAATAACTGTTGATTAACTTGTGTTGCTTCAAAGTCTGAAGCTGTTGGAGAAGTTTATTCTCCTGGATCTTGGGTTTGGTATTGTGGGTGTGTGACTTGGGAATTTGCTTTAACTGAGTTGATCTTTAAATTGATTAAATCATTAATCAAATCTTGATCTCGATCTATCCTAGAAGCAGAAGTTGATCCAGAAAAAGAATTTCTTTCTTTGTCAAGGAACCTATTTGACTGTAATAACTCGTGTAATCTAACACTTGACTTTCTAGTTGGGAGATTAAAATTAATTCTAACTGTTCCGTCAAAGTATTGTTCTATGTTATCTAGATTTACTAAGTTTTTTTTAGTTTTACTGGTCTACTTTCATTAATCAAACACCAATCGGAGGGTAGATTGATATCTGACCATTTGATAGTACGCGGTATTTTGATGTTGGCGTTCTCCTGATTCGTTTGAATCAAGAGTGTGTGGTCTCTAGGACTTTCTACTAAGGCTTGGAAGTTCATGTTTGTGCCTGTTACTTTGTAGTAAATTCTATAGACTAGTGCTAACAAGCTAGCAATTAAAATTAAAAGACATTCATATTAGGGCTTCATCTAAGCCCTAGCAAAATAAATTAGTTCCACGTAGTCATAGTGAAAAGCATAATAAAAGTCATAAAGAATAAGAAAGAACCCGGATAACAATGATGGTGCACACGCCTAAACTCTCCACCTTTCTCTCAAATGAATATTGTGTAAAAAGGTGATGGTATGGTGTGGTAAGATGAATATGTAGAGAGAGCTTAGGACGCCCAATTTATACTAGATAAACCCTAAAAGGTCTAGGAAAACTCTCCTAAAACGAAACGAATTCCTAAATAATTAATGACACAAACTAGGAAAGAATCCTTCTTGGTCTGGGAAACACGTCGTCTTCTTTGCACGCCAGATTTGGGGTCAATTAAGCTTCTGAAAAATTCTGAAAAAATAGGAAATATATAGCTCTATGTCTTAGTTGTCCAGGCATATATCGCACATCACTAGAAAAAATCAGAAAAAACTCCAAATCTTCATTGTTCCACAGCTGCGCAGTTCTGATGGGAATTCAACTTCCTCGAGATTGATTTGCGAAACTGGAACGTTTGGCATAGTAGAAAATTCTGAAATTTGGACACAATGATCTTCAACCTTGTAACTATCTCCTCCAATTGGCTTTGCATTAAAACTCTTCCGGAAAGTTGATTTATCATAAAAAAAATGTCGTAAGTGCGCAAATTCACTGAAAAGAGAGAAAATAAAGTAATAAGGCTCTTTCAAAACCAATTTCTAAACAAAACCTAGGGATAATTGACATGAAAATATGATAAATAATGTACCTATCAAATACCCCCAAACTTAGATTTTGCTAGTCCTCGAGCAAAACAAAACAAAAACAATAAGGAAAACAATAGACCTTCCATACATTAGCCTCAAAGCAATCTAAAAAGGGTCTCCAAACTTAAGAGAATTAAACACTTTTCCAAATAGAATTAACCAAACCTTACACAACATTCTCAAGTGTAGTGAGTGAAATAACCAATATCAATACAACTTACTCAACCCGGATATGTCTATGTAAACCACAGGTTCCACTTCAAATCCTTCACCATGAATATCACTCACAAAGAAATCACACATTAAAAGGTCAAGTGTTTCACTCAAAACATGGTAAGCAATATAAAACCCCATAAGCTTGCTCTTCATATCATCTCTCCACTAATGTAAACCAATGCAACACCAAAGATCAAAAGGTCTTTACAAGGGTTGTAATGTTAGGTTAGGTTATGGGCTATGAAAGAAAGGATAGGGAAAAACTAGAACTTAAGAAATACCAAAATATCTTCATTATATATTCGGCCGGCCCTCTTTTAAAACTTGATCTTCGATTCTTGGCGTCCAGGACTCATGTTGTAAGAATGGAACAAATTCAAACTAGCATTTTTCTAATTTCTTTGATACAATTTTTTTTTAAGCTAACTGAAAAGAATGAAAAATAAAAGATAATACGACACATGGTACCTCGGTACACGCCACTTCTTTGATGTAGAACTCAACCTTTATCTCCCTTGTCATTACCTTGGCATCTCTCAAGCTATAGGGTATGGCTAATATAGGTTAAATAGGTAAGGATTAATGTGGGTGATGAAAGAAAAGGCTAAGTGTTTGGCTTCAAAAGGGTAACTAGGGAAGACAATGAATGGGTTGGCTAAAAAGGCACAAACGATCCAAAGATGACCTTAGTCGTCTCCCTAATGTTGCATGACTTAGGATTTCGCCTCAAGAGGTATTGAAGCAAGTTCTAGTGAATGATAATGCTATCATGAAACTCACAAGAAAGAATATGCAAGAGGTTCAAAATCTCACAAGGGTTCAATAAGTTTTCACTTAAAATCCACATATAATTCTCTGAGTTAAGAGTTAGTCATACTAACATTGGCTATTTATATAAAATAAACTTGAGAATGATCATGTAGGACTATGATTAACCATATAAAACAACTGAAGCTCAAATAAAAAAAAATAAAAAAACCAATTCAAATAAGTTTGTGACCTGGGAGAAGCGAAGTATTATCATTGACTTATGAAAGGTCTATCTAAAATAAAACGACTCAAGAAAAATGAAATTTTTTTTGTATTTTTTTTTAATTAACTAAAAAATAAAAGACAAAACTTAAATATGACAAACAGACTAACTTTTGATGCTAATAAAACCCAACGCACATGCAATCAGACCAAATTTTAAAAATCGCGTTACAACTATTTGCAAAGCAGCGCAAGAATGCATTTTATCGAATAGACCAGTCGAATGAAACAACCGACCAGTCTAAGAAAATTGGAGCTCTCTGATCATATTAGACTAGTAAATTGAAAACGAAACTCTCCCCCCAAACTTAAATTGAATATTGTCTTCAGTGTGAAAAAAATAATAAAATAAAATAAAGCATGCAATGCACAATAAAAGTAAGGAAAAATAAGTCAAATGCAAGAGAAGAGTAAAGGAAACGTCTCTAATTTTAGCGTGACGAGCTATCCCTCCTCCAAGATGCTTGGGTTTCCTCTTAAAAAGCGATAAGTTTTACGTCTTCAGCTGGACCAAGCTCAAAAGCTAATGGGCATCACGAATAAATATAACTTCCATGGCCTTCTCGTCAAAAGACATTGCCAAGTAATGCATGATATTTTAACTGTGAATCTTGAGTTAAACTGGTCCAAGTGAAAGTTATGAGAACCTGCATAATATTGTGAGCAAACATATATATAATTCCAGTTATGCAATAATCACAAGCAATAAAAATTATTAAAGTGCAACATGAGAATATGCATGTCGTTCTAAAGTCCAAGGCTGCAAACAATATCATAGCTTTCCCAGCATTTTTCTTCATCCCACATGTGGCCTAATGAATAACACGAACCCAAATGATTTTTGTGTTATGTACATTGCATTAATTTCTTCCACAATAGCTCACTCACTCTATATGATGCCATTATGCATGATATATCATTTCAAATTATTCATGATATGCCAAATTATTCATTCAATTTCATTATATATCATTTCAAATTGAACAATATACCTTAAACTTATGGATAATGCTTGTTTTCCTCCCTTTGAGGAATGAGATTATTCCCCACTTTCAAATAATGTATATTTATCGTAAAAATTTCATAATCAAAATTGTTCAATTTCTTAATCTTCATTTAAAAATCATACTTACAAAAAATCATTCGAATATGAAATTGTTTAGTCATCCTATAAAATAAGTGGACGGTTCAACATGAATATGTTACTTGGTACATACACCGTTGATTTATTTGATACATATGGATGACTAAACGAGCTCTTATTCGAATGATTTTTTGTACGGTTGATCTTCAAATGAAGATTAAATAACTAAACAGTTCCGATTATGAAATTTCTAGAATGAAGATACGTTATTTGCACGTGGGGGAATAAGCTCATCCCCAAAGGGAGAATGCAAGTACTATCCTAAACTTATTTTATGTTTTTACATATGGAGAGGGTTACTTCAAACTTAAGATCTCTTTTAATATCGGGGATGACAGATATCACGAAACTAATAGTTAGTCAGAAAATGCTTTAATGGGTATTTTTTTCTTATGTTTTTTTTTCTTCTCAAACTCTTCCAATTGGTATAGAGCTAATGATATGTGATGAGACCGATATAGGCTAATTAAAATATGAATGTGAAAATCACTACATTTGTTCAATACGTGGAGATCAAATATTTTTCTTATTTTAATCACCTATATATTATACTCCAAGATTTGAAGGTGATTTTCAAAATGCGCTTGAGGTTTAATTTTATCAATTGACACCATGGTGTTTTAACATTGTTTCCCTATCAAACATTTTGTCTAATTTTAGAAACAAAAACATTTATAATTACTCGTTAGGTTTATTGTTACACTGGAGAAATTTTGGAGTTCAACAACCAGACCACATGCTTGTGCGGCCCCAGACACAAAAATGCCCACATACCCCACCCCTTGATTTTGAGGCCCACCACTTGTCCCATCACTTTGGCCCCCCATCCCCCCAACAGCTCTCTCACACATATCCCACTACGGGTGCCGCACCCAAGACCCTCTCGTTAAACTGATGGTGTGAAACTTGTTTTTATGTTATGTGCGGAAGAAACCCATCCACAGTCATTCATCACACCTGTAGGGCAAAAAATAATCTAGAAAATTGTGGAGCTACCATGTGAATTTTCATCCACTATTGACGAGAATGTCCTCATTAATTGGCGAGGCTCGCATTTATTACCCGACAGTTCAACTAAGCTAGAAGCTCTGAGCTGCGGCTTCCAATCTTCTATACACATTATTTGTACCAAAAAAATATTGGCCTCTAATATTTAGACACGTGGACATTCATTTTAACTATGTTTGAGCACTAACTTAACGGTGTTAAGTTCTAATAAGTCTCATCACAAAAGGAGGCAACCGTACCCAATCCTTCGATAGCCTTGCCAACTGCCACATATCACCATTGACGACCCCTACGCTCTGCAACCCGTGAACCACCAAGCCTCTTGGCTCCCCTATTGCCACCAACTATCATCCACCACCACCACCGCCTCCTCCTTCCCCACCCCCACCTAGCAACTTTACCTAAGAAAACCCGCACCCGATTTTCCAGATATCCAACTTAACACAATCATTTCAAAATCAAATCAAAAGAGAGTGAAATTTTTAAACCCAGAACTTGCAATCCCATGTGCAAGTTCTAGATTTCAAATATTTAAACCAAACCATGAACATCAAACTCCAACACAAGACACTGAGATCTCGGTGTTTCGTGGGTTTTGGTGGCTGGGTAGATTTTTGATGAGAAATAGACAGAGAATGGAAGCGTGATGCGGTGGTGGCTGATGGTGGTGATGAGTTGAGGGCGTGGTGCGGGTCCCGTCGGTTAGGATGGCTGCTACCTACTGGTTCTTTACTTTTTTCATCTAATTTTTAGTTTCTGTTTTTTAGTATTATTTATTTCTGGTTTAACAGTGTTAACGTGAGGTGTTAATGAATGTCCACGTGTCCAAATATTAGAGGCGGGTATTTATTTGGTACAAATAATGAGTGCAGAAGATTTAAAACCATGAGCTGCTGACTACAATTCCCCTAAGCTAAGTTACACATGGCAAGGAGATAAGGCAAGAGAATTAAAGGAGAAATTAATCACTAATTTCTACCTTTAAGCTTTCAATTGAAGACAAATTCCTTTAATCAAGGAAGCACAATCACATTCAATTAAGGATTCTCCAAGATAATTCTTAGGATATTATTAATTGATTTTAATAATATCTTCAAGAATTATTCCTAGTATCTTTAAGATATTTTCAGCATCTTAAAGATATTATCCTGTACTGTTATTACACAAGTACAATTCCTTCCATCGGATGACACAACTTGGCCAACTGGACGACGACACGTGGCATGGGTTTCTCACCTATGTGGTCGACCATGCTCCTATAAATACCCCTCTACAGTCAGTTTTCTAGTAAGCAATTCTACACTGAAAAACACTATATTCTCTATACAGAGTTTTCTGACGTAAGCATTGGAGGTTCAATGGCCAAACTTTCATCTGGGCTTGTAGTCTGGTCTTTAATCAAAGGTTTTTCTTTGTTTTGTAAGTACGATTTCATCAATTCAAATGCGACGAAATTTCGCTACCACAAATTGGTGTTTTCATTGAGAGTTGATTTAATTCTCAAAGTGGCTCTCCATTTTTTGAATTCCACCTTCTTGGAACTTCTCTAATTGTAACCAATTTCTGAATTTTTAATTCCTTGATTCACATGCATTAGACAAGGAAAAACATGGTTGAAAATTCTGAAATCATGACACATGACATTCCCTACGTGCATGAGTTTGCACCCACCAACAAAAGCCATGGCGTGGCCCTGGCCCCACGCCGTCGTTCCTCGCGACGGAAGACGGAGACTGGGCGGCATCTGCCATCAACAATAGCAATAACAACAGTTGTTGCAGCCCATTCAAGAGGCCCAGGCACTAGGCCATCTCCCTAGCCCATGCTGACCCCATCTCTAGAAGCCCAAACGGGTTAGCCCGCTCCAACCGACCTAGCCCAAGCCAGTGGGCCTCAACTGTCCCCAGTAGCGATCCAACTAAACTGAGACTGGGTTCCTGGTTCAAATAAGAACCAGACCAAATCCATTGGTTCGACCGTGAACTAAAAATTGAACCGGGGTAATTTCAACCCGTTTTCCAACAAATTCAGCCAGACCCGGCTTGAATGTCAAGCCCGCTGTCCACTACACATCCACTATTCGCAGAGAGCTCCTTTATTCTGAATGATGAATCAAACCTATCTCGACAGTTCACAAACCATTTTGGTCCTCTTGCACAACAAACCACTTTGGTGAGCCAACTTCTCGAGTGAATCGAGACGCAGCGCGCTCCTATTGAGAAGTCTCGAAGCAAGACAAGAGCCGAAGAAGAGCCCTCTTTTCAGAGGCATCCCAAAAAGTGGTCACTCAAAGTACCAAGAAACCAGTGTTCTAGCAGCTGCACTCTCGCCTCGGCCCACAGCAAAACATACAACCCAACCTTGGCCCTTCAGTGAATGTGCACTCGAGGTTGGTGTTGGAAATATGCCCTGAAAGTCAATCTTTGGAATAAACTTTTCAGGACATTGACTGTATGTATGGATAACCCTAAATACAGCAAAAGGGCAAAGTCACTTATTAGGACAATCTCAATAGTTGATATATGTCCAAATAGTGAATCCATGGACAATGGATTGATGGAAGAAGTAATCTAATGATGTTAGACTATAGAGACCTTCTTCTCATAACCATGATGTTCAAAATGTTCCTGGTCATGGGATTGTCAATCCATAGACCAGTACGTACTGTGTCAGCTTCAAATTGGAAGGATGGAAAGTCTCAGCCATTCGTGTAGTGACACTATGACAAGTATGTAGGTGCTCATTAAGGGAATGAGTTCACTGAATACAATCGAAGGGAGTACTTGCATGGAGGTCTACTCACATGTCAAGCAAGTAACTCCATTGATTGGAATGTGTAAGTAATCCTTTGACCTGAGACATCATAGTTGTCTTGTGGTTAGGTCCTTGATCTTTGACTATGTCAAAGTCACCCTAATCTTGAGGGTGTCCACGGCATAGTTGGGGTTAAGATACTTAGCCATGGAGGCAAGTGAATGGTCAACAAGGGATCTCTAATCCTTGTTACGAGAGGAAGAATACTCTAAGATATGATTCGGGAATCTTCGGCCAAAGTAATGAGCGTAGTGATGGAAAGTGTTCCTTTACGACTCAATAGAATCATATAACATGGTATAATCACATTAGGGGTTTGACATTATGTATCCATACCCTAATAGTGTGATTGAGAGTATTGTATTAGAGAAGGATCGAATTACATTGTAATTCCAATTGAATAGGTTCTCCGAACAAACTTCTACATTAGCTTGGGTAGCCATGATATATGTGTAGTGTGTCACTCATGGTTTGTTGGATCTTGTGGATGATTAATTAGTAATCATCAAAGAAGATAAAGAATTAAAATAAGTTTTAATTCACTAGATGATTGGAACTAATCAATTGGATTGATACCAATCACCTCACTGCCTTGCTAATTAGAACCTAAAACGATTGTACACCAAATACACTATAGTGGTGGATCAACACGTGAATGATGGAAATAATCCTTTGTATTAATTGAGTGTTATGATTAATTAGAAAGTCTAAGGAAATCATAGAAGCGATAAAAGATCGCTTTGGGCTTAATGAAATAAGTTCGGGTTAATCCGGGCCCATTGGGCCCTAATCTCTTTGGCCTTTTATTCAAGCATAAGATGACTTGAAATTGTAAAAGCCCAAAAGCCCAATCACACTCCTTTGGCCGGCTATGAATGAGAGAGAGAGAGTGGAGTCAATTGTTGACTCACTTCTTTTATATATGTGGAAAGTTTATTGAAACTTACACAAGTTATATCACCATACCTCACACCATAACTTGTATGGCTTTGTGATTGAGTGAGTCAAACCAAAAGAAACAAAAATCTCTCCCTTTCCTTACTAACACAGCCGGCCAAACCCAAAGGAAGTGAGAGCTACACTTCTCTCTTCTTTTGGAGATCCATCATCCATTCCATCACTTGGTGGGTGTGGATCTTTAGAGGTCTTCAACTTTGGAGGCTAGAGGAGAATCATTCAAATTCTTTCAAGGTGGAGGAAGCAAGGAGGGAGGCTAGGCTCAAGGAGTTCCAAGAAGAGAAATCTTGGAGGTGGTCCATCCTTGGTCTAAAAGCTAGATCAAGAGGTATAAAAATTCTACCTCCACTTTGTTCTTCAATTTTAGTAGATGCATCAAATATAAACCTATGCTTCTTGAAGGGGATTTCCATGACTAATGCTTTGATAATTTAGCTTCCGTTGCTTATACATATGAATTTTGAATTGCTTATGCATGCTAGTCATTAGAAATCCCATACAAATCTCATTATTTCCCTTCAGTTGGGTCCACGCTCTGAATGACCTTCAAGACCTAAGCTTAGGCTCACTATTCATTTGCGACTTGATTTGCAAGAAGATCCTCCCATCTCACACTATAGCAGATAGTGTAGGGAAAAGGAAGGAGCTTGAGGGTATCCCGGATCAAGTTCAACTAGTTCCCATCACCAAACGCAATCACGACCAGATCGCTCGCCTGCTAGAAAAAATGGCCGCTAACCTAGATTTGGCAGAGGAACAGCGCAAAAAGGTGATCATCTGAATCACTACTTATCAGCAACAACTCCTTTCCACTTACAACAGAAGAGCCAAAATCAGTCAGTCTCAACCTAGAGACCTAGCCCTAAGTAAAGCCTTCATCACTGCCTACAGAGAAAGCTGAAAAAAGATGGATCTGATATGAGAAAACGCATACAAGATCAGTAGAGGTAAGCGGAAAGGGTAGTTACACCCTTAACACCATGAAAGACAAAGGAATCGAAAAACAGTGGAATACATACAATATGAGAAAGTACTCTGTGTGACCTCTCGTCATCACCTGAACTCTAATCAAGCTTATCCAAATAAGTTTGAAATTTCAAGCAGGTTGGCGAACAAGACCTAACGAGCTGAAGATCATTTCATTTCAGTTATTGTTTCTGCATCTCTGCTATCGCAAAGTTCGAAGCATTTCACCCTTTTTTGTTCAATGAAGATTCGAGGTATAATTAAGAAACTTTTCTCAGTTGCATATTCAACAAGGAATTCCAAAACCAATCCCCCCGACAATCATTGAGTAAAGCTCTCCCCCAAGAAAGGGTAACTGTCCAAAGTCCATATGTGGACTTAACTACAAAGTTCGGCTGCCTCAGTGTAACTGGGCACACGACAACCCTAAACAACGTCACCCAGAATTAGCCACCATAGTCTCTTCTTGGGATGACCAGATTAGATTTAGCAAACTGAAGAATTCTTGCCCCTAGCACGATTCGCGAAAACCCGAGCTTTTTTATCGGAATGAGCATAAGAGCAGCACGTTCCTTGAATTGTCGCCTATGAATTTCTACACAACCACACACATTTGCTGTGACAAGTTAGCGATTTTTTGTGTTCCCAAAAAACCTTATCATGTTGTGCGCTATGTGTTACATAACTCAAGAGGTCAGTGACTTAGTACTATAAGGCCTTGTTTGGCAGCTCGAGCTAGACTCACTATTTCAGTTGAATAGGATTATCTGCCATCGTATAATACTAACTAAATTAGTCGGGCATTAGGTGCAATTTCGAACTAAATATCGACTATTTATATAGTGTTGAATAAAGTGAAAAAAAAACCTTTCTATATCTATCTCCTCCTCCCTGCTTCTCTCTCTCTCTCTCTCCATTTTTCTCCATCACCGCCACATCTGAACAAAATTCCAACCCACCCCGACCTTACCCAGCCTCCCATGTTTACAAATTCTTGCTCAAAACCAGGGAATTCCAAACACCCATATCCCAAAATCCATAAAATCCCAAATTTCTAGAAATTTTCAGAAAATCATGCATCCCAAACACCCATGTCTGCAAATTCTTACTCAAAAGGTGGGTCGCGAGGTGGGCTAAGTCAAAAGGTGGGCGTGGCGAGGTGGTTGAGGCGAGGCGGGTCGCGGTTGGACGGGGCAAGGTCGTTCGAAGTTGGACAGGAAGAAGAGAAGACTGGAGAATGGAGAGAGAGGACTAGAGAATGGAAAGAGAGGATGGAATGAGAGAGAGGGAGGAAACCGACTAATTATACGAAGATTTTTGGGAGTATAATTAGTCGGGCATGAGGCGTACTAAATGGTGGGCTCGGTTTAATTAGTCGGGCGATTATTTTTCTACGGTGCGCACCAAACATCCGGGACCAAATTATTTATCCTATTTGGTCCCTTATATGGTGTGCCAAACGGGGCCTAAGTGCAGTAAAGCTTTCGGATCAACTGCCCATGAATCTCCGTCGCTTTTTGTAAAACACGTTTTGATAACACGGGGGATTATGAACAACGTCAGAAGTGCAGTAAAACTTTCTACCGAGTTACATGAGACTTCGTCATGCCATACAATGTGTGTCACATCCCGAACCGACTCCGCCGTAGCACGATATTGTCCGCTTTGGGCCACGCCCTCACGACTTTGTTTCTGGGAACTCACAACCAACTTCCCAGTGGGTCACCCATCATGGGATTGCTTTAGCCCAAACTCGCTTAACTTCAGAGTTCCGATGGAATACGAAGCTAGTGAGCTCCCAAAAGACCTCGTGCTAAATGGAGGTGGCCATGTACATATAAAGTGCATCACCCCTTCTCCGAGATGTGACAGAATGGTATCAAAGCCGCTCTGCCGTTTGGTACGGATGTGTCAGAGAGGACGTCGGGTTCCCTTTAAGTGGGGTGGATTGTGATATCCCACATTGACCAACGGAGAGGGGGCGATGTGCCTTATATGTACATGCCCACCTCTAATTAGCACGAGGTCTTTTGGGAGCTCACTGGCTTCAGATTCCATCGGAAATCCGAAGTTAAGTGAGTTTGGGCTAGAGCAATCCCATGATGGATGACCTACTGGGAAGTTGCTCGTGAGTTCCCAGAAACAAAACAATGAGGGCGTGGCGCAAAGTAGACAATATCGTGCTACGGTGGAGTCGGTCTGGGATGTGACAATGTGGCCTTGTGGAGTACAAAAATCTCATAAGCTCATAGTGTACTGCCCATGAAACCTCGCCTTATTCACACAAACATGTTCTCATGCCAGCAAGACGAATTGCATTCGAGTAATGAAGTGAAAGACCAACTTATGGCAACATTAGCAACACACAGTCACCAGCACATGGTAGCCAGCAACACATAGTCAAGGGGACAGCATCGAGCGATAAACTTAACAGCTCACGCCCCAAAGAGCCAAAACATACGGCCTAGACACGCTAGGATGTCTGCTTTGATTTCATCAAAGCCACACGAATAGTTTACACTTCTATGCCTAAGGTTTTGTGACACGATACAAGCAAGCAAAGTTTCAAGGCAATTGAAAAGACAAAGATGGAGTAAAATGAAGAAAACAATTTATTAAATTCCTAGCGAATTGAAAAATTGGCATGAAGGCCACCGAAATCCAACATAAGCTAATCAAAACGAAGAGAAACCAAAGTCTAGCCAAAAAGGAAAAAATAAATTTTCTAAGTCTTAAAGGCGGACTACTCATTAGTAGCTTGGATGATCTATGGCTCTTTAGCAACCGCATCGCATTTAGCAGCATGTGCTTTCGCCATCTCATCTTCAGCAACTCCAGTCTTGGCAGCTTCATTATCAATTACTCCATCTACAGTAGCTGACAAGTCAAATTTGAGCAAGTCTTCTAGGGTGATGGAGAAAGTCTTGAAGTCTTCTTTAGAAAAATAATCAGGTGACCTTCCTTGAAGATGATCAACATAGCCTAGCTTGTAGAAATCAACCTTAGTCAGAGTAAGAGCAACTTCATGACTCATCTTTTCGATCTTCAGCTGCTCATTCACCATAACAAAATCTTCATTGGCACTTCACATGACGTTGAAGTCTTTCTTGAAAAACGCATTGGCAAGTAGTACACCTTTTAGCTCCTCATCCTTGGAATCAAGTTCAATGATAATCTTCTGAAGGCGAAGGATCTCGTTGGCAGAAGTTATAATGTCTTGATCTTTGGTAAGAGAAACAGAACGAAGCTTAGCGTTAACCTTTTCTAGCTCTTGGATTCTTGGCATGTGTAATCTTTTACCTTATGTGCAACTTTCAGTGATGATATAGCAGTGACAAGTTTAAGTTTCAAATCGTCATTTTCTTGGAGAGTTGCTTCCAACTGCACAGAAGTGGGGGCATGCGCAATGAACTCCTTCAAAAATTCAATTCAGTAAGCTCAACCTCTAGATTTTTTATTTTCTTCGCAACAGAGCGAGCTTTGGCAGTCGAAACTGCTTTAGCTTTCTTGGCAGTATGGATCGCAACCTTATCATGACACATAGTCTCAGCAGTCAGAATCAAAGTTCTTTGCATAGTGGAGAGAAGGGAAGTTCTTCGTTCGTCAGGAGATTGCTTTGAAAAGGAACTTATACCCACTGCTTTCCCAACACATACAGCTAACCTAGAGTAAGTAGTTGAGTCTGACAGCAAGTTGGCATTGAGTAGCAAGCAGATGACAGAGAAATATTTGGGTGCAAAATCCTTCAACTCTTCACGGCTGCTCTTGAGAGTAGCTTCATCCTTCCGGGCAAAAGGAACAGGTTTTGGCGCCTCCCTGGCAGCTGAATCCTATTTTCCAGGCAATGGACTTCCTTTCCCACTTTTTCGTAGCAGCAAGTCTCTCAGAAGCCTATCCAGACTTAGTCATAGGAGGGCGCTTCACTTTGTCTCCAGACCCAAGTGCTGGGAGCAGCCTATAACTCTTACGTTGAGCAATATTTTCGGCAGAAATTTTGGCCTCTTTTAGAGCAGCAGGCTTAACAAACTCAGCAATATCCTTGTTGTCCTTGGAAGAAGACAAATTAATGACAACCTTCCCAGAACGGGCAACATAATAAATTTTGGCTTATTCTCAATCGACGGCTCACGAGTAGGTGATGAAGTTCTCTTCTTTCCACTATCACTAACAATAGGCTTGACAATGGTGATCAAGCGAGAAATCGCTTCCTCCTTGATCTGCTTAATCTCCTCTTTAAGTGGCAGTCCACTTGCGTAGAAGACTGAGCAGACAGCGTCATTCGCGATACTCAGCTATAATAGCCAATGCAAGGTGCACCTTTTTCATATTAGACTTAGTCTTTGGAGTCGAGCCAAACTCTGAATTTGCACAAGGAAAGACAATCATGTAGTTAGTAATCCAAAATTAAAGCAACTCACAACCGAATTCAGGAAATCGAAATATGAAGCAGTTTACTTACCTTTGATAAACTTTACTAGGACGCGCAGCTCAGTCGAGGAGTCAGATTCCCACTCACCACTGATTTTGAGAGTATCCTTGGACTAGTCATGATCATCTTTGTTTGAAGAGTAAAAAAGGTTATGGCGTGTAGACCTCAGCTGCCCCACGCCATCCTTGTGACCAATCTAAAAAAAGTACTGGAACTCATTGGTGGATAAGCCTAGATCAAAGAACTATTCAAGTTGAAAAATCCTACCATGGCACGTATAGCATTGGGAGAACACTACGCAGAGTACAGCTCTTGGAACATATCACTTATTTATAGAAGCACGACATGGGAATGTTGAATCCCAACACAAAGTAGTGTGAGTGGAATTTGATGGCTCTCTTCCTTGCGTGAACGGCTTCAACACAGGGTTCATGACTACTCTTATCCTCCACACGCTTCACTCGCGGCTCCAGCTAGCGCCAACTCATTCTCGGCTCCAGATTCTCTCTCTCTCACGAGCCCAGCCGACCAATCCTTGGCTGCCAAGCTGCAACAGCAGCAAAAAAGAAGAATTTTTTTTTCTTACTTGGTGGTGGCAGTCAGAAAGGACATAGGAAGATGGGATGGGTCTCTTTCTCTCCTTTTTCACTATTTCCTACTTGGAAGATAATTGTTCTCTAGGTTTATTTAATCATTTATTTATAGTGGAGACAAATAAAACCTGTGGGCTTTTGAATTTCCTTATTTAGAAGACTTATGCTACAAGACAAGACTCAAAATTCAATGCAGACAAGGAGTTTATTCTTGGCAGTACTACTCAACTTGGAATTTCTACATCTTTTGCACTTCGTACGAGCAGCACAGCAGATGTGAGGGCATTTGTGAAGTAAAAAATAATCTAGAAAATTGTGGAGCTGACACGTGAATTTTCATTCTCTATTAACGAGAATGCCTCATTAATTGGCGAGACCCGCATTTATTGCCCTGCAGTTCAACTGAGCTAGAAGCCCTGAGCTGCTGACTACAATTACTCTAAGTTAAGTTGCACATGACAAGTAGATAAGGTAGGGAAATTAAAAGAGGAATTAATCACTAATTCCTACATTTAAGCTTTTGAATTGAAGACAAATTCATTTAATCAAGGAAGTACAATCCCTTTCAATCAAGGATTGTCCAAGATAATTCTTAGGATATAATTAATTGGTTTTAATAATATCTTCAAGGACTATTCCCGATATCTTTAACATATTCTCAGCATCTTAAAGATACTATCCCGTACTGTCATTGCACAAGTACAATTCCATTCATCGGATGACACAACTTGGCCAATTAGACGTCGACACGTGGTGTGGGTTTCCCACCTTTGTGGCCGACCATGCTCCTATAAATACCCCCTACAGTCAATTCTCTGATAAACAATTCTACACTGAAAAACACCACATTCTGTACATAAAGTTTTTAGACTTAGGCATCGGAGGTTCATTGGCCAAACCCCCCTCTGGACTTGTGGTTTAGTCTTTAACCAAATGTGTCTCTTTGTTTTGTAGGTACAATTTCGTCAATTCAAAGGCGACGAAATTTTGCTAACAATTTATCATTTTTTTTTTCAAATTAAGCTCTCACATTACAACATTATTTTTTTTCTTCAAAAAATTACACCAATTTAATTTTTTGTATACCAAAAATTTTAAATTATAACAATTAAATCCAAAATAAATTCATTTTAGTATATTAACTTTTAAATAAGAAAAAAAATGAAAAGTTGAATAATATGTCAAAAACAAAACGGGAGTGTTCCAACCTTCTCATTTGAACTTTCTCACTTCTATTCACGACACGTGTATTCTCCTAGCACGCAAAATAAAATATTAATTACTTTTTAGTTGACAAACTAAAATTTTAATTATATTTACAAAGGAAGAAAATTAGTGGGATTTTAAAATGATTAAATTTAAGTTTTTTAGTGCAAGAGGAGAAGTGAGAAGGTTGAAATGACAAATTAAGTGAGAAAATTGTTAGCATTTCTCAAAACAAAATGGAAGGGAAATACAGGGGGTGTAGTCAAATAAGATAAAATCTCTTCCGATAAATTGGGTATGTTTAAGTTTGAGAACTTTATTCTATAGAAATATTTTAAAAGACTTTTTGAAGTGGTAGATTTGATAATATTTGTAGAATCCAAATGGATTTTTGAGGATTTTGATGGATTTCGTTTGTGGATTTTGATGAACTTTTAAAGACTTTCTTGCCATTTATCCAAATAAATTTTTATATTATTTTAATGAAAAAAAACACCAAAAAAATGGATGAACGCCACAACGGCTGCCACCATCTCTAGAACCAGAGAGCAAACTCAATTCTTTTACCTCAACCCAACCCCCACCACACCAATCCTCTCCTAAACTCTCCTCTACAAATCTTTCAAATTCCCTCACGATCCAAAATGGGACACTGATGAAATTTTTTTAGACAAAAACAAAGTCATAAAATTGAGCAGTGTAGAGATACAGAACTTGAGAATCAATCTACAGGATTTGCAACTTAAACCAATTCATGCCAAAATACAAAAAATCAAGTAGAAGGTCCAAAGTTTATGTTCTCAAGGCAACCAATTCATGCAAGCATACAAGGAGGAAGGGCCTTGTAATACCAAAAGGGAACAACATCCAAATATCCACATGTGACCTCTAGTTGAACCAGTCAAAGTTAAAGAGAAGGTTGATGGTTGGCCAGGTGGTGCTAGGAGGAGGGGTGAGGAGTGGGTGTGAGTCAGGTAATGGTAGGCCGATGTGGGTAGTCGCCGGTAAGGTTGAGCAGTGAGGGGAGAAGAATCCATTGACATCTTATGGGGAAGGATGTGATTGTTTGTAACTTTGACATGTATATTTTCTATCCTAGAATTCACTAAAATCCTCTAAAATCCACAATTTAATAAAATCCCATCAAATTCCTAACTTTTTTACTACAACTAAATTTGTACACACTTACTTAAAATATATTAAAATCCTAATTGACTACATATGGATTTAGATGAACTTTAAAAAAGTCTTTTAAAATTCTAATTGAGTATGTTTAAAAACTCTAATTTGACTACATCTCCTTAAAACAGAAGTAGAGAGAGAGAGAGTGAGAGAGTGACATACACACTAACACCCAAAAGACGAGAACAGGTAATATTATCACTACGCTAGCTTCTGGTTTCCACCTTTTTCGCTCGTTTTAGGGTGGCGCGCTGCCCCCTGCCTCCCTCTCTGGTGCCCTTGGGGCCGCACGCATGACGCTGACCCACACACACCCACAAACAGTGGCCCACATCCATTCATACTACTCATTAATAAATATTTAATTATTTTCTTTTATATTATTGTTGCTAAAGCCCCCACCACCATTTTTTGCAATTTGCAAGTGCCCAAATCTCAATGTCCCCCACGAGTCCCTTGACCCCAGCATCAAGCAAACTGAGAGAGAGAGAGAGAGTGACAGATACATTCTCCTGGTAAATAGGTAATGTACTCGTTATTTTGCATTCAATTTCGACTTATTATTTTGACATATTATAGTAGTTTAGAATTTTTTTTGTCAAAAAAATAAATTTCATTTTACAACTGAGAACACTTAAAACACTATTTTAAATCGTCTAAAAAAACACTATTTTGAAGAAAAATATTTTTTACCAAATTGATATGATACCGATTATTATTTTACCCTAAAACAACTCTTATCCAATCCACATTAATAGTTGATTTTTTTTTTGTCTAAAAATGAGATCAGCTGGTGGCCAAGCCATTCTTCTAGGGGCTGAAAAGACTCATAGACATTTCAACCTCCCCCGACCACAATTGCGTAATTCACCAGTGTCAAAAATCGAACTCAGGACGAGTTTTGTGGAATATAGGTCTGAACTTTGCCCCAACAACTGAGTCACCCCGTAGTGGACAATTGTAAAGAAAATTACACTAATTATGATTTTTTTTGCCACTTAATAATACGGTTTAATAAATAATATCATTATATGACTAAATTCAATTTATTATTTTATGACTTAAGATCTTCTCTCCACTTAGGTTCAATTTGCGTATATAGAAAGTTTGATACAAAATTATTATGGTTTGCCTATTATGTGACTTAATCCAAATTCCTCAATCCTTATTGTAAATAAAATCATTATATTAATAATTTTTTAAAATTTGTTTATATGAAAAAACCCCAAAAAAAATGTAATGGATTTTGTTATGTAGGTAAATAGGTACAAACTTTATACAAGTCATTCCGATCCAAGACACCCTTGCAAATCGCCACAAGCATGACCACCCTTGGCGTCTTTCCCTCATTAACGGTCACCTGACCTGACGAACCCTCTCTCTCTCTCTCTCTCTCACTCTGTGTGTGTGTAAGTGTACCCACCAGACCCCATTACCATTTTTCCATGTCGAGGTTCTCTGAGAACGAGATCTTCAGCTTATTGGGTTGGCTGTGATTGTGACTGTGATTGTTCAGTGGGGACTAGCTTCGCCACACTCGGCGGCAGAGACGCTCTGATCCGAAATCTCGTTCAATTTTCGATTCGGGAGTCGGAGATGCTGACGTGTATACCCTGCTCCAAGCAGCTCAACAATGGATCTCTCCACCACCAAGACGACGACGACGCCGTCGCCGGGACTCCCAGGACCAAGCAAGCCATCAAGGCCCTCACTGCCCAGGTAATCAATCGTAATATTTGTAAATGATAAGTTTTTGAGATTCTGTTTGGTTCCCGAGAAAATGTAGAGGAAAAAACAGGAGTTCAGTATATGCTAATTGGCCTTTTGGGTGGAATGAGGGAATGGTGCTTGTGAAAATGACAGACCCAGAACCTGTTTTTCTCTGATTCTCCCTTCATTTTCTCGGGAACCAAACAGGGGGTAAGGTTTTGTTTTCTGCTCTCAATCTTGTTAAATGAAACAGTAGAAGTGTAATAGATTTAATTCATCTGAAACGCCACAGTTTTGGGAACAAATCAATGGAGTAAAGAAAACCCAGATTTTGTTTTCCTGCGTTTTCAATGGAATAGTTGTGTTTTTGCAGATCAAGGATATGGCATTGAAGGCCTCGGGAGCCTACAAAAACTGCAAGCCCTGTTCACGGTCCTGTACTGACAACCGGAACCGAAACTGTGCCGACTCCGATGCCAACTCGGAGTCGGCGAGGTTCCACGGCTCGTACAGGCGGACGGGGAGCTCGAATTCGACCCCGAGGCTATGGGGGAAGGAGATGGACAGTAGACTAAAGGCGCTTTCGAGTGGGGAAGGGACGCCGGCGTCAGTGAGTGGAAGGACGGAGTCCGTTGTGTTAATGGAGGAAGAAGAGCCTAAAGAATGGGTGGCACAAGTGGAACCTGGTGTGATCATCACTTTTGTTTCTTTGCCCCAAGGAGGAAACGATCTCAAACGTATTCGATTCAGGTACTTTCGCTTGTTTGGAGATTCTGAATTTCGGTAGAGTGTGATGAATGTGTGATCACATGGTAGAGCTTTTGAACAACTGTGTGTCTTGGTCACTTTGTGTGTTGATCTTTTTCTGTTTGTTCTTGATCTGGAAGCACATAGCTTCTGATTCCTTCGAGTTTGATTAGTTGTTTTTAGCGTCGGACTGTTGATTGGGGTTGAAGTATTGTGACATTGTCCTTTGTGTTTGGACTTTAACAATATAGTTTGATTGGGAGGGTGTAGCAGTTAAATTGCATGTGAACTGTTATTTTCTCACAATCATTTGTGTGGTTGGTGGTCCCAATGCTATGAGCCAGGCATTAGTCTTCAAAGGTTTGAGCTGTCAAAGAGTCAAGATTTAATTATTCACTCTTAGGATCTTAACGTTCTACCATGTTCCCGAAACTTGATGTCCTCGTCGGTGCACCCTATCAACACTGACCTAGTGATAGCCTCCCTTATTTTGGGTAGCTTCACTTATCTACAAGTACTCAGTGACTTCACTCACCTAGTAGCAGTCCGTGTGGGATGTGGTGCCAAAGGAGATGAAGACTTGATTATTTAGCCTTTGAAACTATAACACACTCTAAACGGGTCTTAAATATCTCACCTTTATGCAGAAATATAACTGGATAATAATATAGAGGAAACAATAATATCCCCTCTTACGGAATTTGATTGAAATTGATTCTTGAAACCATGATGTTAGGATATTGTCAGTACCACTGCTATAGGGGATAACACTTACATTTTGACAATATGCTATTATGTTAACTGGTTGTCACCACATATAAAAAAGAGAGTTATAAATCTACAAAAGAGTAGTCCCAGTCTTGAGTTAACGTCATTTAATTGTCTGTTGAAAGCATTAGAAGTCTTGTTGCACAGTCATCATTAGCAGGACTTGGTGCTTCGCAGAGTTCTGTTTTCTTGAATGAATTCTTGTATATCCTGTGATCTCTTCACGGAAACACTAACCAATTATGTTTATCATGTGTACAAAAAAGAGAATAATATACGATAAGTATGTTATTTGTTTATCTTGTTGTCGATCATGTTATGATAGCATGATGCATATGCTAAATCTACTAATCACTGTGTTGTAAATTTGATTAGCCGTGAGCTATTTAACAAATGGCAAGCTCAAAGGTGGTGGGCAGAGAATTATGACAAGGTCATGGAATTATACAATGTCCAAAGGTTCAATCATCAAGCAGTCCCACTTCCAACCCCACCTAGATCTGAAGACGAGGTGAGCTTACCCCCAATGTATTATGCAAATACTTTCTTGTTGGCGACCTAATGTAAGTATTCCTTTAGGAATTATTCATATAACTGTTACTAGAACAGTCATCCACAGAACTTCATCTAATCTGGGCATGAGATTGAGACTTTCCATTACCTGCCAAAGTCGTAATATGGACAAATTTCCAAATTCATTTGTTCTATGTTGAATTTCAGATCTTCTAAAGTTTATTTAGAATATGTTGGCTACCTCCCCGTTTTGCTTCTTTCTAAGTTTACTTATATTCTTTAATGATTTTTGCTATCTTAAACCTCAACTGTGGTTATCTATTGGATGATTGGATGGATTGATTTCTACAAATTGTATAAAGGGCTCAGCTGGAATCACCTTCTAGTGTCGATGGTATGAATTTCTAATGTTAACAAAATACTCTTTGCTTCCTCTCCCCCTATTGCAGAGCTCAAAGGTCGAATCTGCTAGAGATAGTCCTATGACTCCCCCATTGAGCAAAGAGCGCCTACCCCGCAACTTCCACCGGCCAATGGGTATGGGGTACTCTTCGTCAGATTCAATTGACCAGCATCAAATGCAATCACGTCATTACTGTGAAACCAGTGGTCTAGCTTCAACACCTAAACTTTCTAGCATCAGTGGGGTGAAAACTGAGACATCATCGATAGATGGCTCTGTAAGGACTAGTTCAGATGCAGATCGCTCAGGAGAGTTTTCAATTAGCAATGCCAGTGATATGGAGACTGAATGGGTTGAACAGGATGAACCGGGAGTGTACATCACTATCAGAGCATTGCCAGGTGGCGCTAGGGAGCTTAGACGTGTCCGATTCAGGTAAGTTGGTTTCTATATTGTGCATAGTTAAGTATTTTAAATTCATTATTGCTAAGTTTTACTTTGCACTGCCTTTAGTGATTGTTTTGTTCTCCACTGCTCTTTGAAATATTGAAAACAGCGACCGTGACAGTACCCTGTGTAGTTTCATTTCTTACATTCTATAATTTATTCAGCGCTATCCGCCTTCCTCCTACCAACAAGATTTAAAGGAAACGAAAGTGCAGTGCTTGAGTACTTTGGTTATCAAACAATACTACAGTCGCATTCGCATATATGATCAAATTGGCTTGAATATAAATTCATTTCCGGTATCCTTTTCTTATGCAGCCGAGAAAAGTTTGGCGAAATGCATGCAAGATTGTGGTGGGAAGAGAACAGGGCCAGGATCCAAGAGCAATACTTATGACTTAGAAGTTAGCACATCGTCGAGGTGGTGGCTCTTATATTAAACAGCAGTATGTTCATAGGCTCAATCTCGTCAACAAAGGTTTCGTTTATCAACTGTGACCCCAATTACTTGACTTCGGTGAAATATGTCTGTGAATTGTGGACTTTCATTTTTCTTTTTCGGATGGATTATGTTATTGGTTATTCGTGGGAATTAGGTGAAAGGGTGCAGATGGCGAAAAATGTTTACGAGAATGAAATTTGATCTATAAAGGCATATTCTTTTCATCATACTCTTACTGTAAACTGGTCTCTCCCCAGTTTCTTAATCTGAAAGGCAATGTTCTCTGTCAAAGTTTCATGTTCTTCTATCTTTTGGGCCTCACAGTAAGACTGATTTGAACTGGGCCTAAGGCCCTAAAGTGAATTGGGCAAATTTCAGTGTAGGCAATTCCTGGATTTAGCATAAGGCCCAAAATACTTTTTCTTCTGGTGTAGTTAGCCTTTGGAGGGCATTTACGAGTGTGCCACGTGTAATTTGAATTTAACTACAAGACAAAGAATGATTTAATTTTGGTTCGTGTAGTTGCAGTTAAGTTCAACTTTGGTCATGTAGTTTCAATTGTTGAAATTCATGTGTGAAATTCTAACTTTGATCTATGTAGTTTTAATTTGTCGCGATTTAATTTACGTAGTTTTGAATACAAAGAGATTTTGAAAGAGAGATGATGTCAAATTTGAATGAATTTTTTTGTTGTTAAATTGAATTTGAATGGTTTACGAATTTGAGTGTTTGATGATAAATATTTGATATTAATGTGTGGGATGATCATAATAGTAACAAATAAGTATGGTAAGATTTTCAAAAAATAGCATTATTAAAGTGTCAAAACCGGAAATTTCTTCTACGATCCGTACCATCTCATGGTACGATTATTGGACAGTTACGATTGAAAGTTATAGATCTAATGGTTGTAATAAAATGATGAAGACTGAAAAGGATATAACTGGGTAACCTTCTCAGAGCATGTAAAAGTGGTTGTGGCCCCACTTTGACTATTTCTTTCTCTCTGTCACCCTCAACTTCCAACTTCACAAATCTCTACACTCCTCCAACCCTCTTCTACTTGAGATCTCCTTCTACTCACCCTCCCAATCCATCTGCTTTTGGTACAGAGTCCAAACTCCAAACTCGCCATATCCATTATCATCTGCTCCTAATCCATGGCAAATTTCATTGGTCCTTTCTGAATTCTCTTCCTCAATTAGTTTTTTTTTTTTTTAAGTCCAAATCATAAACATTTGAAACTCAAGAAAAGCCACCAACGGCAACTATGGAGTGACGAAGGAACTACAGTTGTGATGAAAATTGATGTGTCACAAGAGTTGGAGTTCTCATAGCTGCACTTGCTGCGGGGTAGTTGGGTCAAAAGGGATGGGGTGTGTGAGTCGGATTTGTGAGTGGTGTCCCGGGGAGGGACAGTGAGGTTTTGATTCAGGCAAGGGGGAGGAGGATGACAGAATTGGCTAGAGAGAATAAGGTGGAGGAGACGGGGTGGGTGGGCAATTTTGGTTAAAATCAAAATAGTTGCCTAATTTAATTTTGGATGCTTTTCAAGCCAATTCAATGTTGAAAACATGTTTAGAATGTTGAATATGATATTTTGGAATAGGTTTGGGGGAGGTAATCGACCTCCATTGTCATTTGAGGGGTTTAGAAGCTCAAAAAGTGAAAAGAAACTCATGAAAACTATTGCATAATTTTTCCAGATTTTTGGTCTTAAAATCCATCTTTTGTGACGATCTTCAAAGAAAGTTCAGTTGCTAAAGGTTGTTCTTATTTTTAGCGACTGTTTCTGGGTATGAAATTATGTCACTAAAAGTCTGTTTGGTTCCCATTGGAGGGTATTAATGTGAATTAATTTTTTCTAATAATTAAAAAATACCAAAGCACATTAAATAATTCATAATAATTAATTTACACGTATGAAAAATATGAAAAAATAATATGCAAATGCTCGTGATTGTATCCTTTATGCTTTGATGATAGTTACATCATCATTTGAATTTTGAAAACCCTACAAACCTCGTGAATAGTGTTTTTTTTTTGGTAGTTCAAATTATTGAAAATTCATAGTAATTGATTTGCAAGCGTGAAAAAGGTATGCAAACGCTCGTGATCAAATCATCTACGCTTTTACGATGGTTACGTCATCATTTAGATTTTTAAAACCCTTCAATCCCTCTTGAATACTGTATTTAAAAGAGTTAAATTTTTTTTGAAAATTCATAATAATTAAAGTACAAGAGTGAAAAATGTAAAAAAAATATACAAACGCTCGCATTGAGAAGATCTATAACTTTCGTGAAGGGGTCAACTTCAAAATTCTACACCATAATCCATGAACCTTAGCTTTATATTTTAACCGTCGATTGTAGTTTAAGTTTACTCTCCATTATTCTCACCGGATTTCCTTTTTTTCAGATTTTTTTTTTGAAAACATGATCTTTTAGTAGATGTAGAAAGATGAACGGTTCGGATTGTTGATATCATGTTCCGATATTTTATGATTAGTTGAAATATGAGTTGATGTTATATAGTTTCTAGAAACTTTATAAACTCCAAACTATATTTTCACTAACTGTACAAATTTGAACATGATATTAACGATCCAAACCATTCATCTTTCTGCATCTACTAAAAGATCATGTTTTCAAAAAAGAAAATCTGAAAAAAAATAAATAAATCCGGTGAGAATAATGGAGAGTAAACGTAAACTACAATCGACGGTTAAAATATAAAGCTAAGGTTCATGGATTATGGTGTAGAATTTTGAAGTTGACCCCTTCACGAAAGTTATAGATCTTCTCAATGCGAGCGTTTGTATATTTTTTTTACATTTTTCACTCTTGTACTTTAATTATTATGAATTTTCAAAAAATTTTAACTCTTTTAAATACACTATTCAAGAGGGATTGAAGGGTTTTAAAAATCTAAACGATGACATAACCATCGTAAAAGCGTAGATGATTTGATCACGAGCGTTTGCATACCTTTTTCACGCTTGCAAATCAATTACTATGAATTTTTAATAATTTGAACAAAAAAAAAACACTATTCACGAGGGTTTGTAGGGTTTTCAAAATTCAAACGATGATGTAACCATCGTCAAAGCGTAAAGGATACGATCACGAGCATTTGCATATTTTTTACACTTGCAAATTAATTATTTTAAATTATTTAATGTGCTTTTGGTATTTTGTAGGAAAAATAAAATTACATGAGGCATCATCCTTGTGCTGCTACGTAACCTTAAAAATTTGAAAATTTGAAGGTGATATCAATGATCTAAACCGTTCATCTATATGCATCCAGTAAAATATCATGTTTTCAAAAAGTAAAATATGAAAAAACAAAATCTGGTGAGATTAATGAAGCGTAAACGTAAACGACAATCAACGATTAAATATAAATCTAGGGTTCATGGATTATGGTGTCAAATTTCGGAGTTGACCCCTTCATGAAAGTTGTAGAGCTAGTTATTATGGGCGTTCTCATATTTCTTTTTACATTTTTCATACTTGTACATGAATTTATTATAAATATTTTAAGATAAATATATAAAAAAAGAATAAAATTTAAAACGACTCGTGGCGAGAAAATGAAGTTGACACCCACTAGTAAGGCCTAACAGTGAACTTCTCAAGTGTTGCCCCTGTATATTTCTTCTTTTTTATTATTTTCTTTTTCTTTTTTTGTTTGGATTTAGGATTTTTTTTTCCTTTTAAAACTCTTATCCTCTCCCTCTCTTTCCATCCTCCATCTTCATGCGAGAAAAAAAGAATTTGGGTTCTCCAGAAACTAATTTCTGGCAAAGGAGTTGTGCGGCTCTGGCCACAACGCTCTAGCCACAACCACACCCAAACCCCTTCTTATCCCTCCACTCGCATGGAAACCGTCCCACCTTCACCATCTCCCTTCCCTTTCCCTGCACAGCTACCAACTCCGCCCCAAATCAAACCCAAAAAAGAAAAAAACGCATTTCGAATTCTTTGTAAAAACGCAAGAACTTCTGAAATTGGGACAAATTCTTTGTGCCCTCTCCTCCACCCTCCTTATTTTTTCTCAGAACCACCTCTAATTGCTGCACGATCGGCGCTGAGATGCTGTCGCTACTCGATTTGGTGGCGATGGTGACATGAAAATGGGGAAGCAGAGGAGGAGAGACAGAAAATAGCTTAATATTCTTCTATTTTTTCAGACAAAAACAGAACGGTGGGACCCATTAAAAACTTGCTACCTCCTGCCATTTTCCTTCAACTGGCCATTTTAATTGAAAAAAAGGCCGGACCATTAAATGGTCCGGACTATGGAAGCCACACACAAAAATGGACCGGTTTGATTTACTTTAGTCCAAGATTATTATACGCATTGTAAAAGTCGTCCAAGTTGATTTAAATGTGGCAGACTTCAAGGGGTCATACAAAACTTTATCCATACCTACAACATAGAAACCAAATTTATAACTTGACCACCCAACACTAATAGTGAATTCATTAATGCAAAAAATATTTCAAAATTGGTTCTCACCGGGCCACTAGTGAACTTTAGAAAGAAAAATTAGGGTTTTAAATCCCAAATCATCCCTACAGTCGGCAGTCCCGCAATTTAACCCAAACACCAAGGGCAGATATTCCCCAAATTCTCAAAATTTCAGGATTTTTGCCCCTGAGAAGCCTTTGAGTGGTAAAAACGTTTTCAAAACCCCCTCTCTCTCTCTCTCTCTCACTTTTCTCTCATCGGATGCTATCAAAACCCTAGCCCTCGCTCCCGCCCTCTGCAACATTAGGGTTTTGATTCCGCCATATATATATTGCCCTACACCGTATATCTATCGTATAATACAAGGGGTTTTCCGTTTTCTTTTGATTTTTTTTTTTTTGAATTTTGAATTCGGGGACGAAGGTAGAGTGAGAGAGATGGTCGCCGGGTCGCGAATCGAAGGCGGGACTCAGATAATCTCAGCAGGAGTGAGAAAAACGATTAAATCCATCAAAGAAATAGTGGGTAATTACTCGGATATTGATATCTATTGGGCTCTCAAAGAAACCGACATGGATCCTAATGAAACCGCCCAGAAATTGCTCAACCAAGGTCTCTGCCTTTCACTCTGTTTTGCCTAGTTCTGTGGCTCTATCGCTTTGTTTGGTGATTTTTTGTTGTTGTTCTGTTTTGGGTAATGAAATTTATCTGTTTTTTGATTTGGGGTTACTTTCGGGTTTACTCAGTCCATCGTTCGCTGTTCTAATTGTTATCGGGTTTGGTTATTTTAGTTAGTTATTGATTTTAGGGTTGTTTTGTGGAACGTGGCACTCAGTGCTTTTGTTATTGACGTTTTGCCATTGTAAAAATTCCGTCTGTAGTTCGTTTTTATGAGCTAATTGATTGAACTTGTTTTTGGGTGAGTGGTAAGCCAAGTTCGATTGTTTTAAAGTAGTATTTTACGGTTGCCTTGGCGATTATTCCCTCATTGTACTAGTACCTTCCAAGTAGTTAAACTTTTGGGAGTTGGTACCTGGGTTTGGTGAAAACCATATAGATTTTGATTTTTGGTGACCTCTCATGTTGTTTTTCTTTTTTGTGTATCGTCTCCCATTAGAACCTTCTTTTTGAGCTATATTTTCACATACGTACATATTACATGCCTCCATAGAACTTTTGAAGCTGTAGTAGAGAAATCGTATTTGCTTTATTTTCTCGAGTTCTATCAACAAAATTTCTCAATGTTGATTGTGTAATACCTTTATCTTGCATTTTTCATATTTGAATATTCTCGTTTGTTTTTACCCAGACCCATTTCATGTTGTGAAGAGAAAAAGAGACAAAAGGAAGGAGGTATCCTCTAATGTAAGTTTTGGTTTGGCTTTTAGTTACTGTTCATTTTTCTTGTGGCTTCATTTTCCTACCTTTAGCTTTATATATTTTAGCATGGTACATGTGACTAAGACTAAGTGAACAGTAGTTGATATACAGAATTTATGTTCTGCATGAAGGTCTTAACTCTTTTCAGAACTGGTGTAATGACGGATGGTTAAATACAAGTCATCAGTCAATACTCAATAGTGACAGGCACATGTTAGTGTACCGCTAATCCCTGATTCTTGTTTGACTAGTCAAATTCATGATCTTTTTGGCAAAGTGACTCAGAAAATCAGTAATTAACATTATGCTGTTACCAAGGATTTTATGATTTTGTGAAATGAATGCCTCCCAAGAAAAAGAATACTGCTATCAATTAGTCTATTGAGATATGAAAGGCCTTTGGCAATCAATTAATGAACTGCGGAGTAATTCTATGTCGTGTTTCATTTCATCAAGAATTGGTGGTTCTCCTAACTAAGCTTGTTAGTTGACTTCTGTCAACTTTGAAGACATTGTAACTGCTTTCGAATGATCACATTGTGAAATTGTTATTATTATTTTTTATCGGTTAGTTGTTTGGGAGATAGTTGTGATGTTGTGGGACTCGCTAAGTTTTCATTTTTAATCACCATTATCATATTGTATTTTTATGTTGAATCGCATTTCAAATAGTTCTAAAGGGAACTTATTGCAAAGCAAAAGTTTTACTGGTTTACTGTACTTGTGGCTTTAGAGTAATGGTCACAAGGTTCCAGTGGATGCAAAAAGACATTTTGAGAGTGCAGGCCAAGGACCCAAATCAAATACATCCTCTGATCGTCCCTCTTCTCAGAATACAAGTTCTGATCGTCCTTCATCTCACAATACATTTTCTGATCGTCCCTCATCTCACAATACATTTTCTGATCGCAATGTTAGAAGAGGAGGTTATGCTCGTGGCGGTTCAACTGGTAATTCATTTATGTCCTGATTTATTACAAGCTTTTTAATTCTTCTTTGGGCATATTCTTTTTGGTCAATTTTACTGTAAACAAAGCCTCATGATTCTTAATTCGTGTCTTTTTTCAACTAGCTCTTTTAGTTCGTGTGCCTCGTTGTTGAAATCATGAAAGAGAGATTTTTGAATTGGCTCTGATCAATACTTTATTCCTTCTTAGTGTTGCATTGAAAAAGATAAATGTAGGCTTATGCTTCATTGTTCAGTGAGAAACATTGTTCTTGAGGGTAGTTGAATTTTGTTGTATTGGTTGCTTGATTTGCTAATTTGCTCTATTTGGATATTTTTGTTTAGTAAATCACCGTATCACTTTTATTCTATATTTAATTAATCTAGTACTACGCTGTTTTAGTGTTTCCTGTACAAAAAACAGTTAAGTATTGATGAAAATGGATGCATTATAGATGAGTGGTCTATGCATTGCAACATAGTGTGATTTAACTAATGTAACACAAATGCCCCTTTACATTGTTGAAAGGAAATTAGTATCTAGATTTAGGAAGTTCAGGGTATATTTTGCTCGGGTTTATGCTTCTTTGTTACCAAAGTTTAAGGAATGGCGGAACCACAGACTATACAGAGACTTTGACAACTTTTTAAAGATAAAACATAAGGTTTTCATGTTGCAAGTGGATCAAGAATCGTGAGGAGCAGGTAATGAGATTAGTAAATAAGTGGATTGCACATTTTTCCAATAAAGGTAGTTTTAGGAAACGGCTTACTCATTAATGGGAAGCTGGAGAGAAGCGGTGTGATGGATTAAAGAGCTTCAAGTCACATTCAACATTATGATTGAGATAGACTTTAGTAAAAGAGGTCCTGTGCCTGGAAGCAGTGATGAGTGGTCAGAAAACTTAGTAGCTTTGAAACTAATGAACCTCGGTTGGCGAATGTAATACATTATGACAATCTTAGGGTAACATATTCAAAGATGTCACCAGGAAAAGAAGGTAAACTAGAAAAAGTGGAGAACTATTGTGTTGTCTCCTATTCAACGGTAGTTGGTCAAGGCTTGAAAACAGAGCATATAAAAGATGCCCTGTATGATATGGCAGTGGCTCCGTTGAATCTTTCAAAGCTGGAGAAAGTGTTCATGGGAGGGTGACAAATGGAACTGTAGGCTGTTCTCTGACAATTAAGACATGGTTCATGACAAAGAATTCGGAGGTCCCTTTGGACATAACTGAATAGGAAGCTAATTCTTTATCACTTCTAATACTTAAAGCACTGTTATTCTGTAATGAAAAGCTGGAGGTAACTGGGATCGGCGAATGTGGTGTTGCTTTCTTGAACACCCTGCTCGCAATTTCTCTCAAGTTGGAGTCTATTTATATATGTGATGAATGCTAAGATGTCAACTATGGTGGCTAGATTGTGATTGTTGGGCTCCCTTTCAATTTCTAGTGATTCAGAATATTTGAGAAAATAGGCGATGCTTATTTAGAATATTGTATACCAGTAGGAGAACATTACCTTTTTCAATTTCAACTGAAGCTAGGATTAAGGTAAAGAGGCGTGATTCAGGTTACTTTGCAGTTTCAATCAATGTGGTGATAAGAGAAGAATGCTTTCTAGTTAATATTAGACTTCTGTTGGTGGCAAGAAATTTAGCTATAAAGCTGAAGTGGGTAGCACTGCAGCATGGGGAAGTATGTCGGTGTCATGAAGTTGGTGCTTTAAGCTCAAGATTGAAGATGAAGAAAAGTGGTGGAAGAGGATAATGAGGAACCTGAACTGTTGATTCTGATAAGAGCTCCATAAAGTCCAACTTTGTAATCCTTGCTGCACCCCAAGGAGTTGTTGCAAGGAAAAATGCTTTGCCTTTTAGGAAAAAGCATTTGAAATGCTACTTTGGGCACTTGCGTAATGGTGCATATGGGATCCTTAGGCCTAGAGGTTGAAAGGCAATTAGAGGAATCTGAAACTGATTTTGATTTCAAGTCAATGACAAGGGCAAGTCCATGTTTTTTGTCAACCTGGCCGCTGTTTTGTTAATATAATATCATATAAAAAGATTCTGAAAATAGTTTCTAATAGACTGCCGTTGAACTAGTGTTTGGGTAATATAATATAAAAGCTACTGAAAATAAAGCAGTGGTTGAGTGTTAGGTAAATTTATAGCTTTGTAGTTTTTATGATAGTAGTGTTGCCAAATTAACAAAGGTAATTTAGAAATGGAAGATGATTATTTTGGTATATTATAAAGAAGCTGAGGGTAAATGTCCAATAAAAGATCCAAACCATCAATAGCTTTTAAAAGGATCTCCCATGAGTAAATCTACTGATCGTGGCTTGGTATGGCCATGTTGTCCTGTCATTTTCATGTAGATAACCTTTTGCAGCTTGTGTTTTCAAAGTAATCTTGCTGCAGTGTTTCTGGGTACTTTACCCTCTGTAATGCTCCTTTGAATTACTAGCTAATGATAGACTCTTACTAGGTACAGGAATCAGCAGAGAATTCCGTGTTGTGAGAGACAACCGAATTAATGGTAATGTCAATAAAGAAATGAAGCCTCCTTCACCACAATGTACAACTTCAACCAATGAGCAAGCGTCAAATATTTCTGAAAAGGGGTATGTTTTTCCTTATTATCTTGTGTGTCTTTATGTGTTTAGCTACATATTATTCTTGGCTATATGTCTATGCCATGCCATAGAATGTCACAATTTATTGTTGTATAAACCTAGAGGAAACTGAGTTTTGTTTGTACCATTTGAGGTTGCTGTTTCTGAAGACCCTTAGTTTCAGGGGTTATTTGTATATAGGAATTTTGGTATTTATACAAATTTTCCAGCTTTTATTTTTCCGTAGTGTTGAAAAATATGTATTTCTTTGCTGTGTTATTAATGCATTAACTTATGATGATTGTTTTACTGTGCTTTCAGCCCAACAGGAAGTTCAAATAGTCAAAAGCCATCTAGCAGACAAAATTCGTCTCATGGATTGAATGGGCAAACTCAAATTAGAAGCAGTGGTGATAATTCAACTGGTACTGTTAGAAAAGAGACATTAGTGGAGAAGCGAGTTACTCTTCCAAATGCAGCTTCACGGGTGCAAGCAGGGAAGCCAAACAATTCCCAACCACACTCTCCAGTGGTGGTATCGAGCAACTCAGTTATTGGGGTGTATTCATCTTCCACAGATCCTGTTCATGTGCCATCTCCTGATTCCAGACCAGCTGCTTCTGTTGGTGCTATTAAACGGGAAGTTGGTGTTAGGAGGCAAGCTTCTGACAACTCCAAGTCATCTGCTCCAAGTAGCTCTGTTACTTCTGTCTCAAATTCGCTTTTGGGAAAAGAGGGTTCTACCGAGTCATTTCGACCTTTCACGGGAATCTCTAAAACTGATCAAGTGAGCCAAACTTCTGAATCTGTGATACCTAGCATGTCGGGCAGACCATTGTTAAGTAATCAGCACAACGTCAGGCCACACCAACAACCTGCGGGACATCAGAAAGGTAATACTTGGTTTAATTATGGGCTTTAAATTCATTCCTCTTGAAATGAATTCATCTGCATACAAAAACTATAATAACAGAATTAAAGCATAAAATGTTTTTTCGTGTCAGAAAAGCTCACTATTACCCTATATTTGGTTTAAATTTTATTTGGAGGTGTGAAAATTAACTTTTTCCTGTGCCAAAGCTGAAAAATTCTGTAAGATGTCATAAAAATATCAACAGTAGCTATGTTGTCAGCATTATTGAATAAATGTAAACAATATCTGTTTTATTTTTTTGGTTTAACATTTAGAGATTTTTCTTTGTCAGAAATTTGGCGTAATTGGAATGCTGCTGTTAGTTGGTTTTGTGGAGTTTTCATTTATATTCTAAGTTTCAGGGTGATTTTGCTATTTATCCTGTTTCTGTTTTTGCTTTTGTGGATTTCTTGACCACCCTTGTATTTTTATTGTTCTGTGCAATAAAAAATTGTGTTTTTTTTTTACATATATATATATATATATTTTGTGCTTTTGTTTGAAAAGTTGTCTTCACTTTTGAAGCCTTTGAGTCATGTCTTATTGGAAATTTTGCAAGAGTATTAATAATGTTTCCGAATGCAGCTTCCCAGCCTAATAAGGAGTGGAAACCTAAGTCAAGCCAAAAGCCAAGTTCTAATAGTCCTGGAGTCATCGGAACACTAACAAAGTCTGTTTCACCTGCTTCTGGTGATTCTAAGGTTTCAGAGTCGGAAGCGGCTAAGTTGCAAGACAAGCTCGCACTAGTAAATATATATGATAACTGTAACGTTGTCATAGCAGAGAGTATTAGGGTCCCAGACAGTGATCGTTTTCAATTAACGTTTGGAAGCTTGGGGACAGAGCTTGATTCAACAGGGAACATAGTTAATGGATTTCAAGCGGGAGCTACAGAGGAGTCAAACAGGGAAGCTGCAACAAGGTAGGTGTTATCTAATTAGCAAGTGATGAGTTAACTTTGCTGTGACATACCGCTCATGTAGTTTTGAGAAATTTGTTTGCAGTTAACATCTGGCATCATATGCACGTTTGACTTATAAATGACTCTATTGTGCAGTTTGTCAGTATCAGCTCGAGAGTCGTGCAGTGATGAGGCTTCTGGCATCAAGCCGGTGGATTTATTAGATCACCAAGTTAGAAGTTCTGGATCTGATTCCTCAGCATCAGGTGCAGTTGCTGAGCATCAATTGCCTGATAAAAAAGAGACTTTGAGTCCTCAGAACTTGGGCAATTATGGTGATATTGGTTTGGTTCAAGACAACAGTTCATCCTATGCACCTTCCGATTCGCAGCAGCAAGATCCACCAGAGTTACAAGGTTTTTCGGTGAGTACACTGATCAGACTAGTGTCACCTTTGTTGTATGTATGTATAAGATTAGTGTCAGCTTCGCAATTTCATTTGCCAACCATTGTTTCTGATAGTTGTTGAATGTGATTAATGGTGTTTTCTGGACCTTTATTTTTTGATATACTGATAAAAGGCCTTCATTGGGAAGAAGTGTTTGCATGTTCTGACATATATTTACATATTCGTGAATGTTCATTCTGACACTTTCTGTTTGGAAGCAGGCATTTGATCCTCAGACTGGTTATGACATACCTTATTTCAGACCAAATATGGAGGAAAGTCGTGGACAGGGTCTACCTCCTCCTCAAGAGGTATAGTTTAAGTGCTTGCAGTATTGTGATGTGTTACATTACTGTCTCCATATTTTAGGCAAGCATAACTCGTTGATCATCTTTAGAACTTTTATGCGTCATTCAGGTCATCAGTTTTTGCTTTCATAAACTGCTTTAAAAATATTCCGCGTTAGACATTATAGGTGTAATATTTTACAATATGGTCTACCTTAACCAAACCCCATTTATAGTGAATTGGATTTAACAAATGCTATTTACTCTGGTTACAGGCCTTGAACTCACATACTGTCAACAGCATGGCTGCATCAACAGTTGCCATGGTACAACAGCAACCACCCCCAGTGGCGCAGATGTACCCACAAGTTCATGTTTCACATTATGCTAATCTTATGCCATATCGCCAATTTCTCTCACCAGTTTATGTTCCACCAATGGCTGTGCCTGGCTATTCCAACAACCCTGCGTATCCTCACCTGTCTACTGGCAACAGCTACTTGCTGATGCCTGGAGGCGGTTCGCACCTAAATGCAAACAACCTCAAGTATGGAGTACAGCAGTTTAAGCCTGTCCCTGCTGGAAGTCCCACAGGGTTTGGGAGTTTTACTAATCCTAACGGGTATGCAATCAACGCTCCTGGAGTTGTTGGAGGTGCCACTGGGCTAGAAGATTCATCTCGAATCAAGTACAAAGATGGCAATCTATACGTCCCAAATCCTCAGGTAAAGTTTACCATTTTATGTTGGTACTTACAATGAATGCTAAAATTAGAATGCTGTCCAGTGGGCTATTAGCTGATAAAGTAATTGACTTTACTCGTTGAAATGAATCGCCTTCCATGAAGTCTATAAGGGAGAGCCGACCAGGCTTTGATGATATCTCGTTTTTACTATCCACTATTAATTACAATAACATGTGTGGTGTTAATTATGTTTTAACGTTTGACATGGCAGGCCGAGACATCAGAGATTTGGTTTCAGAACCCAAGGGAGCACCCGGGCATGCAATCCACTCCATACTACAACATGCCTGCGCAATCACCTCACGGTGCTTATATGCCATCTCACGCGGCCCATCCTTCCTTCAATGCAGCTGCAGCCCAATCTTCTCACATGCAGTTCCCAGGTTTGTACCATCCTCCTCAGCCTACCGCAATTCCCAACCCACACCATATGGGCCCTGCGATGGGCGGTAATGTCGGTGTTGGGGTGGCCGCAGCTGCTCCTGGGGCACAAGTTGGTGCGTATCAGCAACCCCAACTGAACCATATGAATTGGCAATCGAACTTCTGAATAAAAGAAAAAGGAAAAAGGAAAATGTGAATCTAACTCCTTGGTTGTAAGGGCTGAAGAAGTAGTAGAGGGTATAGAGAAGGGTTTTTCTTTCTGTCAAATGAGATATAACCCATAATCTTTCTTATTTAATGAATCAAGGCTTCATGTGGTGTTCCATTTTCAATTTTCATGCGTCAACCCCGAAGAGTAAAACTTACATTACGCAACCGTTACACCAATGTGGCGGTATCCTAATCCTGTCTCAGGCCACCATGTGTTTTAATTTGTGTACATGACATGACATTACGTGATTAGTTTGGGATATTGTCACGTCCAGTTGCAAGTAAATTCATCTCCAACTGGAACCTTAAACGGGATGAACAATTTGTGTAATTTTATAGATTGAGTTTAAAACCCATTCGAAAAGTACAAGCCTAAGCAAACCGATTGCAACCTTTTTATTTACAGTAAAATAAAACAAAAAGAGAAAAAGAAAAAGGGTGCCTTTTCTTTTTCGGAAAAATGTTTTCTACACCTGTGTTCACTTCCCGTACACCTATTTCATTTTCTAACCATTGAATTGAACAACTCGAGAACGAATCAATGCTCAAAAATTAAGAGGCAGAATGCGAAAAATATTGTGCAAAAATCCTTTTATGTTTTATTTTTCTCTACATGAGGAAAAAATTAATGCAAGTGGATTAATGTCATGGTGGTTAGGACCTTCAATCATCGTTAATCGACTAAGTTCGGGTTCAAACTCTTTCTCCTCTCTCTTATTAAAATTTAGTGTAGAATATCGTTTGTATTAAAAAAAACACATTTTTTTTTCTTTATGAGAGAGAGAAAGAGGGACAGATGGTTGATTGTTTGTTCTTATGATCTGGGCTCTTATGAGAAGAAAGAAGAGGAAGGGGCCTGGCTTTATTTATTTTGTGATTCTACATTCTCTCTTTTATGCTTTGTGTCATTGTTCACTTTAAAGATCTAATAACAAAATAAATGTTCTCATCACCTCGGGATTGCCAATCACATGCCCTTCCTTTTACTTTTTGTTATTTTTTTTCTCTTAATTCTGTACACATGACACACAACTATAACCCCACAAGGTTGGAACCCCCCAACCTTTCAAATTTTCAGACGAGCTTTGAGTTTCCCATGATGTTGCATCCATTGCTATGGCCTCTGATTGTTTATCTTACATTTGGAAATTCAGTTGTCTTGTCTATGTTAAGTTTGGTGGCTCACTGCACTTAGTATTACGGTCTAATAGTATTTCTTTTTATTTGTATGTGAAATGTCTTAGATTCAAATATCGTGAATGACAAGTTCGATGCTAATTTATTTCATCTTTCCTTAGTGTAAATATATTGTTGTATTAAAAAAAAAAAAGCTTTATGGCTCAGTTGTTTATAATCTTGTGATATTACCATACTCAAGACTTAATCTTACCCGACAAATCACGCATTTTTTTATTTTTCTAGCGACTAATGATATTGCTCTTCCCCAATATCGAGCAATGTTCAAGCTCTAATATTTCCTAACCTGAATTAATAATCCATAGACTATAGTAGAGGGTGAGAAATCAAAGCTCAAATCCTTTAGTTAGTAGTTTTTTTTTTTTTGTTGACAAATGATAGAATAATCACATTAAATTCATTTAGACTATAAGAAGGGGGATTCGAACTTAAATGTAGAGCGTGGAGCACACTGCTCTAGCTAACTCAGTTAAACCCATGTATGTCTTTAGTTAGAAGTTATCTTCTATATAAATCCTACATGGTTTATAGCCTTTTTAGGTAATATTCAATGCACTTCAAAATTGTATTTAAGAAATAATGCACGTTTAGGCCCCTGACAGATTGTCTGCAATCGCTGGTGGTCCAAACTTAAGAGCGGGAGGGAATAGGGTTTTGCATGCCTTTCTTCAGTCTAACGGTCCGTTCAAACCCTAAACGTTTAGCCAGTTTAATTGAAAAGATATTATGGGCACTTCTTGTGTGTTGATAGCTTAATATTGTGTTTATAGTTAAAATGAAGTCGTTCTGGCCACTTGGTTCTATGGTATATATGATGATATTCATCTTTATTTGTAAGTGAAAAGTCTTAAGTTTGAATTTCATTAATGACGAGTTCAAGACCAATTTATTCTTTCACTTTGTCTTAATTTATTGTTGTATAAATAAATGAAGTCGTTCTGAAAACTCTTCCTCTCTTGTGAAAACAGAAAAACAAGTACCAATTTATTCCTCCCCTCTTAATTTTAAATTTTTTCCTTTTTGTTAGTGTCATCTCTTGGGTGAGTAATATTTTCTTGTGCAGATTTGATCTAAAGACATATGCTCAGATTGAGTTCTCCACTATTGCTTTTCTAGTCCACTCCCCTATATCCTTTCTCCAAGATTTACTTTCTCTAATCCATCCTTGATTTGAAAGACTTCATTGCGAATGCTTATATGTTTTTGGCCTACTAAGTCAAATGGAGATTTATGTTCGCTTTTATGACTTATCTTCTAATTTTAGGTAGTATCTTTGATGTCTTGTAGACGTTTTTGATGTATGGTTGAAGTTTTTTTAATAAATATGATTTTCTATAATAAAAAATGGTGTCATTCTCTAATTAAAGATTACTTAGCCATTTGTAGAAGAGAAAATTAAATGGAGGTTTATTTGCGATGACGATTTTAATCATGATATTACCAGTACATAAACATAATTAACTAGGACCCATCTTTTTAAAGAAAGATCTAAGCATTGTTATAAGGATTTGAATCATGACCAATAGTGCAGGCGAGGAATTTTATATAGTTGTTCGTTGTTTATGCAGTTGTGAGTTGTATTAGTTGGCTTTACAATGGCATGATTGAAATGGGGGCAAAGCAATCTACGGTTTTAATAGGAGCTATATAATTAGGGTTTGGGTGACCCATGCAAGGTTGAAAAGAAGATTGAGAGGAATGATGGAAGCATGGACAAATTTATAAAAATTTCCAACCATCCTTTCTAAGTACGCAGGATGGTGGTGTAGCATCGAGGTGTTAACATCATTTAGGTCAAATTATGATTAATGGTAAATAACGAAAAAAGGGAAAAAGAAAACAAGGAAAAGACTAATTTGATCGATTTTTCTCGTCTATTGTAGATCAACTATAACACCACTTGGGGTACACCAGTTGCATATGCATGTAAATCAAGATATCAAAATATCAAATCAAGGAATATATGCTCATTTTTTTGAGTGCCCAGTGTTCCTTATTAATGACTATATTTCCAATAATATATAGTTTTATGCTTGTATATTTGTATGAAAAATTAATTAAAGTGCTATATATCATACAGAAGACAAAAGAAAAAATCTTTAAATCATCACATAGAAGGCTTTTTTTTTTTATGCTTTTTCTGATCTGATGGATATCTACTCTAATGTTCATTGTTGTTATTAATTTCACTTATGTACTAGCAAACAAATTGACCTTTTGCTTCCCAAATCCGAAAAATTAGGTTGTCATTGTACAATTTCATTATTTAGGGATTAAAATATGCTAACCTAATACCTACAAGTTCTTAAACAATTATGATTAAGAGAACTTTTCTTTTTATACGTTAAGCTCGTGCTCGAATCTTGTTGCTGATGTGCGGGTTAAGTGCTCTACCACTAGAGTTAAAAGCTTCCATCTATTAAGAATAAGAGCAAGTTTGATTAATTATTACTCCATATATCTTTTTTCTTCAGTTAAGGTAAAATCGAATCGTGCACAAGTGCTCGACCACTCAAGTTAGAAGCTCCCACGTTATGATTAAGAATATGGATAATTTTGATTAATCACTTCAATCTTATTCTTTTTTATTCGGTTTAGAGAGAATAAAATTTTATTCCGAATGTGGGGATAAGTACTTTACCACTAAAATTAGAAACTTATCGAGTTGCGATTAAAAATATGAGTAATTTTGATTAATAACTCTTCTTTAGTAACATACATGCATGCCATGTGATGTGTCTAAGTAATCGATTCAAATGGAGTGGATGGTGGTGGAAACAGAAGTCTTCATCCACCAAGAGTATGGTTTCCATACGTACATTCTTGGGTGGGATGATGCTGGTGGGAAATTGGGAATATTATTGCGGTACAGAGATAACTTTTTTCTAGGTTAGGGCATGTCAATGTAACATTGAATTGGCTTTTGGGTCCCCAAATTGGGTCATTCCATGATCTGAATGGAATCTTCATCTTCTTTCATATTTCTCACATAGCAACCCCCTTATGCCCTTGACATGAATGGAATCTCAAACCTTATCATAATAACCCTACTCTGTATATTGTACCTCCTCGTAGATCAAGATAGGTATTCCACCAAGGCATGCACCAACCGCTTGTGGTGCAATTGCATGTGATAGGGTTTGATGTGGCAAAAAATTTCTATATTTATAATTATATTTATAATTTCAATTAATAGATCATTTTCTATTGTTTGGCCGAAATGAAGATATCATAACAAAGAGTTCAACTTCGTTTAATTTCCATCTTTGTATATAGTGTTTCAACTAACTAATAAAAAATTATTATCCCCTCATCTCGAAATTAATGTAGCTTTCTCTAATGTCTTTGCATCTTTCAACTGACCCTAAAAAAAAAATGCTAACCCCTCGTCTCTAACTTACCGTAACTAGAACATTAAAAAATGGATAGTTTTAGTCACATTTTTTTATGTCAGTCTAGTGTGTACGTACATCTTTACCTACCATTTTCTTTTTGTTCATGTGTATGTTCAACTCGATAGCCACCACATTAATTAGTTGTTAATTTATGTTTAACTTTTGGCATGGAACTTGGCAACTAAATGGGATTTCATGGCTGCATAGCATGATTAGTTTGAGAAAAGTAGTAGGGTTTTGTGGATTATAAAAATACGTGAAGTAGAGAATATGTACAATGATGGGAAATTTTCTTGAGCTTGAAGAGAATACATGTGAGGAAAGGGAAGGGAAGAAGAGCCAACGGCACACACGCACATTGCTTTATTGGGAGGCCTTTCGTTTGTTTAGTGTATTATTAGTTTAGGGTAATGTTAGGGAGATCAAATATTTAAACTAAATTTATAAATTAAATGATGTGGTAATAAAGTAAGACTTCATGATTTAATGACTTAAAAAAAAAAAACAATTGTCAACTGCCACATTATTTGGTTTATAAATTCGGTTTACAAAATTTGATCTCCCTAGTATTACCCATTAGGTTAATCTTACTTTTGCTCTTTTTTCTATACACACATATTCTCTCTTTATCCTAATCCTTTGATAGATTATTCAAATCTCATCTAACTAGCTTTGGTGTTTTAGATCTCTATCTCTAGCTCACCACTCAGGCCAAAAAGTTAAGAGCCACGAGTGCAATCATTGTGCAAATAAACACCCACTAAGAACTCTCTCTCTCAAAATTCCCTTCTTCGTCTATTGGAATAAAAATTACATCTGTATTACATGAATGTATTGCAACAAGTTTCATGAAGTCGTGTCACAAGCATATGCAACAAGTTACATATTACTATATTGCTTAAGAAGGCCTAGTCCCTCCACTTGTTTTACTTTTCCTTTTTCTTTATATTCGGCAAAAAATCTTGGGTGGTACGTACATATCATTGAATGGTACGACCATTGAATGAATCTTAAGTCATTCAACAATACGTATCATTGAAGTTTGACCCTATATTCGGGTGGTTTCTAAATTCAATAACTTTTTGAATAGGAGTAATTACTCCTACATGGCTTGCTGGATTCATTTCCTTGGTAAGTATGTGTGTGTGTTTTGTGATTTTCATTGAACAATAATTCTCAGTTTATATAAAAAAGGGTTAACTATTTACACCCTCAAGGTTTGAGGTGATTTTTAAAATGAGTCACGAGGTTTCAACTTTCTCATATTGCCCTCTAAGGTTTTGAAATTGTATCAACTTACACATTTTGTATAATAAATTGATGAGTAGATTTTATATTATATATTTATCCCTATTCTTAGTATATTTTGGCTAATATGTTGGAAGAATTTTGACACTTTGAATTGTATTTTCAATATAGGACTTTCAATTTCCTCTGGAGCAAAACATAATCAAATGGACGAATTTTGGAGTAGTTTCAGTTGGAGGACGTTCGTGAGTCGCTTAGCTTGATCGTATCAAAATATCATATTTTTCCACCACGTAGTTATTTTCTGGCAATAAAATAAATGAGCAGTGTGCGGTGCTGGAAAGTCACGTTTTTGGGTTTAAATTGCGTTTTTGGAGCCCAAGATGACCTCAAATGGATTCGTGGCCTTCTGGAGTTGTGTTCAAAACGTTCTTATCTTTAAAACAAGCTATCTTGGGCTGGATTTGGAGGAGATTTGAAGCTAAAACGTGGCTGGACAGTTTCTATGCAGATTCTTCTAGATTAATTAGGACTCTATTTTCTAAGTTATTTTATTATTATTTAGTTTCCTAGTTGGAACAAAAGACTATTATTTAGGGTTTGTGCGATGGCATAGCAGCATATATTGTTTTGCCGTTCACAATTTTTAGGGATGATTATTTTTATTCAACTTTGGCGACAGAGAGAACTTTGTTAGGGTTCTTGAAGACTTTCTACCTTAAGGTGTTTTCATTGTTTTTCTTCTTAATGATATTTTCTATGATTTCATTTATGAATATGCGTAACTAATTTCCATTGGCTAGGGCGAAGCCTTAAGCCTTAGCATGAATATGTAATTTTTATTTAATTGTTTATGATTGACTGCATGCATGCTTTGAATTATTGATCATTGTTTTAAACTATCTAATTGTCTTGATGACTGGCCACCATTAGGATGTTTAGACAAGTAATTAGATGCAATTCGGTCGGAATATCACCGAAGGATTGAGTATTACTTCTTGTGATTGATAATTGTAATTTCACCTAAGGTGAATATCACCCTCTTAGGGGTTGCATGGTTTTTCAAAAGGTTTTCATAGAACTTAATGAGTCTTGCATGTTCATATTTGATCTGAATATCACAGACGGATTGCATGTTAGATATACGTTCTTGCTTGAATATCACGGGGAGAATATATATTAGGAAAACCTAACCTTCAAAGTGGCATGTGTGGATCATAAGTAATTGGTAGAAATTCATAAGAATGCTAGGTGATGGTGGAACCGTAGTGCTTTTATAAACTGGTATTTAGAACTCTTTTCTTTTATCATATTTGTTTTTAATTAAAATTAATTTTGTTTTAAATATTACCTAAAATCAACATCTCTTTTCTCCATTTTCAATTTTAAGTAGTTAATTAGGAATTGTTTCTACATAAATTATCCAAATAGTCATTGAGGAGAACAACCTTGCATAAGCATCCATACTACAATATCCTTGTATTCTTACAAGTATTTCATGTGATTTTGAGCCTATTTGCATAGACGTTAAAAATCATACCATAAATTATTTGAATTTTCATTAAATTGATGACATAGTGAGCATGAAATATGTAACTGGATTGACATGTAAGCCACATTTGTACCATATAACTTAAAAAACCTATCAATTTAATAGATAATTAGACATTCAAATGTACAAAATGTGTAAATTTATACAATTTTAAAACTTTAAGAGGCAATATGAGAATATTGAAACCTCATAACCCGATTTAAAAATCATTAGAGTGTAAAATATAGTTAGCCTTATAAAAAATACAACAGCTTCGATAAAAATGATTTAATTGTTTACCAAAAAGTAAAGAAATTTGTCAACGTACGGTAGTTTATGTTCTTGGAGTTGGAAGTTTAATTATCGGAGAGCCGCATTAGTTGACTGTTGAAAGGCAAGCATGCAAAACAACTAGGGCATGGCAATAATAATACTCTCTCATACTACTCTACTCTACTGCTTAGTGCTTAATGATATTCCTGTTCACGCCCAATTCCACCTTCCAAACCCTCATCATCTTCCTCCAAGCTCACAACCCCCAAGCCCGGCCACCTGTGTGCGTTCTCACTTGATCGACACTAGTATATATAAGTTTATCGATACATGCAGTAATTAATTAATAGTTTTTACCAACAAAGCTCTTAATTTAGGAATATTATTCATTCCAATGTCGGAATATGACACAAGTTCGAATCTCTCCCATCTTTACTTTTTCAAATTTGAGAAAAGGAATGTGAATTTCTTAAGCCATTTGCTTCGGCATGCACCTTCGGCTTAATTGTATCGAATTGAGGAGGAGTCTGCTGGAAATTTGATTTTGAGCATTGTGCAGGCCGGGGGACTGTAAATCCTCCAAGAAAGAAAGAAAACATTTTCTTATGAATTTACATAATGTTGCCTGGAAGACGTCAACTGGATAAAAAATTTCATGGAACAAGTACACAACTATCATACACGATATGAAGAATAATTTACATGACATAATATAATTGGCTGAGATGTTATAGTAGTATTGTACCGCGTCATGTTAGTTGTTCTTCCTCAATTATAACAAACTTAAACGGTCTTTGAGAAAATAATCAAAGAGCTTGTAATACACAGCAACAAAAAATCCGAAGAAAGAAATCGATAAAGCAAAACTATGTACTACTGGAGACTGGAGAGTCCTTAATTAAAGCTTGTACGTAGTATACTATCAATTAACGTTAATTAGGATCAACATATTTTTATTTTTTATTTTTTATTTTTTTTATGGGATTAATTAAAAGAAAATCTTGGGGTCACCTCAACTGAATTCAGCAGCTTCTGGCAAACTGTGTGTATGTGTATATATGTAGGCTGCACAGAATAGAGCATCTGCAGAAGAAGAAGAAGAGGCAGCAGCAGCAGCAGCCGCTCCAATAAATGGCAGAAATTATAAGAGTCCTTCAAATTAATAATCAAATTTAATTAACAATATACCACGTCATCATTGTCAAGGTGGCCCCCACTCCAGCTTGGACTTTGCATGCACGCGCTATCCTTCCCTCCCCTGGTCCCTTATAAGACCGTGTGAAAAAGGAAAGAGACTCGCTCACTCAGTTCCTCTCTCTCTCTCTCTCTCTCTCTCTCTCTCATCTTTGCTTTTGCTTTGTGCTGTGTGTTTTCTCTGTTTCAAGCAGCAGGCGTGGCCTCTGGTTTTCATTACTCTCTCTCCTATCTTTCTCTCTCTAAAATCCATCAAGAACCCATCAAAACCCATGCTTTGTTTCTTTATTCTTTAATCCTTACACACAGACACACAGACACAGTGATCATCACCATCATGAGAGAGCAAAAGCAGACCAAAGCTCGACTCTGTCTTCAAATTCGCCTCCCATTAATAATCTCAATTCTCTCTCTCTCTCTCTAGACCCAGCAGACAGAACACAGAGACCTCCATAATTGCACATCATTGAAAACTCAGTACAACTGTTTCCCAATTCTGTACTTTGAACCACTATAAAATCAGACAAAAATGGAGAGGTGGGATATCAAATCACTCCCACAAAACCGAGAAGGCCGCTCCAACCGACACAGCAGAGACAACCCATCTTTCTCCTCCACCCTCCTCGACTCCATTTACCGTTCCATCGACGAGACCACCGCCGGCGGCGAAGGAGTAGCTTCGAGGAGAGAAGAACAACACCACCTCATCTTCTACAAAGAAACCATGAAGAAAAAACAGAGCACCGCAGCCGCCACCACTACCAGCGGCCGATATGGCCATGGACGTTACAAAGAAGACCAGGAGCACGAAATCATGAGCCTCCGCCGAGCCTGCTTGGTCGAGAAATGGATGGAGAAGAAGGTGGCGGAGAAGTCTGTACCTGTTCGACGAAATTCCATGGCGGATTTCGAGACGAAAAAGTCGAGATACAGTCACCAGAACGAGTTCCTGATGAATTCTAGTTCCAGTTCTTCGGATTCGAGTGGAGGGTTTTCTTCTTCGGAGTCGGACTCCATGTACGGATCAAAAGCGAGGTCCTCATCGTCATGCTACAGCATGCACAGGCCGAAGCCAATTCGAACCAGCATTTCATCCGAAATGGTTCAGTTTGATGATCACCAGAGAAATTACCATCACAATTCACAGAAGAAGCACGAGAACGGTTTCGTGAAGACGAAATCAAAAGCACTGAAGATTTACGGCGATTTAAAGAAGGTGAAGCAGCCGATTTCGCCAGGTGGTCGGCTGGCGAGTTTTCTCAATTCTCTGTTCAATGCAGGGCACGTGAAGAAGTCCAAAATTGACGATTTGGGTGTGGAGAGAAAATCGTCATCAAATTCTGGACAAATGGGGTACTCAAACCCGAGTAGTACTTGTTCGTCAGCCTCTTCGTTTTCGAGGTCTTGCTTGCGCAAAGCACCTCTTTCGAGAAGCGAGTTGAGTGGCATCAGCACCAATGGTGATGCCGCGAAAAGGTCGGTGAGGTTTTGTCCTGTGAGTGTGATTGTGGATGAGGATTGCCGCCCGTGCGGACAAAAGACTCTGCTTGAAGCAGAGTCAGGTTTAATGGCTGCAGCTAAGGCTGTCGCGGCCATTAAACCACCAACAAATGAAGATGTTGGACTTGAGTGTTGTGTTATGGATGTTGATGACGATGATGATCATCGCCGTCGAATCGAGGAAGTTGCGAGAGATTACTTGATGAAGAATTACCAGAAAAAGCATCATGAAGATGATGACGATGATGATGCAGAGAGCTATGCAAGTTCTGATCTGTTTGAGTTGGATACTGCTGGGGTTGAAGAAAGGTACCGTGAAGAGTTGCCTGTGTATGAGACTACCTTTTTCGACAGAAATCGAGCCATTGCTAATGGTTTGATTTTGTAATTTCCATAAGGGGGAAAAAATAGTTTGGAGGAAATTTTATTAGGTTTTTTAAAGTATATGGTTTGGGGGTTTACAGAAAATAATATTAATCAATTTCTCTCTTTCTAGTAGTTCTTATATCGACCTCTTGGCTTTTTCCTTTTTCCATTTTGTTTCATGTTTTTTATTGGAATGGTAGAAAGTATTTTGGTTAATGATGTTTGAGCGTAATCGAGAAATTTGGTTATAACTTATAATTTCAGTGGTAAAACACTTAATTAGTTCGACTTAAAATACTGAATTTTGATTGTGAGATGACGATCGTTCAAACTATAAACTGTAAAAGAAGTAAAGAGATTTAGATGAGGTACTTAAAGGGGAGGGCAGATTTTCTACCCATTAACATGTGGACCTCCCTTGTATACTTCAACATAACATTATCTTCATACATAGATATATGATATGATCAATATGAAGGACTAATTGTCAAAAAGCTTGATCTTGTTAATCACCTTTTTATTTTTTATTGTACATTTTAATATAAATAAAACATGATTTTCACTTAATTTGGTTATAATTTTGATTAAAGATCGGAGTGTGATTCTCATTGGCGGCGTGGATTTACCGGCAGTAAAAATGAGGTGAATGATGAGTTTAAGGGAAAGAAAAGAGTGAGGTAGATGTATGGTCTCCAAAGCTGTGGACAGAGGATCTAATTTTTGATCTGGTCGATCTATATGCCTTGATGTCAAATTCGGTTGGCTTCTAAGCTACGAGATTTTCTAAAAAAGCATTTGAAAGATGGAGTAGGCTACAATGCTTGCAAGCATTGAATGCTTACACCGATCTCACCATTAAAATGAGGGAGGAGAGAGGAGAAAGGGGGGAAAGGAGGGTGAGATCGGTGTGAGCATTCAATGCTTGCGAGCACTGTAGCCAGTCCCATGAAAGATATTTATAAGTATATATCTCCAAAACGCTGCTCATAAACTTCACTGTCAAACGAACATGCAATATTATATCAGCCTAAAGCCATATATTTTTTTGTGGTATCTCTTAGAATTTGCTTTTTAGTTTTTACTCCTTGCTATATATATATGAAAACAAAGGGCAAGAATCCAAACCTACATGACTTTAGTGATTTAGAAATTTATCAAAAAAATTATAGTGTAATATCAGAAGACGGTCACGTGGTATAATCATTTATGCACGCATATGTCAAGTATTTACTAATATTATGACAAGTGAACTGATTGTATTGCATACATGGCCGTGTTCTAATACCACTCGGTAATTTATCATATTTATCCCTACAAGGTCTCAAAGATGAATCATCTCACACAATATAGATTGAGATTATAAAAACAAAAACTGTCCGTCTGATACAAGAAATATACTTATATATATTGACAGTCCTACAATGTCATTAGGGTCAATGAGTTTACTATTCACAAGATTTCATATGTTCATATTTTAGATTAACATATGATGTATTATTCTGATTTTAATGAATACTACGTATTGAAATCGAAGAATTTTATTTTAGTTTCGATACATGATGTCTGTTAAATGGTGGATCATATCACATCAGAATGATGATGCGGTACAATACATAAACAAAGTTTTTTCTTTTTTGCTTTCAGCATTTTCAGAGCATGCCATACAAGCTTAGTTTATTTTAGTTTCGTGAGGTGAGGAAAATGATGTTTTTATGTTATTTGGTAAGAAGAAGAAGACAAGGCACACACACATATATGTTGTTGGCTTGATTTTTTTTTCATTTTTTGTGTTGGTTTTATATAGTTATTGGCACCGTCTCTCCATGATTGGCGCTTAGAACCGCGGCAAGTGCTTCAAATCAAAATGCAAAATGTCAAAAGACACACAAGCTTTAACAGTTGTGTTTCGAAACCAGTTATTTAGAAAAAAATAAAAATATATTCTGCTACTTCACTTGAACAGAAGGTGGTTTGAGGAAAAAGTTTGGAGAGGGACACATCTAGAGGTTGCCACAACTTTGTTTGAATTGAATATGCAAACACATGGGAAAATTTTTGGAAGATGTGAGAATTTGGTTGCTGAGAATTTTTGGGAAGGAATTAACAATTAAGTTAACCTATAGTTTTATTTTATGCATATATTCTAAGAGACTTGTGAGGACCACAAAATCATAATAGTTTGATATGCTAAATAAATTATCACAACATCATTCTTAACTAAATTGTTAAAGACACAATTTAAAGCTAGCTTGGACTGTAGGAAAAGAAAAGGCTACTCTATGGTCAAAAGTGGTATAGGATGAAATGGCTATATATAGGGGTTTAACTTCAGTGGTACGTACCATTCAATGATACGTACTGTTGAATGGTTTAAGATTCATTTGGGACCCGCTGCAAATTAATCTGGACCATTCAATGGCCGTACCATTGAATGGTACGTACCACTGAAGAATTTTCCTATATATAGATTGAAAAAATGGTTAGGAGTGGGAATATAATTCGGAATAATTGATATATGTATTATGAATTTTGTTAGTGCTTGTGAATACAAGTGTACAGAATCCATTGTTGATCGTTAATTGATATAAATTTAAAATTATTTTATACTTGTTTATAGTTCGGTTGGTTAAGAACATTGAAGCTTGTACTCATTCGTGATCTCAAACTTATCAATGATTATATGAGCAACTACGCTGCTAATTAAGATCTGAAATATTAAATATACATTTTTTATATTCTAAATATTAATTTTTAACTAGGTTGATATAATTTGAGCTAGTAAGCACTATCTCATTAAGATTAAAGAATTACATTCTGTCATGAAATATAACATTAATTTTAGTTTGTTTCTCTTATTTGGAATAAGGAGAAGATGATAGTTGAGTTTTTTATTGTATGTATTTGTGGGAATAAGTGCTTTATTTTGTATGTAATAAGATACCATTTGCTAATTTTTCATATATGGTTGGTGAAGTGGTAGAAGTTGTTTTCAATGGTGCTATTAGAATGATAGTGGGTTATGAGACCACCTACCCATCCATGCATTGACCAATTTTTTGTTGGATATTAACCCTAATCATGTTTGTAAATCGCATCGCCCCCTTAATTAATTCCAAAACTTTTCCCGGTCTGACCATTAACCCTTCAGTTGGTATATATGCAACGTATATAAGAAATATTTAAAGGATACTAGGAATTCTTACTCAAAAATTCTTGGTGGCTGATTCACAAAACTTCATGCTTATGATTGAAATTGGTCATATTATAAATCACTTTGTGAAGATTATCATTATTGAAAATCAATTAGCAAATAGATAGATAGTTCATTTAATCAATTAAACGTAGTATTTCAAACCATCTATCTATTTACTACAGTTGATTGATTAAACTACCTTAGTAATTTTAACTGATTTTTTTGCAGAAATGGTCTTTACAAAGTAATTTATAATATGACTGATTTCGATCGTAAGTACAAAGTTCTGTAAATCGGTCATAAAGAGTTTTGAGTAGGAATTCCTACTCATCTTGTAGTAGCTAAGTATTGTTCCATATATAAACCATGGTTTTGGCTGCAATTTTTTTTTAAAGCATACATCGTTAATAAGCAAGACCTAGTATGCTTTGTAGGTTGCTTGGTATTAAAAAAGTTATAATGTGAATGCAAATTTCCGCCAAGGACAGATATATTGATGAAAATCACACCTGCAAAATAAGTAACATCGTTAGGCAATTGACTAATACCCAAGAAAAAGAAGGAGGGTGTTCGTCAAAAAGGCCTCTGATGCCTAAGTCAGAAATAGTTTGAGAGAAATTGAACAGAGAGAATTTTGAGTAGTAAGTAGCAATTACCAATTTCCTTATTTGATTTGGCTATTTATAAGAGAGACTCCTCGTAGGCAGCCTAGAAGCAAGGTTGCATGTCATGCTAGGCAGACCTCTGTATTATGCTAGTGTGGTGCATACCACACTCAGCAGACTACTAAGGCATTCCTTGGTAGTAGGCGTGGTCTTTGGCAAATGAGTCCGCATGAGCAGAGGACACCCAAGAGAAACTTATAAGAGTCGACCCTTGTCTCCTTAGGTTGGGGAAGGCACGGTGGCAAGAGTGGGGATATCATGGGTCTGAAGGACATCTTGATATGTATATGAGCTCGAAGGGATACCTATAGGGTAGGTAGATGCTTAGCCCATTAATATCTGGTGTGTGGTCTGCTCACAATGTTAAAGGTAAATCCGTCATTTTGAGCTAATAGTCCACGTGTCGTTTTTTTTATTAGTTGTGGTTAATTTATGTCTCCACATAATAACTTTCAACAGAGGAAAAAAAAATAGGGAAAGAAAGTGTGCTGGTTAAGAAAAGAAAGAATGAGTAATTACTAAGAGGAAATTAGCCTATGGAAAATTACTAATGGGATATATGTAGTGTACCACAATTAAATATCATACAATTTTTTTTTTAAATTACTATTATTAAGGGGAGGGGGAGAGTTCGAAACTATTACAATAATTTAGGAGAGGGGAAAGTTTCTGATAGGAGCATATTTATGCGACTTTGTTAGCTTATTTCCTTGCATTTATTTAGCTAGTTTCTGTTTATTAAAGTATTTTAAGCTATTTTCGTATATTTGTAGGTCCAAGTGACAAAGTTGGCAAGAAAAGGCCTTTTGGAGCATTTTAGAGCAGTTTTGGGCTTGGAATGGATAGCACATGTTTGGAGCATGATGGATGGACGTTTTTGAAGTTCATATGAGGCTAGGAATGTGCCAAAGAGTGAAGATAGAAGTTTGGAAGACGAACGAATTCCAAGAAAGTGGAATTCGAGTGGAAAGTGGACAGTGTTATGCATAACTGCCAACTTTGACAGAGCACCCAGAGTTCCTTAGGACGAATTACGTGTCAAGCCATATATGATTGGAAAGCTCTGGATGTCTAGTTTCTACATGATTTTACAGATCATGATTCTGATGCTTCTAGAAATAGTTATCGTTGTTTTAGTGGCAGAAGGTTAAAACAGGCAGAAGAGTCCTAGTCGGATTGGGTTTCAAGGAAAATAACGGGACAACTGTTTGTGCGTGTTTCTATACTTAATTCAGATGAATTAAGGAGCTCTAAGGAAGTTTAAACTTTCTAAAAAACCGTGCATTAGAATCCTTTGAGAATGGAATCACTTGGAGACGCACAAGATACATAAGAAAACCAATTTGACAAAGAAAAGGGACACAGGAGCCAGAAGTCAGAAAATACCATTGGTGCCGCAGCTTTGGAGGGTTTTTGGTGTAGTCTATCTTTATTTTCAATGTTTAATGTTAGTTGTTTTTGTTTCCTTGTAATCATGAGGAACTAATTTCGTTTTTAGTTAGAGGTGATTTCAAAGCCATGAACATATATGTGACACGAGTTGATTACATCCAGTTATAATTTCATGAATCGTGAATGCAATTTGCTTAAAACAAGCTAACTGTTTGATCATATATGTGACATGAGTTGATTACATCATTTGCTTAACTGTTTGATTGAAAACTTATTTTTGTATGTTGATTGAGGATGCATACTTAGTTTACATGCATGAATTTGATGCTAGAATATAAGGGACTTTCACCTAATCGTTAGAAACTTATATTCACAAGTAGTGGAGGTTGCTAGTCACGATCGCGTTAAGTGAATTCCTGGTAGGAGTGTCATGCTATCATAGTCACGAATACCTTGTCAACGCTTATGATTTTCATAGAACTTAATGATCTTTGATATGTATCTCTAGTATGCTGTTATATAGGGAACTTGATAAGAATAATTTGGTTGTGGCGCTACGTCCAATTCAATGAATCTAGGAAAATCTGAAGGTTAATTTAAGCGTACCTAATTAACTTGGGGTGTTGAGATTCATGGTTTATAGAAAGAATAATTGGAAATTGATTTGTGTTGCATATGTGTCATGTGTGGAGAAGGACCCTCTAGCTAGCCATTCACCCATTAAATCACCCAATTTCGTGTCTTTAAGCTTGTCTTTTAAAGTTTATTTGTTTAAGTTCAATTTCGTCCAAGCCAACCCCCGTTTAGTATTTTGAGTCTTTTTAATTTAATTTTCGTCCAATTCACCTTTAAGTGTTAGTTTTGAGTCTTAAGAACTTATTTTGTGTGTTTTGAGTCATATTAGCTTGTTTTGAGTAGTTTAGAGTCTAGTTTTCTGTTTTTGAGTCTAGTTTGTGTAGATTAGCATCCCTTTTAATCCTCGGCCTAGAACGATCCCTACTTACATATATACTACATTGATAGGGTTTAAGTTTGTGTGCAATTTAATTTCACATCAGTTTCGAACCCAAGTTGCATGGGTAGAAACTCAACACCTTATCCATTAGGATATTGAACCACATGCAATATCAGAAAAGATTATTTAAATCCAAATGCACTAGCCTATTTTAGGACAAACCCTTTATTTCAAATCAAACCCTTTGACTAGACTTTCCTTTTCTGATAGTGATGAATTATAGAAACTTTTCCGTTACAATTTTCTCTTTTATTGTACCTATTTTACCCTTCCACAAATGTTGTTAATTACATGTGTTAATTACTTAATAATAATTTGTGGACATTTTCCATTGCACAAGTACAAGTAACTCACTACCTATAATACATAATTTTAATATCACAAACCTACAATGGATGCAACAAGTTCCTATTCGTCTTCAACCCAATATCCAATACCACCCCAATTGATATTCATAGTTTATATACAACACAATATTTTTGCATCAATGTGAAACTTAAATCCATACGATAGATAAAATAAAAATTTTCCAATTTAAATCTTTAGAGGTAGAAATAGATTACAATACTAAGAGGAGCATCCAAATAATCTAGAAAATAGGTAACTATTATTTGGACAATACTCACCACAACCAATCTCTGATGGATAATTTTAATATTCCAATTCAAAACGTACAAATGACAGGTTTTGTAAATTTTATACCAAAATTTGGGCTATTATTTAGTTACATGGGTTGTCTTCTAAAATTAATTAGATTTTATTTAATGGTGAAGATGGTGAATATTTTTTTTTTCATAATTCATTGGGTTGACTGGGTCTAAATCAAACGACTCCAATCATATAATGTACCAAGTGATGTGAGTATTCTTGAGAGTTCTTATTAGGTCATTCTTGCACGGTCTTAATCTACTATAAAAATTACTTGAAGATATATAGTTCAGCATATTGAACATCCCACTTTCTTTATTTTCATTTAAAATCTTTTTTAACGTGAAAATCGTTCACATTACACGCATATCTTGCCAAATCATGAAAATATTTCTTAACATCATTTTTACAGATTAAAAAAAAAAACCAATTATTAGTTGAACTATTGCCATGATCTGGAGTTCAGATGTTGATTTGTTGATATTTGCTGAGTTAGGGTTAATATTATATATGCTTAACGTTGTTTTGGAGGGATTTTCTCTCATATGCCTTTGTAATGCTTAGATGATGCATCTTCTAATCTCTCTTGTCCAACATTTTGTGATTATTTTCTTTATAGTTTGGCTTTAAAATCCACGACTTGCAAAACTTCCATCCAAGCATACCCTAAAGGATAAGAAGAAGACCTTACCCAAAAAATAATCTAATAACTCAAGTCTAGCTAAGAGAATCGATCTCAATCGATTAATTACCTGTAACAACCCAATTAATTACTGAGTTTATTTCAAATCACCAAGGATTAGTTGAATCTTATTGTCGTTTTTTTCCAACAAAATACAACGGGATATGGATGAACCGATCTTCTAATAAAAAAACGACGAGTTGTTGCCATCATTGTTATTCATGCAAGCACGTGTGGGCAAGCCTTTGCATGGACATGTCACTTGCCAACCATGCACAAGTCACTGGCGTAATTAATTCAAAAATAAATAATTAGCAAGATTTTGATCGATCAAGTTATATGTGGCTCTTACCAATTTTGGTTAGGATCCAAGCATATACCACAAGTAACTTGATCTCTAAGCTTTGCCATGTCCATATACAAGGGTGCATGATGGGGTCACAAAAATTAGACGACTCTATACTCAATGCAACACTCAATGCAACACTGTGTCCCCAAGTGATATTAATATGTATTATTTTTTGAACAAGGCTTGACTGCTGACAATTCAGCAGCCACTCCTGCTGATACTCACTTCTGTGTGAACACATGTCCACATTTTAATTTTTTTTAATAAAAATTTGAACACATGTCCACACAAAATTGAGTATTTAGCAGAAGTGGCTGCTGAATTGTCAGCAGCCAAGTTATTTTCTTATTTTTCGAATGGTTCTCAATAATGTGGGATACGTACTCTTTGATTGTTGTGTTGTGATTCCTGGCAGTCTCTGGATTTGTTCTTTTTGGATGAATTCTTTTAACAGTGTTAGTTGATTTCTGTCGATTACATTTCATAGCCGTTGATTGATTGGTTAATGCACAATGTCGTGACGAAAGAAAAACATCAAACAAGCAAAGGTTAAAATAAAGGGATGTGGGCCCGGAGCCCACAAAAAACACTGGAATCCAAGCGTGCTACAGAATAATTGGATTTCGGATTTGGAAATTGGAAGGCAGGCAACGCAAGTCAGTCTACAGTGACTTTAAAAATAAAAGGCATTTTCACCGCACGTGGTGGGCTGGGCCAGCGTGTTCCAGTCCTGTCGCGCATTCACACGTGTGCAAGCTCCTCGTTTATCGCAGATCCCGATGAGATCCGCTGTCATTTACCTTTGCCCCCACTACCTGCATAGCAATCAAATCACCACCACTTATGCTCCGACACCTGTACTGATTCGCCATGTACTGGCTTTGCTAGCTTTGATGATTGAAAGTACGAAAATGTCCTTGGAAATTGTACGTGGTAGTCGTCTTTTGAGATGGGTAGTTTTGGGATGAGGGAATTTGGAGGGAGAGGTAAAAAAGAGAGGAGGAGACAAGACAGCTTTAGTAAAAGAAAAGAAGGTGGTGGTTTTGTGTGTGGGAGTGAAAAAGAGAAAGTGAAGAGAATGTTGGTGATCCCAAGAAGATTGCTTATATAGTGATATGGAAACAGACTGAGAGGTTGCAGCCTTCTTTTCCCCCTTTATTTCGAGAAGAGAGAGCGAGATTTTAATCTTAAAATTTTATTCTAAGCGGGCGCGTGAATAACTGTGAATATCAAAATATGAAGTTTATTATGAAGTTCATATCAATCAAAGGTTGCTAATGACTTAGGTGCGGCAATTATATTAGATTTGTGTATATTATAATAGATGAATGAGAGCTTGCAATGTGCATCTATTATAAAAACCCTTTTAATTCTTCAAGTTCCCTTGAACTCAATATGTGAACTCAACATGTGACAGATAATAGGAGAAAGAGTTTTCCACACCTGTTGCATGAAAGATGAGTCTTACATTTATGGTCATGTGTTGCTCACATGATGTAGCAAATGTGAGACACCCGTTTCATGCAACGAGTGTATGAAAGTTCATCTCCTATAACGTAATTGAAAAGTATGCATGAAAGTTATTCTACTAAAACAATATATATATTTCGTTTCTCTAACGTAGTGATTCTTTTTAACATCCTTTTGCTCTTTAGTCTTGACTAAATCCATCTCTTCCTGCAGTAAAGAACTATCTCAATCCATCTCTTCCTTCTATTTCAGAACAGAAAAATCCACATATTTTCATGCAAAGAAACTTGCCCCAACTGCAGTGGTGATGCTAGTCCTATACAATCAAGTAACGATGAAAAAAAATGTAACGTGAAAACAATGTGGCATTGCTGAATTGAAAGTGATTGCCAAGGACAAGTACTACTTATAACTCGTGCTATAATTTTCAGCAAAGGGCGGTGGCGTGGAAATTGAATTTGATAAACAAAAGATGGCGAGTTAATATATAATGGTGAAAGCAACAAGCCTAGAGAGAGAGAGGGTTTGGTTGGAGACAGAAAAAGCCACCAAGAAAAACCAAGGCCACCAGCTTCAAGATTCTCTGTTTGAATCGATAATTTGAGGAATGTTGACATGAGGGAGATGAGAAACCCTAACCCTAGTGCTAGTGGGGAATGAAGTTTATTGGGATTTCCTCCAAAGTGAAAATATATCATGTGTGGTGGCTAGTGAAGCAAAAGACAGCAGTGCCATTCCCACTATACACATCTTTTTAGCATTGTGCTAAATTTGGCCTTACAGTCTTAGTCTATCACCATTTCTTGGCCTGCCTTCAAAAAATCATGTGTATATACACATGGAAATGTCATGATCAATTCACACGTTACTCTATAAAGCAGTATAGGCACTTTGAATTTTCCAAGCAATAAAAATAATGATTAATTTCCTTCCCATTAACCTTTTTTCTTGCTGTTAATTAATCGTTCTTAATCGCTATATTCTATGTAGAATAACCAGTTCTTAATCGCAATATTCTATGTAGAATAACTTCGACGTGTACTTGCTAATTTTAAGAACATTGTTTGACTCCTTACTTGTAAATGAGACATATACATAAAAAATACTCAATATAAAAACACAAAAAATTAAGCTTTATGCACACCGCGTAGGGGTGCTAGTTGTTTCCAATTCCAACAGTAAAATTTTCGAATCCAAAAAATTGGAATGCATGTAGAGATTCCGAGAATTCCGAATTTCCTATCCGAATTTTTTCGAAGTGTTCCAAACTTATTTCAATAAAAAAACTTCCGAAAACTTCCGATTTTTTATAGTTATTTACTCAAATTGTATATTGTGTAATAAATTTTTGTATTTTTTTGTTTGTTTTGGATAGATTTTGTTCATTATTTTTATATTAAAAAGGATAAGCATACTAGCATATATCAATATTTAGAAAGAACAATATATTGTATGTACGAAAAAAAGTTAGAAAAATATTTAAAAACTTATATATACATGAATTTTTGAATTATGTTCCGAAATTTTCCAAATGACTTCGATTATGAAATTTTCGAATATGCCGAAAATTCCGAATTTAAAAATTGTAATACGATTTGATCCAATTCCAAAATTTTATAGCAGAAATTAGAAACGTTGTTTCCGTTCCGATCCTTCCAAAAAATACTCCTAACACGTATATTGTAACGAGAAATGACTCTCCTTCCTCACATGTACTCTCAACCAACACTATTATATTTACCTATCTTATAATTATAATGGTACACAATTTACCACTCCAATAGTTACAGTCTAAACTATAGTTTTTTTTTTTTTTCCAAACAGTCTAAACTATAGTTGACTGCACCATTTCTTGGTGTGCCAGCAAAATCACATTCTACTTAATTTGGAATGTGTCTTTATCATTTCACAATTTCCCCCGGCATGTATAGAGCAGTGCCTAACTTGAATGTCACATTCCGGATCGACTCTGCCGTAGCACGATATTGTTTGCTTTGGGCCATGCCCTCACAATTTTGTTTCTGGGAACTCATGAGCAACTTCCTAGTGGGTCACCCATCTTGGGATTTCTCTAGCCCAAACTCGCTTAACTTCGGAGTTCTGATGGAATCCGAAGCCAGTGAGCTCCCAAAAGGCCTCATGCTAAATGGAGGTGGGCATGTACATATAAGGCACATCACTCCCTCTCCGTTGGTTGATGTGGGATGTCATAATCCACCCCACTTAAGGGGAACCCGGCGTCCTCGCCGGCACATCCGTACCGAACGGAAAAGTGGTTCTGATACCATTTTGTCACATCCCGGACCGACTCCGCCGTAGCACAATATTGTCCGCTTTGAGCCACGCCCTCACGGTTTTGTTTCTGGGAACTCACGAGCAACATTCCTAGTGGGTCACCTATCCTGGGATTGCTCTAGCCCAAACTCGCTTAACTTTGGAGTTCCGATGGAATCCGAAGCCAGTGAGCTCCCAAAAGACCTCGTGCTAAATGGAGGTGGGCATGTACATATAAGGCATATCACCCCCTCTTCGTTGGTTGATGTGGGATGTCACACTGAACCCTTTAACCTAATTTTACTGTTTATTCAATTCTTAATCACATCATGTAGAAAATATGCATAATATCCATGTCTTGCACTAGTCAATTTGAAAAAAGAAACAAGTATATATGAAAAAGTGAAATTCACAGTGAAAATTTTATTGGACTCTCTCACTTCAAGCAACACTATCATCTACAGAAAAATGACATTTAATTAAAATTGGTACAGTGAGATTTCCAGCCAGAGTAGTTGCAGTCTAAGCCAAACCACACACAGTGTTCTGCAAAGTCATTTCAAATAGTAAAAACCTACAAATAAATAAATATGGTGTTGACTGCACCAAATATTGAAGCGACTGATCATAAACTGCATTTTCTTTTTGCAAAATGAAAGCAATTGATGTGTTCAAACATCAACTCAGAAGTCATTAATTTTAATTGAAACTAGAACAAAACATATACAGTTGTGTACTAACTGATCGAATTTGCCCCACAAGTGCGTGTGCATGCATGCATGCAGTATTGCAAAATTTTTGTGTGTATTAGTGTTACCAATTAACTAAAGTAGTAGTAGTAGCAGTGGGTGGTTTCAAAATCAGGTCCCTGTTACATGCATGTGTGGGATTTAGGCATCAGTCTTTGTTGCTTCGATTGTGTTTTTTCAATCCAGATTTGGAGCTTTGAACAAGACCGCAAGCAAGTTGGTGGCTGACTGCAACTATGCCTGACGGATCCACCTTGTGGCAAAGGTGGGCAGCTGCCCACCCATAGCAAAAAAATTTAGCCTACTGAATTCATTTTTGCCCACCCAGAACGCAAAAAATCTTGAAGATTTGGGGCTGGCCAGTGGCCATGGCAGCTCGAGGAGTCATTTGTGGTTGCTGTTTGCTGGGCAGCAGCGGCAGCCTGGGCTTCGCGTTCGCGAGGAAGAAGACACTAGTAGAAAAAACAGCTGAGGCGACGAACGATTTTTCGTCGCCCAAAGGGATTTTGGGTGACGAAATCCGCATTTCGTCGCCTAAACATAAATTTAGGCGACGAAACTTTAGGCGGCGACCCATTTCGTTGCCTAAACACATTGTAGGCGACGAAAGTTTAGGCGACGAGCCATTTCATCGCCCAAAGACAACTATAGGCGACGAAACTTTAGGCGACTAAATAATTCGTCGCTTAAAATAGCAATGGGCGACGAATAATTATTCGTCGCCCAAACTGTTAATAATAATTTTTCAACCTGGGTTTGGGCAACGAATTCTTGTTCGTCGCCTCAAACTGTTCGTCGCCCAAAGTGAGTTTTTCGTTGCCCAAATTGTTAATAATAATTTTTCAACCCGTTAATATTTGGGGCAGAATTTTTAAGGTTTTGGGCGACGAATGAGTTTTCATCCCCTTAACCTAAGAATTACCCCACACTAAAAAATTCGTAATAAGTAATTGAAAAGGGAGAAAAATTTGTAAAAAATATACAAACGCTTGTAACGAGAAGGCCTACAACTTTCATTTTGGTGTCATCTCCAAAATCGAACACTAAAAACCATGAAGCCTGTATTAATTTTCAACCGTCAATTAACGTTTACGTTTACGCTCGGTTATTATATCCGTAATTTATTTTTTTCATGCCGGTTATTTTTCGAAAACATGATCTTTTACTAAATTCAATAAGATGAACGGTTCAGATCGTTTATATTATGTCTCAATATTCTGAGTTTGGTCAAATTTGTATGGGACGTTATAAAGTTTATAGAAACTATATAACATCATCACACTTTTCAATAAATGAATATGGGGACATTATGAACGTCGGGCCGTTCATCTGTACATTTAATAAGATCATGTTTTCAAAAGGCCGGGATGAAAAAAAAACTACGGATATAGTAGAGAATATTACGTAAGCGTTGATGTGTTAAAATCTGCTTCATGTCTCTCCATCTTTAAGAATGTTTCACTTTAGCAGTTGTACGCCTTCAATCGTTCACAGTGTTTGTGTATTTCAGATTTCCACTTCTCAATTACTTATTATGAGCCTTCCCACTATAAGTTAATTTTTTCGGACCTACGTGTTAATTTGTAAACACATCGTATTTGTATTTCGTTAGCTTTGAGTAGTTGAATATGTAGACCTTTTCTTTAGATCATTAATGCAAAAGTTGCTTCAATACGAAATGAATAAGTCATTATTTGGGAAATCGAGAATAACAACGGTGGAGATAAATTTCTTAGCTTTAGGCGACCAGAACCCAGTTCGTGGCCTCAAGTGGTTTTAGTGACGAATTATTAGTCGCCCAAGGCTCTAAAAGTTAGTGATGAATTATTTTAGTCACCTAAACCTTCAAATTTGCCCGGCTCGCCAAAATTTTGGGCTTCTTTTCAAAAATTTTAATGAACTTGTGGGCGACAAATATTAGGAGTTTAATTGTGAAACAGGATTCGTCGCGAAGGCCTACAGGTTAAATTCACCCGTGCCTGTGTTAAAAGAACCCAAAAAGCTTTGGCGGCAATTTCTTCATACCTCCATCTCAAACGCCCAATCTCGTCTCTACCAACCTTCTCCACCACGAGTGCTTGCGTGTCGGCGAGGCGAGGAGAGGCGTCGTGACGTTGCACATAATCGATGACTACTCCGGCCTGAAGCTCGATTCCTAAGTTCGCGCGAGTCGATTCACTCCAAAACCCTAGTCCCCCTTAGCCGGTTAACAAACCAAATTGTCAGTGTAGTAAGCTTTAATGTGCTTGCCCATTTAGGGTTTCGATTGAGATTTTCAATTGAGCCGGTCGGTTTGATTTTGTTTTCCTAATTTTTCAAATTTATTTGATTTCGGTTTTAGGGCCTTCTATTTTATTATGATTATAGTGTTTGCTATGGTAAATTGAAATTTAGATGCTTTGGAGGAGGGTGGGTCACGCAATTGAATTTTTGCAATGGGATGGTGTCACGATGCGAGAGAACTTGCGGTACGCTAAGAAAGAATTTGGAAAAGCGAAGAATGATTTGAAGTCTCTTCAAAGTGTTGAATGAATTATCGGGAAGTTCTCGAGACCTCTTGACTATGGCTTATTTGTAAGTAGTTTGCTTGCTCGGTTCATTGTTTAATTTAAGGGACTTTTTAGTTTAAATACCAAATTCAAAATAACTTTAAGTTAAAATACCATAGTTTAGTTTAGGTACCCTAGTTGAAAAGTCAAACTAATTTGCTAGGTAAAATGACAATAATGTCTGACCATACCATCACTTAAAGTTGCAGCCATTAACCTTCCCAATGAATTGTAACTAACAAGCATGAGCATGAATTTTTAGGAAAATTTTTTTTTATTACGTTAATCGCTTGGGCGTAGGAGTTTTAGTTCCGGATTTTGGAAGCCGCCCAAAACCCGAGACCACCCTAAGCCCTAAGCTCCTCCCAGAGACATTCTAAAACCCTAAACCCAAATGATCAACCCCAAACCTTGACCGACCTTTTAAAACCCTAAACCTTCAAGATTAACCCCGAGCTCCTAAGGCCTTATAAAATTACAGAAAAAAATAAACTTGAGGACAATATGGTAATCTCTCATATCTTTATTTGAATCGCAGGATCTATGCAATAAAGTTTGTGGCTTATCATAAAATATTTAATTAGACTTGGTATTTTCCTTAAATGGTATTTTTCCTTAAAACCTATACCCAACTTAGTAATATGAATTTACCTTTAATTTAATTGCTTGGAAACAATTTACATCTTAAGCAAATAACAAGCCATACGTAGATGGATACTGGATATTTAAAAATACGAATTGTATTTGTTTCGGAGTTATATGCTAGCTAGATTTATGTAGTCATTTAACAGTCTCTCGCAACTGGCAGTTTTTTATTTACAATATTCAATTGAATGTGGGAACTTGGTACTTGAGCAGTCATTCTTTTTCTTCTTCTCGAATATCTGTATTAGATTCAAAATGATGATGATGACGATGAAAGTTGTTAATGGCTTGTGGTCAGCTTTCAATTGATACAATAAGTATCGATTTAGTTTCAATAAGTTTTACGATCGATACATTGATTCAATAAAGTATTGATATTTAATCAGTAGCTAGTACTGACTTATTTTATGGACTTATGGAATGCAGAACTGCTTTGGAGTTGCAATGATGTCAAGAGGAAATTGGAAGGGTAACGCGTACATAAGGCGGTGTAAATGGCTTTGGAGATGGAAAGTTTTGACCCTTCTGCTGGACCATTGCACCACCTAACTTCCAATGACTGGTGAGACCTTAAACTCTGCCCTCCACCCTCACACACTGCACAAATCTCCTATAGATTTATGTAGTCATCTAACACACTCTTGCAACTGGCAGTTTTATTAACAACATTCAATTCAATGTGGGAACATGGTGCTTGAGTAGTCATTCTTGTCAGGCTGCATAACATGATGCTAGTGGCTAGGGTAGGGGGCATTTGACATTTTATTTTGCTAACATGATATAATTCTCTTGCTGGATCATCATCATGTGATCATATTCAAACAGACATACCGGTTGTTGGATTCCTCTGCTCCTTGCTTCTTCTATGACACCAACTAGCTATGACTTTCCCCTGAAACCAACATCCAGAATATTATTGCAAAGATAGCAGCTTGCTGCAAAGGATGTATACTAACCAACAATAATTCAATGGAATAATGTGATGCTAGCTAGACTATCTAGGATCACATTATTCACATGTCCATGTTGTGGTATGTAATATCTTGCACAACAAAATTTAGTTAGTTGTACAAAGTTTGTGCAGGAAACTTGAATTGATAGTGTACTACAAAATTTAGTTAGACGTAATAAATTTTTTTCTTTTTTTTTAATGTTGTTGCTGCTTTGGGCAGCTAGGGATCACTGGGCTGGGGCCCGTGTGGTGGTGGAATGCTACAAGTTTTTCTTACTATAGCCTGGTCAAGAACCTGACCAAGACTTTGATGATCCCAAAAGCCATTAACAATGAAATTACTCATTTTTAAATTTCAATCCAAGGAGCTTCTTTGTACTTCAGGAACCAGATGGAACAAAAGGAAGGGGAAAACCCAGTTATAATATCCTCACAATCCATCTAAGGCCTCTTAGTATTCACTATGCCTTTAGTATCACACTCATGAATTTGTATTTGTATTTGTATTTGTATTTGTACTTGTATTTGTATTTGTATTTTTATTTATAATATAAAAACCAAAAGAAAAGAAAAGAAAAGAAAATAAATACAAATGACACAGCCATACGTGAAAGTAATAATCTTTGCTTTTGTTGTCTCTCAAAATAATGATCTTTGCTTTTATTGCCTCAGTCATTGTGAAGGCAAGTAGTGGCCCGAGGTATGTCGTTGGGTGTCGCCTCGTTGAAAGCAGAAGTTGAAGACCTGAAGCGGAAGCTTGCGTCTCAGGAAAGCCGGATGACCCAAATCTTACACACTCGGCATTCCATTGAATATGCCATCATCTGATTCCCAGCCCCCTAACTAGTTACTTCATTTTAGGATTCTTCGATATTTTTATTATTGAATATTTTGTACGTATATTTATTCATATAATATAATTTGTTTTTCTACATTGTTTTTGATATTTTATTTTCTTTTAAATACTAATTAATTTATTAAAAAAAATAAAAAAATAAAAAATTTTGAGCGACGAAATTCTTTGGGCGACGAAATTCTTTGGGCGACGAAATTCTTTGGGCGACGAATGTATTTCCTTTGTCGCCCAAATGCTTGGTCGACGGACTTCCAGCGACGAATTAATGGTCGCCCAAATGTTTAGGCGACGAAATGGGACCTTGAGCGACGAAATTTTTTTTGTCGCCCAAGTACCTTTTTCTACTAGTGAGAAGAGCCCTTTTTTTTTTAAACCCTGGACCAAAACGGCGTCATTTTGGTCCCTTGTTTTTAAAAACAAAAAAAACAAAAAAACGACATGCAGCTTATACTGCCTCTTTCAAGAAAACGACATGTCGTTTTTTAAATACCCAGATCCCCAATTGGAACCTTGTCATGCTGTATGCAGTCAGTGCAGCAACCAACCAGACCCAGCGCCCCCATTTTCACCTCAAATTCATCATTCACTCAAATTTTTTCATCTCCACTTCCTTCCTCAATCTCTCCGGCGCCACTATCTCTAAGACCCGCTCACCAACAAGGCAATTTAGGCAAGAACACTACACCAAGTATGTATAATTTAACCTAAATTCTTATTCCCTAATTTCAAAGTTTCATACAAAATTTCATTATTTGTTTCATATGGCTTGAGTGTTTTCATTTTGAACATCTCTTATTAGTTTTTAAGGTTTTGGAGCTTTAAGATCAACTTCGAATATATATTCAAGATGTGCGTATGAGTAATGAGTTTTCTCAATTGGAAGGAATTGGTGATCTTGCAAAAAAAATGGTGGAGACAGGGAGACATAAAACACATAATCATGTGTATAAGCTTATTACATTGGCCTTAGTGTTACCGGTTTCGGTTGCAACTGCTTCAGTGGAGAGAGCTTTTTCTGCTATGAAAATTATCAAAAGTCCCCTTCGCAACAAAATGGGAGATCAATGGTTGAGTGATAACTTGCTTGTTTACATTGAGAAAGATGTTTTTGCTTGTATTGATAACGAAACCATCATGAAACGTTTTCGTGATATGAAAAGTCGTCGTGGACGTTTAGTTTGAATAATAATTATATTGTTTAACTTTTAAAAAGTCTTTGTTATCTATTTGGATGCTTTTATATTTCGCCCACCCAAGAAAAAATTTCTGAATCCGCCATCAAATTTATTGTTGTTAGTCAGTCTTTTTCCCTCAGAAATTAGAATGAAAATGAAGTGGGAATTATTCATTCAAAGAATTGACCTGAACACACTCAGTTTCCAAACTCTAATTGGCTTCTTCCAAGTTCCATGCATGCATTATGTCGCATCCGCAGTATGATGTGACATACAACTCCTACTTGATGCCAAAGCCGGCCCTGAGGGTGTGTAGATGGTGCCACCGCACATGACCCACGGTGGAGAAGGCCCCTGATCATGATATGCCATTGGATGGCATATGCTATATCATGATTCTCTCTGCTTTTGTTCCATCGGACGTTGGTATGCTACAAACCATGACCTGTGAAGGGCATGTCATTCTGGGCTTATGCTCTTTTGTATTCTATGACATGGCCCACAGGCTTTCTTATCAAATGTAAGTCCGTTCAAATTTAGACCCCTCTCACGCTCGCTTGAGTAAGACTCATAAGCATCGAATCAACGTTGTTTTACAGTTCAGGGTTTAATATTTAGGGTATAGATACTGAAGAAGATAATTAAATCGAAGACTAAAACACCATTAGTATTTGACATAAGCACAATATCAACAACAAAAAAAAAAACATTATATGGGATTTGGACATGATAGGACTAACATTGAAGTTATCTAATACTGTGATATAATTAACCTAGATGATTAATTAAGATAGATAACATTGAAGTTCTGATATTATCTACTATTATGGCCTCCTGGAATTTCTTCTCCTGATGATCATTATGATCGACATCATCGTCAGAAGGCAGCCGGTCAATGTGAGTACGGCAGAGGGGGCAGCCGGAAAGACAGTGAAGCCACGTGTCAATACAAGGTGCATGGAAGGTGTGCTTGCATTTTGGCAGCTGCCTCACAACTTCCTCATTTTCCAAAGCTCTCAAGCACACTACACATTGAGTACTAGTACTAGTTTCCCAATCTGACGCTTCTTCATCATCCTAATTTTCTTTCTTATAGTTGAACGTGATTAAATCCGGCTTCAACCTCCTATCCACGGAGCATTCGATCTTCTTAACCGGTTCATTGCTTGTCGGAGGAGACGATAGTAACCGGTTATGTTACACATACCATCCAATACCAAGAGCTTATATGGAAACTGAAATGAGGAGCACGCCAAATATCACAATGCCTGATAACAGTATTGCCATGGGTAATGGGCTTAGGTTAATTTCCGGTTGAAACCAATCGATAACTTTTCAGGGATGCTTTCAAGGATTTATATAGTGTCTAATTAATCCAAAAGTGTTTGAGGAGATTGAATTATGGACTGTTGTGTTCGCTCGCAGGCGTGCAGACGAAGAACACTAGTTGGTTGGCCTTCGGATGGCAGAGTCTTGCTTCCTATTGGATTAGCAGGCTTCACTTCTACCCTTTGAAGGGTTTCTTGTGAGGCCTTTATGTAATGGTGTGTAATCAGACATGCCACTATTGGCTTCTGCCAATAGAAAGATGTAATAATGATTACATTAGTTTATATACATGTTAGATTCTTGCGCCACAAGCAATATAACTTCTCCATAAAGGATTGGGGCTTATCGGATAGCCTCTTGGTTAGGTTCTTTTTAATTGCCTTACTTGTTAAGGACTTTTAATTGTTTCTTGATGTTTATACCAGAAACTACTAAGATAGAGTTTGTTATAAACTGGTTATAGACAAACACTCCACTTTAAGCATTTCCAAGAAAAGTAAAGACATAAATTGAATGTACGAGTAAGTAAGTAACAACAAAAGTAAAGACTGAAATTGAAATGACTTTATATTGTAAAACAAACAACATTCATACATATTACATATAAGAGTTGAATATAACTGATAAAACTCCAATCGAATTGGATATGACTCCATCGGGATGGTTCTAATGCCACTTCCTAGTAAAGGGTGACAACCAAAGACAAACTGCCCTGGGATTGGTAAATCGATACTATCAAAAGAGATTTGGTTGTAGAGCTATTTAACTAATTCTTAGAGCTTTTAGGAGGTATGACCCTGAAATTCTAATTCTTGATCTCAAAGTCACAAGTTGCATAAGTAGTGTGAATGAGATGATTACAGATAGAGAGTTTTATCTCTTGAAATAAAACTAAGTGATATGTGGATTGCAGTTTTGAGGGATTTCCTCAGTTGGTTGTCTTTTGAACGTATGAGTTTTGGTTTTTGGTTGGTTGAGTGTCTTTGTGTCTGAGTCCTTCATTTGTTTATATAGACTTCTCAAGGCCTATGCAGTAGCTGTCAAGTTGCACCTGTGACCGCCTTGAATACTTTCCAGGCAAGCATTTCCCAAGTCTAGAAAGTAATTGATAATATCTTTGATCAGTCTAAGTTCTCTCCCACTGAGAGAGTTTTTTACTCACTGAATATTTTCCTCCAAAATACTGAGTGCCTTGCATTTAATGCTTGCAATGGAGAGAGAAGTTGTAGGCTTTTGGGCTTTTCTTACTATTTTACTGTGTTGAGCCTTTTTTCATTGAGGCCCAACTTAGTCATTACGCCATGATTTTGGCCCAGTGATATTTTCAGTGTAAACACGTTGATATCCTATAATTGGTTTCTTGTGGATGCCGACTTATATATAGAAGGGATATGCGTGTACGTGAAAGGGCTAAGAATATTATTAATTGGCTGAGAATATTTGTTTTAAGTATTCAAGCTTTTGAGGTCAACGATTGAAATTGAGCGTTACTCTGATGCTTATCATACGGAACTGTCAACTCACTATTTTCATATTTTGCGGCTTCTCATCCAAACTTATTTAGAAAAAGAATCTCCAATTTGCAAGGATATGAATGTTAGTAACGCTAGTGCATGTATAATTTCTATTTTTAATACAATCAATAACTTGTAATTTACACTAGGAAGAGGGGGACACTACAAGAAAATCCATCTCTCCCACGAATTTTGAGCCAATAAAATTTATTTTGTCGGCAAAAGAGCTTTCACTAGACAAATTTTTGTATTTGTCGCCTAAACGCTCGTGCTAGGTCTAAGGTTTTGGCGCGAACTTTTGCCAATGACTTAGTGTTAGAGCCAACGAATATTTTTTTGATAAAGAAATTCTTAGCTGACAAGTTTGATTTTGTTGGGTAAGGATTTGGCTGGGTTTTTCCCGCCTTCTTGAAAATTAATTTTTTTTATGTCGCGCATTTTTGTAATTAAGCCAACGTTTGAAATGGCAACAAAAAATATTTTGTCGGCTCGAAAATAAAAATGGATACTATATATGTTTTAGTTAATATTGTTTAGGAATGTGATTGTGTAAATCTAGAAGTAGATTCCAATAGGATTTGGAAGATCTAATCTCTTTATGACTTGTATTACTTGTGAGCAAGTAAAGCTCACTTGTTTAGTATAAATAAAGACATAAGGCCACCAAGGAGCATAAGTGAAATTACAAACCGTTAAGCTCTCTCTCTCGTCGTCCCTCTCCTACCATCACTCTCTAAATTTTACTCCAACACTGTGGTAGCAAAAATCCATCGCTTGAGGATTTGACGAAATTGTACATACAAAATAAATTAAACACCTTTGGTTACGGCCAAAGCCACGCACCCAATGGACGTGGGGGGCTTTGGCTAATGAACGTCTGATGCCTAAGTCAATTTCTTTGAAGAGAGAGACAGAGAGAAAGAGACAGAGAGAGAGAAATTTAGGGTTGAATTATGTAGAATCAACTTGAGAAATTTAGGGTTGAATTATGTAGAATCAACTTACTTGAAAAGTGTGTAGAATGAGGTATTTATAGGAAGCTAGGCCAGCAACATGTGTAGGGTTTGCCATGTCATGTGTCGGTGTTCAGTTGGCCAGTGCGTGTCATTCGTTGGATGCAGTAGGAAAGAATCTTAACGATGTTGAATATCTTAAAGATGTTTGATAATAATCTTTGAAGATATTATTAAATTAATAAAATATCCTAAGAATTATCTTTGGAGAATCCTTGATTGATTTGATTGTGTTTCCTTGATTAAAGGAATCTGTCTTCAATTAGGAAAGCTTAAATGTAGAATTTAGTTTTTAATTCTACATTTGTTTTCCTTGTCTTTATCTTCCTTGCTATGGGTAGCGGAGCTTGGAGAGATTGTAGTCTGCAGCTTAGGGCTTCTTGGTGGTAGAACTGTCGGTGAAATAAATATGGGCCTTGCCAATTAATGAGGGCATTCTCGTCAATAGTGGATGAAAGTTCACATGTCAGCTGCATGATTTTCTGGATTATTTTTAGATCCACACACGTTATCAACACGAATTGCAGGATCATTCAAGCACGTTTAAGTAATTGCCATCCAAGTATCTTCTAAATTTAATCTTTGTCAAAATTCAATAAGCCTTTATGCATGTTAGCCATCCCATGAAGTATGAACCCTACTTTCAATTTCAAATTATATATCTTGTCATGTTTGCGATTGAGATTACTGTGATTTGAAATTGGATTGCTTAAACTATAAATGTGTGTGGAAAGAAAAAAAAAAACAAAAAACAAAACCCTAATCTGCGTAAGCCACAACTTCGAGCCGGGTCGCGTGATTTGCCAAGCCGCGAGCCGTGGCGCCATGTCGTCCAAACCTTAATCCCAGCAAACCGACACGTCATTTTCGACGTGGTCGTCTTCTCCGATGCTGGCCGCCGCTCGTGTCGAATTAGTGCAGACCTGGGCAGCAATTCTGACCACCTCCGATGATCATATCGTTGCCCCAAAGGTGATGGTCACCTACCAGTGGATGAAGACCAATAGATTCCTCGAATCTCTCTCGGATTTGTTGGACCCGTGCCGTTTCACCCCTCGCCGCCGTCGATCTCGACCAGGCCGGCCACAAGCATGATATCGTGGACGAAATCAAGATCTATGGCAGTCACCGTGGCCACCATCATAAAGCTCAGACTCCGATGAGTGAAACCTTAGACATTGTGGCTTCCAAAACCCTCACCGGCCTCGGGATTCCCTCTGCCGCTACTGAGAACTCGACGACCCAATCCAGATACCTGATCCATGAAGCATGCCCGTACTCGCGAGCATTTGACCACGAGCCGGACTACATGCAACCTGACCTGGCCCGCTGGCTATTCCTTGTATCATGATGGGCCTTACTGCTCTCCAACCCAATTCCTTGAATCAAGCTGTTGGGCTGACAGCAAAGCTGAGTAATAGCTATGAAGCACTAGGGGCAGGGCCCAGCCCGTTTTTCGAGACCTTTTCTCGGGCAGATTTTGCTTCAAACCTCATAGAGGCATATTGTGAGTTCCATGGACTCCCCACACACATCGACACTAATTAATTAAATTAATTTGGCTTGTGAATTAATTAAATTAATTTGGCTTGTGTATGAAGCGATATGTTGCTTGCATTTCAATATGCATATACATATATCTATACCAAAGCTCGAACACGATGGTCTAGAAGCATGTCGTAGAGATTTTATCTCCCAAATACGCACCACTCATGATTAATTCGTTAGACCATTTCATGCCTATTGTTTTGGAGGACTCATACCCATAGCATTGATTCTACATTTTGCCCTTTGACAGAATGTCAAATCTCAACAAGCTTGACTTTACCACTTTGGAGGTGTTTGGTTAGACCTACCTTAAGTGGGTGAAAGACGTGAAGTTCCACCTAACTGCCCAAAACTTGAGAGCTATGATCGACGTTGATAGTGCAGCAAAAAAAGCTGACAAAGCACTCGCTATGATCTTTATTAGGAAGCACATGTATGATGCCTACAAACCATGGAAGAGAATCGTCATGCTTTTTGGCAAGCCCTGACCGATCGTTTCGCCCACCAAGAGTTTATTCAACTACCGCAAGCGAGGCACGATTGGCTCAATCTTCTGTTCTAGGACTTTTAAGTTTGTGAACGAGTACAATTCTAAAGTCTGTCGAATCTGATCCGTACTCAAACTTTGTAATGAGGTGTTGACTTATAGGGATCTTCTAGAAAAGACCTTCTCCACTTTCCATGCAGAGAAAATTGTCTTGTAATAGGAATATTGGGCACAGAACTGTCAAAATTTCTCGAATTTGATATCTGTCTTACTAGTAGCTGAGAAGAATAATCAGCTTCTGATGAAAAACCATCAGTTTTGCCCAACTGCCTCAAACGTTGTTCCTTTGTGAGAAGCAAATGCGAGCACACATCAAGGCCCAAAACGCCGAAATAGGTGCAGGGGACGTAGTATGGGTGTTTCACCCAAGTACGTGGATAGGGGGAGACACTCAAGGCCAAGCAAAGAGTATGAACTGCAACTTTAAGTGTGATTCTTAGGCTCCCAAGGCTCAAGACTTCGAGAATAAGGGTAAAGCAAAAGAGTATTCTGTTGACCTTGATATGTGCTACCGTTGTGGCTCCTATGAACATTGGTTCAAAGTTTGCAGAGCCCCAGCGCACGTCATGAAAGAGTACCACGCTTGAAGGCAAGCCTGAAGATACGACGTTGAAGATTTTTGATTTCCATGAAGCTAACGCACCTATGGAAGATTAGATTTTTAGACATGAGTCCCTATGTTGGCCGAAATTAGCTAGTGTTTTGGTCTAAGTTTGTCAACAATTTTATATTTCCTGATTCCTAAGTTTGGTGCTTGTATTTCGTTTTACTTTAATTTGGATATTATTATGGATTTTCTCGAATGATTTAATTGAATGCATCTTTACTCTATACATGTGACTGATTCAATTAAATTTTATTTAGGTATGTCTTGTGGGAAGTTAGTTGTATGGTTGATAGTGTTACGACGCATACCATCTTGCGTAACCGTAAGTACTTCACTAACTTCATACCTAAAACTTCATCTCTAACAACTCTCTCAAGCATATCCAACCTGATCGAGGGACATGGCAAAACCCGTTTAATGTTGTCCAATGGTACGGTGTTTACCATTCAAGAGGCCTTATATTCTTTGCGTTCTGGTAGAACATTGTCGAGCTTTAGAGATATCCGAGAAAATGGCTTCCACGCTGAAACCACTGAGGAAAAAAGAGTGGAATATTTTTGCATTACTTCCTATGTATTTGGCACTAAGCATATTATAGAGAAGATGGAGCGACTCTCGAATGGGTTGTACTTAACAATCATTTGCACTGTCGGGGCCCATAGTGTGGCCGACCATAGGGATGAAAACCCTAGAGTTGTTACGCTTTGACACGACCCTTTGGGACATCTTGGTCGAGATATGATGCGCTATATCCTCTACTCTACTCGCTGGCATCATCTTACTCACAGTAAGATCGTACAATCAAACGTACCATGCCAAGCTTGCTCCCTTAGAAAGTTAATCATTAGACCCTACCACAAAGATTGACATTTACCCTTCTACTTTCCCTCAAAGAATCCATGAGTATATTTGTGGACCTATTCAACCATCATGTGGACCATTTAAATACTTTATGGTGTTGGTTGATACATAGACATATTGGTCACATGTTTGCCTACTGTCCATATGCAATGCTGCCTTTGCAAAACTCCTGGTGCAAATTATTAAGTTGAGGGCTTGCCACCCCGATTATCCTATTAAGCATTCATAAAGCGGCTTCAACTAATCGCTAGGACCTTCGTTAGGCGCACCAAGCTTCCGATTTTTGCATGGGGCTATGCAATTTTACATGCACTGATGCTTATCTGCTTGCGACCCATCGCCATCCAAACCTACTCTGCTCTCTAGCTGGTTACTGGACAAGAGCCAAATATCTCGCATCTGCGTGTGTTTGAGTGTGTTGTTTATGTGCCTATACTGCCGCAACAACTTACCAAAATGGGTCCGCAAAGAAGGTTAAAAATTTATGTCGGTTATGATTCACCTTGTCAGGCACCTAGAATGAGAAGTGTTGTTCGTCGACATTGGCGTAAGAGAAATATAATATAACTAATGTTGTAACCAACTCAGAATGCTTTTGACTGAAGTTTAATTTAATTTGATATAGTTAGCATGAGGGATTAAATGCATTATGAATTTTGTTTATGGCCAGCCAACTATATCACTGGCTTATAACATTTTTATGCATGGTAGGATCAAATGAAAATAGAGCGCATGTCCCAGATGTACCAGACGAACGGCCAATAAGGGGGTCATGTCGAATGGTTAAGACAAATCGCATTGTTAGTCTAATGTATGGAAGCAAGGATTAAGGTTGTTCTTGACCCAAAGCATAGAAGATGGACTAATAGAAGTGTCCACAACTTATTGGCTCATAGTGTTGGGGCAGTTATCCTCCAACACTGCCCAATGGACAAAGGATATTGGCAAAAAATGTGTCAAGATAGAAAGAAAAATCTTATTACAGAGATCGCTGTGAGTAGAAATATTATTAGTAATCCTTTTCACCTTATTATTATTAATGAATAATGAAGAAGACTGTCTTATCCTCTGAATTTGAGAATACAGGATCTATGAAGTCTTCAGGATAGGTATTTTTGAATCACGTGGCAAAACTGTGATGGTTTGTTTTTAATTGCATGTTGGTTGATGTGTAAGATTGGGTGTGGGGAAATTTTATTGTGGTTCTGTAGAATGGTCTAATTTGTTTTCAATTGCCATGTGTGTGTTGTGCTTTGTTATTTTTTATGTTGATGAGGTTCTGAATAAATATAGGTATATAATGATCTGTTTGTATTTTTGATCTGTAATAGGTGGTTTAGACTAGCTTTAGATTGCATCTTCCCAATATTTTCTTTTTTGAACTTGTGTTTTGTTGGGGGTAAAGGTTCTATAAAGTATGACATAAACGAAAGGTTCCAAACCAAGAAAGAAAAATGTTCTATAACCATGCAATAAATTATACTGAAAATATGACTTTAGCCATTGAAATTTAATTTTCTCTATATAAAACCCAACATAAATTTTTTACTCGAATATAACCCATTGACTAGACTCCACATAAGCAAATTCATTAATTATGTTTGACTTTACACATTTTAAATTTTTTGGATGCCTAAAATACCCATATTTGAATGTTTGATGTACACAATTAATTCCATACAGGTAGTAAGAGAGAATTAATGACTTTCCAAAACAAAAAAGAAAAAAAATATTAATGTTACAAATTCATTGCCTTATATATAATAACAATAAAACATGCCTAATATATGTAATAATACATGCTTAATTAATGTCACGAAAATTATATTTTACATATAAATGTAGGTAAATTATTTTACACACACACATGTATAATAAAAAAAAACATGCCTAATATATGTAAAAATTCATGCAAAATAATTTACCTACAAAATAAAGAAATGTTATTTGGTTCAAAATTAATTTACCTGTATTTTACATAAAAATATAGGTCAATTATTTGCATATAAAATAATAATAAATGAAAAATAATTTCCCTACAAAAAAATATATATGTTATTTGATTAAAAATTAATTTAACTATATTTTACATAAAAAGTATAGGTAAATTATTTGCATATCATAAATTTATAATTGTGAAGTCAACTTTTGAAAGAATACAATTTTTCACTCTCACAAACAGTGCACCTACTATTTGAATTTTAAAATGTTAAATTGCTTCATTAACATAATTAGATTATTGTGGCATAGGTTGTAAATAATTTGTAATAATAGGTTACTTATTTTCCCACATGTCAACAAGTTTGAATTTTGGGTTTTATTTGAATGTTTAAAGATAGATGGGTTTAAGTTTGGAAAATAAGAGTTACAAGGACCTATATCTAAAGAACCTTAAATTATAAATGTCAAAGAAAAGATTGGGTTAAAGTTTATCCTTTACCTCTTTTTTTTATTCTTTTCATGTGAACTTTGACATAAGAGTCTAAGACATCAAAATTTACAAAAATTATGACTACCTCAACAAACTCATGGCTAATCGATATGAACATCACACTGGCTCACGCCTACATAGTGGAGAAGTGTGTTGATTTAACGCATTCTAATTTGATAATTAAGCTACTTAGGATTGAGCATTTTAGATTATGATGACAAGAAAGAGTTGGGGAATATTTAGTTTCGATAAGATGCATGCTTTAGCTGTCACATACCTATCGACAATGTTTTTTTTTTGTTTTTTTTTGAACTGATTAGAATATATGTGCCTACACTAGGACCGTCTCTTTTTTGCCTCCGTATTCAATTAATTAAGGTTCATGTGGGTAGACAACGAGAGAATTCATTAACTTTATTTTGATTAATGTGGCTGCTTTCAAACAATCTTAATTCGTATTGCATGTTTGCAAGTAGATTATTCGATAAAATAAACTTTTTCCTAGCTAGAATATTAGCTTAAATCTTATTAAAATATATCCAACTACTAGTCACCAGTAGATCACTATTTCTTGACATTGAAATGGTTATCAATTTAAACTAAATTACTTGCAGGCGGGTTCCTAATTTTCGGAGATTGATACTTTTGAGATAGCCTATGCAGGGAAGAATAAGAATTGGATCAATGATACTGCTAAGGCCAAATTTGTAAGTTTCACATTTTGAGGTTATGATAAATATTCTACTTTAGTTATATTATTGAGGTTGTATTAAATTCTATTGTGGTGAGTGACATAATGTTACATCCCGTTCCGGAAAATAATACTATTTTATTCCCGGAGGTGTGATTTGACGATTTTGCCCTTGGTTGACTTTTTGGTTGACTTTTGCGTCGTAACTCGTACGACGCTTCCACTTGTATTTTCTTGTCGTGCTCGTCGCTACGAATGCGTAGACGCGAGCGGGACGTCGTTTGGACTCCGAACGAATATTTTACGGGCGTTGATTTTACGTTAACGTTTCCCGTATTTTAATTTTGGGCAGTTTTGGATTGTTTGGGCTGGGGCCCATTTACCTGCAGGCCATGTGGCCTATCCCAGATTTTCAGGGATTTTATCTGGGCTTTGACCCGTGTCCCCTCCCTCCTCCTCTTCTCTGGAACACAAAACAACAAAGAGCAAAAGCTCCAAAATTTACTCTAGGCACCCCGTGCCTTTCCTCTCTCTCACTGAGCCAACCTTTGGCTAGGCGAGATCACTGACCTCACCATCGTCTTCGTTGCCTTCGATTCACCCAGCCTGGACCCCTGCAACTCAAACCCAGAAAACCCAGAAAATTCCAACAAAACCCGAGAACTTTCCCCGGCGAGTTCTCGACGAAATCAACCTCGAATCACCTCGATTTTGTCACCATTGTGTTCCTGGAAGTCCCAGGGACCTTGCTCAAGCTTTGGATGATCACGTTTGGCCAAGAATCGAAGAAATCAAATCGGCCTCCTTGCACCCGTGGCTTCCCTTCAAATTTCAGGCCACTTCTGGCCAGTTTTTGGCCCCCAAAATGGTAAAATATTATTCCCCTCACTTCTAGCTTCATTTTGGTACTTGAATCGTCCAATTTGGCCTTGAAATGAAGGAGTTATGAAGCTCTGAAATTTCCCAGAAATTCTGGCCAAATTTTCCAGTTTCCGGCGGTCGGCGCGGCGGCGACTGGAAAAAGGTCAGGGGTGACCGGCGCTGACGTTAGCAAACCGGGTCAGACCAGTCCTGCTGATGTCAGCAAACCGGTTCAACCCGGTCGGACCAGAATATTTCGAGGAATATTCCGTCCGTTAACGGAATATTCTAACGCCGTTAGAATATTCCGTTAACTCTAACTGTACAGTAACGGCGCGTGACCGGCGACCAGCCGGCGCGTGACTGGCGCGTGTGGCGCATGACCGCGCGTGGTGGACTTCCACCTGCGCGTGGCGGCGCGTGGAGGCGCGTGTGACCTCACAGCCGCGCGTGGCGGCGCGTGAGGCCAAATGGCAGCGTGTGGCGGCGCACGGCGGCCCACGGCAGCGGTTTTGGGATTTCCGACCCCGAAACTCCGTTTTCGGGTTTCCGAACGCCGTTTTCTTCGTGTTTTCGAATACTTTATTAATCTCGGGTGTTCTAAAATAGGTTTTGGCGACCCGTGGCGTTCGGAGGACGTACGTTTGGACTTCCCAGCTTCGGTATTTGTGAGTGGGCCCTTTCCCTATATTATTTAAATGTGTTTTATGTTGGGAAATTATATTTGTTTATGCCTACGCTATTATTTGATTTTAAATTGGTTATTTATTCTCGTATTTTTGGTAGACCTCGTATTATTGTGGTATTTACTCGGTTTACTAGTTACGACTCGGTATTTCGTTAGGCCATGGAAATCAGTGGGCTTTGGCCTACATTTCCATTTGGGAATTTACACCATTAAATTGGTGATTTCCGTATTATTTTTGTATGCTTATCGTTAGTATCGAACCGGCCCTATTTTAAGGGGGTTTTAGGGAATTAATTATCTTATTCCCTACTTGTGTGCTTGGGTTTTTATACCCGTTCGACGGGCCTTGGGCCGTATTTGGGTGAACCTTGGAAATGGTAATTTTCTACCGTATTTTGGGTTCACCTAGTTTACCATTAAGTTGGTATTTCTATACCTTGGTACCCATGTGGCGTATTCTTGGTATTTCACGTATTATAGTTATACACTTGGTATTTCGGGGTACGGCACCCGAGAATACCTTATATATTGACTATTTTGAGGTTTATCCCTTATAGGGAAATTACCCCACCTTGTTTTATTTAGAATATTCCGTAGTATGTTTTCATACGCTCAACTAGGTTGCTTACACAGTGTTAGGTGTACCGTCCGGGGCCAGGACCAGTTTCACGTGATTGTTCACACGCACCGATACGCTCGCTATGGATCCATAGCAGGTGCCAGCCTGTTCTAGGTCGCCTGGGCGACTCAAACTCGTTGTGATGCGCATATGCGCCAACTTCACGTGATTGTGTACACGAGCGTACTGTTATTTATACACCCAGCCTGTTCATGACAGAACATATCTGTATGAACTCGTGTGTTTGCTATACCTAAACGAGCGGTTTATCTTATAGTTCTGTATTGTGATTTGATCACTGATGTTCACTGTTACCACGGAAGCTTTTAGTTGATTTACGGGTCTCCCGTAAGATCTTATTTTACGAACTTTCGGGTAAAGTATTTTCTACCGAACGGTGGCTTTCTGCCCGTTTCGGACGGTAAGTATATTTCCGTACTTACCTTGATTTTCTATCTACTATCGTAGTACGTTTTCTGTAATGGGTTTCCGACCAATTACTTGATTTTGACGGCGAGGGGTTACTATTTTCAGAAAGCAAAGGTTTTTACAAAAATGACTATTTATGGCCCACTCACCCTTCTGTTTTGCGCCCCTCCAGGTTTAGTGGCTGGAGCTGTCGACGTCGAGGCGCGGTGGTATGACAAGTGTGTCATTCTTGATACTTGTATTCTGTACTTTGTATTTGGTGCTTTGTACAACAGTTCACTTTACTTATTCTTATTCTTCCGCCTGTACATTTGTGTACACTCTGGTATTCAATTGTTCAAATTAATTCATATTTCTTTCAATTGGCTTTCGTCACCCTACGTGGTGTCGGCCAGCACACCCGACTTTTGGGTGTCCACGTGTACATCCGGGTCGGGTTGTGTCAGATTGGTATCAGAGCGGTTTTTTGCAAACCTATGCTCTTCCTTTCGTACTCTGTACCTATCGGTTGGGTATCAGACTTCAAACTTCGTGAATCTTGGCTATCTCCTCGGTATTCTTCTACCTGCCCTTGTTGTTCTCGAACACTGTTCCGAACACTTGGAATCTTTGTTCTTGAATTTTACTCTTGGAATTGAGGAATTCTTCGAACTCTACACCTTCAGTGTATTGTTTCTCCTTGGATTAATTCTGAGTTCTTCTTGTGTCATACCACTTCGACGTCACTAATGCGCAGTTTTGGATAGTTTTCCCGATTTTGACAGTTTTGTCGCGTTTTCTGGAACGCGTAGTTTTTGGTGCTTATCGCAGGACGACTTTGAACGTGGTTGACGAGGGATTTAAGCTAATATTCTAGCTAGGACAAGAAAATGCTGAGAAAAAAAAATTATTTTGTCAAATAATCTACTTGCAAACATGAATTAAGATTTTTTGAAAGCAGCCACATTAATAAAAATAAAATTAATGAATTATCTCATTGTCTACCCACATGACCCTTAATTAATTGTATACGAGGACAAAAAATAAAGGCAATATTAGTGTAGGCACATATATTCTAATGAATGAAAAAAAAACAGAAAGTCAAATGGCCTATGATAGCTAAAGCATGCATCTTATGGAAACTAAATATTCCCCAACTCTTTCTTGTCATCAAAATCTGAAATGCACAATCCCAAGTAGCTTAATTATCAAATTAGAATGCGTTACCTCAGCACACTCCTCCACTATGTAGGCAAGTAGGCGTGAGCCAGCGTGATGTTCATACAACCTCTGTGCTCGGTTCCTCTTGTTAGCCTTCGATTGCTTCTAAAAATAAAAAATAAAAAATAAAAACTTCGTTAGTGACATCATAAAAAAAATTGAAGAAGGAATGTTACACATGAACCAACCAATAAAAACCAAAAATCGCATTGACTGAAAATGTTCACACAAAAGCTCTCATTGCCCTGATCTCTCGTCCATCTTTATAGGAGGATTGGCTAATGCCTCCTCGGGCGACCCAAGCTCTAAAAAGTAGTCATGTAACTCAAACTTGAACTCCCTGTGTCGACTAGCGATGAGTCTGTTGAGGCAGTTATAATTTTCGTAAATTTTGATGTCTATGTCAAAGTTCAACTGAAAAGAATAAAAAAATGATAAATTTTAACACAATCTTTTCTTGGACATTTATAGTTTATTGAATAGTTATAGAAGGCTTTTTTTTTTTGGGACAGAAACCTTTAGTTTATGTCATACTTTATAGAACCTTTACACCCAAACAAAACACAAGTTCAGGAAATAAAATATTGGAAAGATGCAAATGAGCTTTATCTAAAGCTAGTCTAAACCACCTATTAAAGATTAAAAATACAAACAAATCATTATATACCCATATACTTCAAACCCTTATCAACAAAAAAAATAACAAAGCACAACACACACACGTTGAAAACAAATCCAGACCATTCTAAGTGCGCAACAAATTGTCTCCACATCCAATCTTACCCATCAACCAACATGCGAATTAAAAGACCATCATAGTTTTGCCATTTGATTCAAACTATACGAAGACTTCATAGATTCTGTATTCTCGGAAATTCAGAGGGTAAAGATAGTCTTATTCATTATTTATTAATAATAATAAGGTGAAAAAGATTAATAATATTTCTGCCACAGTGATCTCTGTAATAAAGGTCTTTCTTTCTATCTTGAAGCATTTTTCAATATCTCTTGCCCATTGGGCAGTGTTGGAGGGGATAACTACCCCAACATCATGAGCCAACAAGCTGTGGACACTTCTATTTGACACTCTTCTATGCTTCAGGTCAAAAACAACCTTAATCCTACATCTGGGACATGCCCTTCATTTCCATTTAGAGTCTTGCCATGCATAAAAATAATATAAGCCAACGATATGGATTTTAGTTGACATAAACAAGTGCTAATGCATTTAATCCACTCTTGCTAACTATATCCAAATTAAATTAAACTTTTTAGTCAGGTAAAGTTCTGAGCTGGTGTACAACATTAGATATATTATATGTTTTCTTACTCCGATGTCGACGAACATCACTTCCTCTTTCTAGGTGCCTGAGGGTGAATGAGGAAGAGTGTCATCGTTCTGGGTGCTTGGAGGAAGTATCATTTGTGGAATTCCCTAAATTGAGATCCGAGTGAGGTACAAAAGTCACATTTGTGCCAATCGTGAACTGAGATTGATTACAATGAAGATAAGTCCCATTTGTGCCACTTGTGGATTGAGATCGGGTGAGGAAGAGTAGTCTCATGGTGTATTGAGAAGTGACAGGTCTCCTCCTGCCTTGAGACAATGGGCAGAAGTCCCACTCAACACCTGGGATCGTGTGGGAAGAAAAGATTTATTTCACTGACAGTAAATCTAGCTGGAATAGAGGTCACACTTGTTGTAGGATTGAATGGGAAGAGAGTCACTTGTGGATCTAGACCGAAGATTAGGTGGCAGATGAGAGGTCAAACCTGGGGACAGAATTTGAATCAAATTATAAGTGGTAAAAACCAGTTTTATGCTCAGTGAATCATATGAAATTGGTACAAAGTAATCCTCATTTTCATAAGACTTTTCTGCACCAATTTGAATTAACTTGGCTATAACAATCACTTTCATACTCATATTCTTACATTCTCTACACTTGATATGAACCATGTTTCTAGCATCAAATTATAGCATTTAATGATCACTAAATTCTTTTCATCATAAGAATTTATCATCACAAACAATCTGCCAATGAAACATATTGCATAATGGGTTCCAAGATCACGGATATCCAATTTGCATAATCAACATTGTGATCAAACTAACAATGCAAACTCAAAAATATAATTTGCTCCTTATCTGGCTTAAGCTTTTAACAGCTTAATTATATTACTTTCAAATTACTCCAACACAATATGAGTAATAAAGTAATAATTCAACCAATTGTAATCAAACCACAATTCGATTTATAAGCATCAAATTAAATTATAACTTGACAAGAGACATGAACCAATTGGCGAGAACAAAACAAAAATTGTTTGCTCCCACTCATCCATGCCAAACTCGGTATTAACAAATAATATTTAGTTCCAATCATTTTCATTACTCAAACATAATGAATAACCTTGATCATCATTCAACTAATTGCTTAAACAAAAATCTAAAAAAAAAAATGATCCATAAGCAACACCATGAATGATATATTACTGAATTCCACCAAGCTGCCTTATCAAATGGAAAGCGATTTTAAAGCAACATAAAAATTATAATTCAAAACTAATTAGAGCCTAAATACCCTTAGACTTATGCTCACACATTTTAATTACAGTTCTCACTTGAGCACTAAGTTGAAGCCCTCTTGCATTGATAAAAATCGGAGATCCGAACCGATTGGTTCTTGGATTTCTCACCAAATTAGTAATGCACAATCTCGAGTTTAATCATATACACAATTTAACCGTTGTGCAAACAATTTATGTATTAAAACATAGTCTCAATCCATTCAAAAACCTATCTCTGACCAAAATCACCAGTTTCAGCGATAATTAAAAATGAGAATAACAAACACAATATTTTGCATTCAATTTGATCCTAAGCGATTCATTATCCATTGAACATGATGAATCAAATTTTGAAGTAATGTCTGAATATTATAACAATATGTTCTGATTAAGCGAGATAATGAACCCATAATTCTTTGCAAAAAAACTCAAACTCATCTACTCTCAATTTTCGAATTTCAATCAAAACAAAATAGCGGCAGAGCATGCCTCATAATTGAAATCCACAAATATATCAAAAGATGAACAAAAACACAATTAAGGTAAGTAAAAGAACCAATCCATGAGCCAAAATGTTGCACTCCATAATTTTACAAACGACTAATGCAAAAATATAACTCACATACATTGTTGTAATGAGGTATCAATTATAAGAGCATTCCACATGGCTAATAAAAAAAAAAAACATATGTGCTATGCACAAGTTGAATGCATATATAGTGATTAACTACTGCACATGAATTTCACAGCAAAAGTAAGTCATATCTTTACGAAGTAAATACGACTAAAGGCATCAAATTAAATTTCATTAGCTAATCTTGATCATATGCTATCTTATCCATGTTCTCAATAATCAATTTGTACATGCACATGTCATCTTTCAAATTACTCATCCACAATGTAGCCCTTTCAATTAAGCCAGAGCTGATTACATATAATCATTTATTCCAGCCCAATGAAAGCAAAACACGTGGATGCATGTAGCCAAAGTAGAATTGAAAAACCAAACTTCTATGTGCATACTGAAAAGGAGGCGTAAGATTTCTGGAGTCAAAAGCGAAAACAAATAATATCATTCTTTCATATATTGGCTTTTTACATGGAATTAGGCGATATCAAACTAACATTATCAATACATGTAATTCAAACTTAATTATTAATATACGCATGTTGATAACAAGCAATGTCTCAATTCTAAATAGCCAAATACAAAAACTGATCATTTATAAATTTCTAGTGACCAATTAAAACAATCCAATTTGTGTAACTCATAGTTAGCATCTATGGGAATTTTTGAGTTGTTGGGTTTCTAATCATGCGCTACAATTTATATATAAATAAACAAGCATACTCAGAAATGGCAGCAAAGGCCGTAATTCACCATAAGCATCTAACTCATCACACTATAATCACGCATATAAAGAGAACAATTAATCATGCATGAAACAGTGAACAGTGCCCAGGTACATCACTGGACCCATATTTGTCGACCTGACTAAGATTCCCCGACTCCAAATCAACGAAACAAATTATCTATCAATGCTCGAGATCCGTAATGCGGATTGCCATCACTCCAGATTCTTGTGGACCCTCCAATGTTGGATTCATCAGTATAAATCGTCGTGTTACGAACCTGTCGAACCAAAATCGTCGATGAGGGTTATTAATTTAGGATCCCATCGACTCAAATTCCCAAAAAAAGAAAGACAAATTATGAACGTTAATATATCTTGGGCCAAAGGACAGCATATTAATGTCTTCAAAACTTTAATTTCATCTTTCTTTAATCATATTAAGCATAGAATACTTGTGTATCAATACATGTCATCAAAATTAGCCAAACATACATTTTTGTTCATCTATTCACATACCTCTGTATATGGTTTTGACTTTATATATAATATATCACTATAAAATCGAGGAGCTTTAATAGAAAATGACATTTATAACTTTTAACCAAAAACACCCATAACCAACTTTCTTCGTGAAGATTCTGTTGAACTTTAGAGAGTTCGAGAATTTGTAAGCAGCTGTTTTGTGAAGGAACTTTTTGTTAGTTATATTCTGTTTGGGTTTTGGGTCCCTTTGGGACCCACCCACTCTGTGTCCCACGTGCAAACTCTCTCATTTTCTCTCATTCACTCACCTTCCTCTCTTCTCTCCCGTTCTTCCCCGACCGACACGTACAACAACGAGCGGCTCTAGCTCGTTCCTTGTCGGTTTCAAACCACCCAACCGCAATCGTGACCCCTTTCCTCACCACGAACCCATTCTTTGACCTACGCATCCTAAAAATCGAATTGGAGATCACGATTCGAGGAGCTCCGTACAGGCAAATTCTTGGCAAGTTTCTCAACCTTTCGGACCACGTAGGCCTCAGTGATCATCTTGACTCCTGCTAATGCTAAGCTAGATTCGAGCATTGCATGCTCAAATCACTCATTGGTACAGAAAAGAACCAAGAACTCATTTTAGATGAGGTTTTAGGTATTTTCTTTTGACCTGTCAGACTCCTATTAGGTAAATTCATTTGCTCCTCATCTCTCTAGCTTCATGTGGACATAAAATACATGAAAAATGGTTATTAAGTACCTGAAGCTTTTGTAATCTCGGTGAGAATTTTCCAGCGAAAAACCCAGGTCTGGCGGAACTCCTTGCAGCCAGAACAAGCGATTGTTTGTGATGATAACGACAAACAAAGGATGGGGAAGAGGAATGATAACGCTAACCGACGACGGAATATTTCTTGTGGGCGTGAGAATATTCCAGAGTATATTCATTCCTCGACTATTAGAGTTGAAATATTCTCTAACACGCGTTAGAATATTATATTAAATTAAGTAGGAGGAAATCTTTCGATTAAAGACACCACGGCGAATTCTTAACCGGCGCGGCAATCGGCATGGTAACCATCACCAGTGCATGGGACCTCACGGCAGCCAGCGTGGGACATCACGGCAGGTGACAACCAGGAGTGACAACATGAAATTACGGGCGTTACAAGCAAAGAGTTGACCTACGGTTCTTGTGAGTGGGTTTTTCTTCCTAAGTGCATATCTTCACGACCATGATTGCGAATATGGTTTGTAATTCACTTTGTCATCTTACCTTGTTTTGGAAGCGTAATGTTTCATATTATTTGATGTTGTTGTGAATATTTCTTTGGAAAGCCTTACTATTGTGTGCATTACTTTTTGAAATGTGTAGCTTTGTGCAATACACTATTTTGCAATACAAGATTTGAGTTACTATCATGGCATGTTTTTATATGTTTACCGCTATTTAGTTGCATGATCATCTGTGCTATCAAGGCCCGGGATTAACTTCACTCAAACCCTTATCAACAAAAAAAATAACAAAGCACAACACACACACGACAATTGAAAACAAATAACACCATTCTAAAGATCCGCAACAAATTGTCTCCACATCCAATCTTACCCATCAACCAACATGCAATTAAAAACAGACCATCATAGTTTTGCCATTTGATTCAAAACTATCCTGAAGACTTCATAGATTCTGTATTCTCAAATTCAGAGGATAAGATAGTCTTATTCATTATTTATTAATAATAATAAGGTGAAAAAGATTATTAATAATATTTCTACTTACAGTGATCTCTGTAATAAGGTCTTTCTTTCTATCTTGAAACATTTTTTTCCAATATCTCTTGCCCATTGGGCAGTGTTGGAGGATAACTACCCCAACATCATGAGCCAACAAGCTGTGGACACTTCTATTCGACACTCTTCTATGCTTCGGGTCAAAAACAACCTTAATCCTACATTTGGGACATGCCCTTCATTTCCATTTGATCTTGCCATGGATAAAAATAATATAAGCCGATGATATAGTTGGTTGGCCATAAACAAAATTCATAATCCATTTAATCCCTCTTGCTAACTATATCAAATTAAATTAAACTTTAGTCGAATGCATTCTGAGTTGGTGTACAACATTAGATATATTATATTTCTTACTCCGATGTCGACGAACATCACTTCTCTTTCTAGGTGCCTGAGGAGGTGAATGAGGAAGAGTGTCATCGTTCTAGGTGCTTGGAGAAGTGTCATTTGTGGAATTCCTAAATTGAGATCGAGTGAGAGGTACAAAAGTCACATTTGTGCCAATCGTGAACTGAGATTGATTGCAATGAAGATGAGTCCCATTTGTGCCACTTGTGGAATGAGATCAAGGTTGAGGAAGAGTAGTCTCGCTGGTGTATTGAAATGGAGTCTCACTCCTGCCTTGAGACCATGTGGGCAGAGAAGTCCCACTCAACACCTGGGATCGTGTGGGAAGAAAGGTGCGACTCACTGACGGTAATCTAGCTGGAATAGAGGTCACACTTGTTGCTTGGGATTGAATGGGAAGAGAAGTCTCACTTGTGGATCTAGACCGAAGATGAGGTGGCAGATGAGAGGTCAAACCTGAGGACACAATTTAAATCAAATTATAAGTGGTAAAAACTAGTTTACATACTCAGTCGAATCTATGTAAATTAGTACAAAGTAATCCTCATTTCATAAGACTTTTCAGCACCAATTTGAATCAACCGGCTATAACAATCACTTTCATACTCATATTCTTACATTCTCCCACTTGAGTATGAACCATGTTTCTAGCACATCAAATTATAACATAAGTGATCACTAAGTCTTTTCATCATAAGAATTTATCATCACAAACAATCTGCCAATACAAACATAATGCAGAATGGGTTCTGACACACCCCACCCTCGATACCCACGTGGATACCGAGTTCGGGCGTGCTGGCCGACACTCGTAAGTGACGAAGCCATTAAATGCATGACAACACTTAGTTGAAACGAATTAAATTACCATAAAGTTGCGGAATTCAATGTCAATATGCATATGATTCAGAGCGTACTAATTTGAAACAGCAGAAACAAAATAATAGAATGAGTTCCTAAAATCTCTATCCATAACAGGGATGGATATTATTATAGAAACTGAAAAGAAAAAGATGAATCCCTACATGGTCGGGATATATGATCAGAGCTGCCACATAGATGCCTCGACTTCGCCCGATGCTCTATCACTAGGTCCTGAAGGGGGCGCAAAAACAAAGGTGTGAGTGGACGAAAATAAAAGTTTTCGCAAAACCTTTCTCTTTTCAACATAATAACCCCCTATTTGAAATCCAGTAATAATTGTAAAATCATACTATCATAGTATGTATCAAAACGTACTTTATAAGTATAACTGAAAACGTATAACAATATAAAATAAATCTGTAGATCACAAGTCATATTTCCAATAGATCATTTCATCAAAAATATATCAATTGTATAGATATAGGAAAACCAACACAGGGTAAATAGGCAATCACCCATGTACGTGTTGAGGAACAGCCTCTCAATCCCCGTACAAGCACTTTACGTTATTCAATTAAATTGTACTCCTAGTACCACACACATGTAAGCACTTGCGCATTTGCGCGTCACACCCGAGTCCTTACGTAGTGGGGCCTTTTCCCCAAATACAAACATAAACGTAAGACAAGCTTGCACTAAGGTATTTACCGGACAATACCCCTGGAGTACAGTGCGTGTGACCCAAACATGTGAGACTTGTCCTACGGACGGTACTACAACGTAGTGAAAGCATACCAAGTGTGTTTGAAAACATACATACATATATCATGTGTAGAAGTGAAGAATATCATATACTTCATAATTTCCTAAATATTTAAACGTTGTATAATCGAACATAATCATGCTTAGAAGCCATAAATTAAATATCAATATATCCATTAATATTCATAACTCAAAATCATTCCATAATATATATCCATAAATAATTTCATATCTCAAACCATTTCATAATAAAATATTCATACTTTTGTACGAAGTCGAAATCACCATTCAAAACCATTTCCGAAAACACACACACACACATATATATATATAGAAATATATAAATTCATATCACAAACGTCATTGGAAATCATAAATATAGCAAACCATAATTATTTCAAGCATATAAATCATTTATTTAAAACAAAAGTCCACTCACAGGTAATCGGGAGTGAAATCTCCTTTCGGCGTTGCCCTCCTCGAAGCGTCGAGTTGAAGAATTACTGGGTGTATGGAACGTGAAACGAGAATTGCAGGAAGAACGACGCGTTTGTACTGCCGTTGATGTTGTAGTGGGATTTGCTAAGAAGCTTCTGTATTTCTTGGACCCATTCCCATAAAATACATACGAACCATTCACCAAATCCTATTAAATTTTTCTAATCAGCAGGAGGTGGGGGAATTCCAAAAGCTACAGAAGGGTCCACTAGTGCACACTTACAGATTTCCTCATCAATGGGTGGCAGTGGCGGCATTCGACTCATTATGCCAGGCATACCTCTCATGTCTTTAAGGATGGCAATTATATTGTTCCTTGAGCGGTAGAAGAGGTCAATGTTTTCCTGTAACTTGTCTGAAGAAAGATTAGATGTAATTTGACTAAAAGCTTGAGCATTTTGCTCCAATAGATGCTTAGATGTGCCACTTAATCCTTCATACTGCAAATGCTCATTCTGGTCCATATGCAGCCATGTCCAGTGGTGGAGCTGAATGTATGTTAGTCTTTGAAGACGACCCCACCAGTTTATCCTTCCTAATATTCCCTTTCTTTCCCATACTATGTTCTTCAGGTTTCCTACGCTTTCTAGTCATCCACCTACACCTCAAAGCAACATCACGCACAGTTTTATCAAGTAACATTGCCGCGATCTTTATGTACCTCATAATACTTGGTTCATCAGCATATTTGCCAAGGCCCTCCGCCAATTTGTTCTGTTCCACCACAGACCACTCAACAGCCAAGCCTGTGTCATGCTTGAGGCCTGGGACTGAGTCGATATCGCGTGTCGGTTCAAACCGTAGCCAAAAGCTTCGTCGTGGTGAAAGCCCGTGTTTGACTCCATCGCCATTTCCTTGCAATTTCTGCTACTAAATCCCAGTCGGGGAGTACACAAATCAACTTCACTTATGTTCTTTACTCTAGTCCTGTCATTCTTCTGAGAGCAAGGGTCCAACATATCCGGAAAATAAGGAGGATTCCTCGCCTGCGCTTCGCGTGCGAGCCTTACGTCGTTCGGACCCCGAACGAATATTTTACGGACGTTGATTTTTCGACGTTTCCGTATTTTAACACTTTGGGCTGTTTTGGAGTTATTGGGCTGGGACCCATGTGGCAGCAGGCCAATCACAAATCAATCCCACGATTTGTGGGATGTTGTCTGGGATTTGTCCCATTCAATGAACTTAGTCACCTTCTCTCATTTCTTCTCTGCTGCAAAGAAACAAAAAAGAAAATAAAAGCTCTATTCTTCTCCCTCTCCCCGAGCACTCTTCTCAGCAATCTCTCTCTTTTCTTCTCTGCAGCAAACAATCACACACACAGAAAATGTTCATGGCACCCCGTGCCTTTTCTTTCTCCTTTTTCTTCTCAACAAACCGAGCCACTATCTTGGCCTTTGGGAGTCTGCAACCTTCATTTTCTTTCTCTTCTCGTCTGCACAAAAGAACTCAGCAAACACCATCTTTCTTCTATGCAGGCCGAGCCACTTCCCTCTAATTTTTCTTCTTCTTCCTTGCTGCACCAAAGGAGAATAATCAACCTCACTCTCTCTTTTCTTCTCGGCAAAACCGAGACACACCCAGGCCATTTCCCTTGGCCATTGTTTCCTGCAAACTTCAACAAAATGAAGCCGTGACTCTCAGCCACTTTCCCTCACTTCTACTCTGCCCAAACCAAAACTCTTCAAACAACAACAAAAACCCAGGAACTGGAACCTTGCTGAAAAACCAGGAAGCTTCAAATTACCCAGAAACTTGAATTTACTCAAGGCACCCCGTGCCTTTGTCTGCTCTCCCCGTGGATTCTTCAGGCCATTTTCATGGCCAAGCTCACACTGGAGCTCGATTTGAAACCTGTTTGTGCACTGGATGAAGTTACTGCCAATTTTCGAACCCCAGCAAGAACTGGAGGAAGATGATGCTGATTTTGGTGCTGTATGTTGTTGGGTTGTACAATTTTGGGCGTAGTTGGGTGCAGGATGAAATGGTTTGGTTTGCACAGTCGGGGAAGGAGCTGGTACAGTGGGTGTGTGTGTGCTGATTATTATTGAAGCTCGGTGAAGGAGTGGGTGCATGGGTGTTTGCTGTTTGTTGATGGACGGGAGGAAGGTGTTGCAGGTAATTTGGGTTGCTGGTTTGGGTAAAGGGTTGATTTGGACAGATTTGTTTAGTGGGCTGCTAGTTGGGTGCAGATTTGAAGTGGCTGGTATTTAAAGTTTTGGGCTTGGGTGTGTTGATCAAAAAGGGACAAGATTAGTTTTGGGCTGATGCATGAAGGTTTTTGGGCCAATGGCTTGTGGGCCCAATTCAGTGGATTTGGGTGCTTCGTTACGGATTTCTTCGTGGGATTTAATTCGAAAACATTGGGCTTTGGCGACCCGTAGCTTCGGGAGGACGCGCTTTTGGGCTTCCCGGCAAAGTATTTGTGAGTGGGCCCTTTTCCCTACTATTAAATTGTTTTATTTTGGGAAATTATATTTGGTTAATTGCCTACGTTACTTGTGATTCTTAAATTGGTATTTGACTCGTATTTTAGTAGACCTCGTATTATTGTGGTATTTACTTGGTTTACTAGCTTAGCTCGGTAATCTTGTCAGGCTTTGAAAATTAGTGGGCTTTGGGCCTATAATTCCATTTGGGAATTTCACCATATTTTGGTGAAATTCCGTATTAGTTTGTACGAGTATTGCTAGTATCGAACCGGCCCTATTTCAGGGGGTTTTAGAAGTTAATTAGTTTATCGCCTACTTGTAATTTTGGGTTCGTATACTCGTTTGACGGGCCTTGGGCCGTATTTTGGTGAACCTTGGAATTGGTAAACTTCTACCGTATTTTGGGTTCACCAAGTCTACCATTAAGTTGGTATTTCTATACATTGGTACCCATGTGGCGTATTCTCGGTATTTCACGTATTTTAGTTCTACGCTTAGTAGTTCGGGTACGGCCCCTAGAATACTTTATATTAATCGTTCCAAGGTTATCCCAAAAAGGGAAATTACCTCACTTGTTTATCCTACCTTATTTTATAAAGATTTATTCCGTGGTATGTTTTCATACGCTCAACCAGGTTGCTTACACGGTGTTGATTGTACCGTCCGGGGCCAAGACCAGCTTCACGTGATTGTTCACACGCACCTATACGCTCGCTATGGACCCATAGCAGGTGCCAGCTTGTTCTAGGTCGCTTGGGCGACTCGAACTCGTTGTGATGCGAATAGCGCCAGCTTCACGTGATTTTGTACACAAGCGTAATATTATGTATACACCCAGCCTGTTCATGACAGAATTTATCTGTATGAACTCGTGTGTTTGCTATACCTAAACGAGCGGCTTATCTTATAGTTCTGCATTGTGATTTACCACTGGTTTTCACTGATACCACGGAAGCTTTCAGTCGATTTACGGGTTTCCCGTATAATCTTATTTTACGAACTTTCGATATAAGTGTTGTGTGCCGAATGGTGGCTTTCTGCCCGTTTCGGACGGTAAGTATATTTCCGTACTTACTTCGATTTCTACCTACTATTATTAGTACGTTTTCTGAAATGGTTTTTCAACCAATTACTTGATTTTGACGGCGAGGGGTTAATACTTTCGAAAGGAAAGGTTTTTACAAAAATGACTATTATTGGCCCACTCACCCTTCTGTTTTTGCGCCCCTCCAGGTTTAGTGGCTGGAGCTGTCGACGTTCGAGGCGGTGGTATGACGAAGGTTTAAATTTCTTGGTATTATAATACTCTGTACTCTGTACTTTGTACGACTTGTATTGTATTAATTCTTCCGCCCATACATTTGTGTACACTTTAATCTTAAATTATTCATTAATTCTTATTTCTTTCAATTTGGCTTTCGTCACCCTACGTGGTGTCGGCCAGCACACCCGATCTTTGGGTGTCCACGTGTACATCCGGGTCGGGATGTGTCAGTTATATTTTGTTACTCTAAATATTTTATTACTTTTTAGCATATTGAGAAATATTATGGTACATCACTCACACATTAACTACAATGTATTTTTTATATATTGAGAAATATTATAGTATATCAACTCCCTCATCAACTACTTTTTAGCTTTTTAAGAGTTTAAAAGAAAAAAAAATTCAACTGCTAGCTGACGTCAGCTGCCATGTTTTCTCCACATCAGCGGCAGATCAATAAGGTTGCATGATTTAAAAATAGAATGGGCCACACCGAATCACTGCACGCCATTCTCTCTCCAACAGCAGCACATGGGCGGGCCCATTGAATAGTGTTGGCGCTGAGATGACGTGGACTATGTTTGTCTTACCAAGCACTCCTTTGCCTCTGAAATCTTTATTCAAGATTGCATTTAGCTTTGGTCCTCCATGGAGATTGCCTAAGTGTATCATAAAAAAGTTGTGGTCTTTTGGGGGATATATATATATTGTTGTCATGACCTTCTAGCCAATGCTCCCCAATAATGAACGCCTATTGTCACCAACTTTTACTATCTTCTGTATTTTCTCATGCTAAATAGGAAGTCATTGTCGGAGTACTTGCGTTATCAAAATGCCTGTAACTTGCCCTATCTTTTAAATACTATACCTTTTAAGTATCCAAGTCATTCTCTTTCAATTGTTTTTATTCTCTTGTGAGTCTAAATAAGATCAAGTTCTAATCAGTTTATGGTTGTTATTTGGTACACGAAAAAAATATTGAAGTACATAACAAGCAAGGCACATAAAATGATCAAGAATTAGCCACTACCCCACTGATCATGCCACAATTCCTTAATTTTCTTTTACTTGTGGTGCAAGTTTCTAACACTAATAACTAACTGTCAACAGTGCCATGCCTATCACACATACAACTCATATGAGGAGCCTTAGGCCTCTCTGTGGCCTCCAGTGGCACTTAGGAAACATTCAAGAGAACAACAACTCTTGCAGGGGCTTTTGTGTTGCCAGTTCTACCAACAAGATTCATAAAAGAGAGAAATTAGCCAAAAAAGAAGACAACAATAATAGAGAACATTATATAATATATCTTACATGATTGGGATAGATAACATTGAGGTTCTGATATTATCTACTGCTGTGAGCTTGTGACTTCCATGGAATTCTCTTGATCCTTATGAGGTGTAATTTCGAGGTTATCGCCGGAAGGCAGTCTGTCAATGAGACTACGGCAGATGGGGCAGCCGGAATGAGAGTCAAACCACGTGTCAATGCAAGGTGCGTGGAAGATGTGCTTGCATTTTGGTAGCTGCCTCACAATTTCCTCATCTTCCAAACCTCTCAAGCACACTACACATTCAGTAGTAGTACTAGTTTTACCATATAAAGCTTCTTCATCATCCTCATTTTGATCATGATCATCATCATCATCATCACTCTCTTTCTTATAACTGAATGTGATTAAATCCGGCTTCAATCTCTTATCAACCGTGCATTCGATCTTCTTGACACGCTCGTTGCTTGTCGGAGGAGACAATAGTATTCGCCTACGGTATACATACCATCCAATTACGACTGAAATGACGATTACACCAAATACCACAATGCCTGATACGACTAACATGGTTTTAGGTTTAGTTTGTTGTTAATACTGGAATATTAGAAGTATTGTGAATCTTAATTAGGGGGCCCTGCTTTAAAGATTCATATAGTATCTAACTAATCCAAAGGTGTTTAAGGATATTGAATTATTAATAATATGATCCGATAAGAACAATGCCACAGTAATGATATGAAGAACTTAATTGGTCTATATATTGTCGATGCCGGCTTAGAATTGAGGGTGTGAATGCGACAGGGTTGACAACTTTTATTCTAAATGTTCAGGCTTCAAGGTGCATGATTGAGGTTTACTATGAGTCTATGATGCTTGTCTACCTACTGATTTGTAGGTTAACTCTTAGCAAAATTTATTTTTTTAAAGAAAAAAAATTATTCTTTTTGGTGAATAAATATTTAAAAAGGGAATCTTCAAACCTCCTCTTTGTTTTCTTCTTCTTTTTTTTCCTGAAAATGAGAGAAAAACAGTATGGACGAGAATGTGAGGTGGTAAAATGGTAAGATGTTGTCAATAGCATTTGTAAGTGCGACGTCTTAAGTTTAACTTTCTTTAATAGTGAGTTCGATAGGGTTGACTCTAGCATTTTGGAAGATGTGATCAATAAGATGTTGTCACTAGACTTTCCTTGAGATCGATCATACTAAAATTGGGCATCTTGTGATTTTTTGTTTTTCTTTGTGAAATTATTGCTTGGTGCTTGCCTTTTGAATTCTGACACATCCCGATCTTGACACCCCAGGTGTCGAGAAGTGCTGGCCGACACGTGTTAAGTGACGAAAGCCAATTACGCATGTATATGTGAAAAAGTGAGTAAATTTAGAATTGGAAGCAGAAGTAAGAGTGCGGTGATGGGTAAAACCCATTATTACAGGTGCATAACAGTCAAAGCATAGTAAATAGTGCAACGAATATAAACATTCACATCCTCGTGAGGATGGATAAGTAGTAGTTAACTAAAAGTAGGAGCAAATCTTACATAATCTGAAGAAAGTGTCAAAACCACCAACCACAGCCAAAGCAAGCCCACGTCTCACTGGAAATCAAATCCGCCACTAAGTCCTGGAGGGGCGCAAAACATAGAACGGTGAGTGGGTCAAAAAGCAAAGTTTGACAAAACCTTTGTTTTCAAGAGCATACTATCCCTTCGCTGGAAAACGTGTCTAATTTTTGAAAATACGTCATACTCCCCGGTATGATCCTCAAAATACTATAATAGTAATGCGGGTACTCCCCGAATATCAAATTGCCTGCACAAAACACGGGTACTCCCCGAAATTCAGACTGACTGCTCAAAACACGGGTACTCCCCGAAAATATGACTGACTGCTCATCCATATGTAAACACACAAGCCCAAGTAGAAAAGAGGAACAGGCTAGGTATATAAGAAATACGCTGAGTACTACAATGACACGAGTCTAACACTAATCGTTGTGCACAAAGTGCGTCACACAAGTTCGAGTTGCCTAATGCAACCTAGAACATGCTAGTACCTACAATGGATCCAAAGTTGCGTAGCGGTACTAGGAGTGACATCTCCGAACGTCAAGGCTAGTCCTGGCCACAAGACTGAGTACTGATACCCGGGGTGTTATACATCTACTAATGAGCAACAATATAGAAACATGTACGGAAAATATAATACGAATGTTCTACCTCCAACAATCGCATATGATATGAGTCATGCTAACAGTTTAAAGAAAGCATTGAAAAACCATACGTAATAATACATTTATCAAAACAAAGACCCATTCACTCACCTGTAAGTAGCCGGGTTGTAGCCCCCCTGTCCTGGGTAGCCCCGGTAGTCCTCTGGATAAGTATCACCTATATGAGATATCACTATAATAATGATTAAACTCATAAAGGTTACTAATTAAACTAATTAATTAAACCTATCTCTTGTTTGCTCAACACGGAGGTCCGAAACACTCCGAAAAATACCATACGTACTGCCCCTAGGTAGTATGCGCCGCCTCAATTCGACAGGTTTTCGTCGACGTGCACTGTGCATATATGGTGAGAACGAAAGAGAGAGAGAGAGAAAAATGAAATGAGGAAAATAAGGAAAAAGTGACGGGGAAGAAGAAGGAAAATTGAGATATTTTGGGTTTTGGGGTATTGTGCACTCACCAAAACAGTAAAATTACACGGTCCCGTGTACAAAATAATCACGCACGTGTCCAAAATATCCCCCGGGAATTATTTTATAACAAACTTTTTACGGGATGTTACAAATTCAGCATGTATTTTATTTTTTTTATTTATACACGCAATATTGTGAAATTGAAAAAATTAAACTCGAAACATTATGATAAACATAAATACTTTTAATCATTTGAACTACGTGTCGCTTGCAAATTTTCCTTGTCTGAATGTGTTGAGGCAGGTTTGGTTGTTGAATAATGTTATACAAAATTATGAGATAAGTTAGAAAAAATTGATTGGACAAAGTTTCAAAGTGGGTGACAATAAAAAAGTCAAATATATAAAAAGGCTTTCCCTTTTTCTTCCTAATTTAATCGAAGACCTAAAAAACTCCGGTGTGTGATGGCATCTCTCTGGAACACCAGTAATCTCGCCATGGCTGATGCCTCTCATCCATTTCAACTCCCCAATATTCCAAAGGTAATTTTGTTTTCAGCACAATTTATTGTATCATTCCCCCATATATTTTGTGCTCTTGATCATTTCTCGAGTCCAAAAAATTAGGATAGAATTTTTGTGCATATCTGAATTTAATCGAGTTGGCTAGAATATTGTACTCTACCCTTAGCACCTGACTACTTGAGGTCGAGTCCCATTCTCATAGTTTAGATAAATTTAGTGTAGAATATCGATTATATAAAAAGGGAACTGCATACTTTCATAAAAATTGTTCTTTTGGCGATTATATGTAGGTAATACAAAGGTGTGATATAATTGTTTAAAACAGTTTTTGTTATGGAACAGTTTAAGGTTGCTCTATGCCAGTTGACAGTTACGTCTGACAAGAATCAGAATCTTGATCGTGCGGGAATTTCGATAAAATCTGCCGCCGAGCAAGGCGCAAAGCTACTTGTTTTACCGGTGAGCGAACTAACTAGTAACTGCTCATGTGGTTGCAGAGAAGTTGGTTGTTTTAATAAATGTCTGTGAGAAGTGCAAGACATAATCCATGTAGGTTTGAATTGCATTTTTGTAAAAGGAAATGTGGAACTGCCCTTATTCAAGTGATTACTTTGCAAAGTTTTCTGAGGACTTTACGAATGCGTATGCCTCGCCGACGCTGTCCATGCTATCGGAGGCTGCTTATTGCCATGGGATCACGATTGTAGGAGGGTCCGTGCCTGAATGGGATCGCGGTAGGTTGTATAATACTTGCTGCATATTTGGACCAGATGGAAAGCTCAAAGCTAAGCATAGGAAAGTATGAACATGTTAACTCGATAACATTAGACTCGAAATTAGGAGCGTAAAATTGGATAGAACTCTTGAAAGAAAGTACTGGTGTTGCTCCATTTGCAGATACATCTATTCGACATTGACGTTCCAGGAGAGATCTCGTTTAAGGAATCTGACTCCTTTTCGGCAGGAGATCAAACTACCATAGTGGACACAGGTATGCATCCGAAGTTGCACTAAACTTTCCTTGAGGAAACATGTGATGTCAAATTGTTATTTCAAGATTTTATCCAGATTACTTATGAGTTAAGCCACTGATGAACAATTGTAGCACATTTTTGCAGAAGTTGGTCGTATCGGAGTGGGAATCTGTCATGATATACGCTTTCCTGAACTTGCTGCATTGTACAGGAAAAAGGGTAGTGGTTTTGTTAAGCGCTGGCTTACTTTTTGTAGTATCTTATCTATCTATAGATTTAACGAAATTGTAACGGTAAATGCAAGCTAGGAGTTCGTATCATATGCTATCCTGGGGCATTCAACATGAGCACTGGTGAATTGTTGTGGGAGCTGGTACAGAGAGCAAGGTAAGATTATATGCCCTGTTAGCTACTTGCTCACCATTTTCCTCCTAAACTTCCTATGTACTAACAGATCCTTCCCTCTTTTCAGGGCGGTTGATAACCAGGTAATGTATAAAGACTGACTTGTCCCGCTGCTTTCGGCCCTGTATCTGTACATTTTTCTACTGTTATACCGCCTAAAAACAATTCTAACATGACCTTTCCCCTCCCCCTGCCCCATTTGGCTTCGGAATCATGGTGTTAGTTATTCGTAGCTACTTGTTCACCTTCTCGAGACTCCACTGGTTCTTACACAATATGGGGACACTCCACGCTAGTTGGACCGGTACTATATAGTGTATAACGCAAACGATTGATGTGCATGAATGAACAAAAACGCAAACGATTGTTTTCTTCATTTATGTTTTTTGTTCTGTAATTGGCAGTCGGGTGAGATAATTGCAACCGCAGGGCATGAGGAAAGTACTGTGATTGCCGAGATCGATTACTCTGAAATTCAGCTCCAAAGGTAAATTGAATTTTTGTAGTTAAATCTGTGACATGTTATGTTCATCTTTTCTGATTGATAAGATGATGTTGTGTGGAAATAATGCAGAAAGAGCCTCCCACTTGATGATCAAAAGCGAGAAGACGTCTACAAGTTGATGGATGTGCATGAATCCTTGAAAGCCTTGAAGGATGAAAACACTTGATAACATTCTTGTTTGAGACAAGAGCTGCAAAACTCAAGACTAGTTATGTTTTGTGCAGTAAATTGTTGGAAAATATTCGAGTATCACGTGATGCCATATTAATTGATGACTTTGTATAAAAGGGAACGTTATCCAACTTCTCAGTTGGACCTTCGCTTCTATCTTTTTGGCTTTCTTTCTCATCCTGTAATGTTACACGAGATTCAAACCGTCTACTATCTAGTTCACCATTTAAAGATCAACTTTGCAAAAAATCAACTAAATCAGAAGTCGTTTAACCGTTCAACTAACGTTGTCAAAATTTCGGTATTTAACTAAATAACATGATTAGTATATTTATTGGACAACCGTTAAATAATTAAACGATCTCAAATTTAGTTGATTTTTTGCAGGAGTATAAAAGTAGACGGTGCAAATCGTGGCGCAACATTATAGGATGAGAAACATAAATGAAGGGCTTCGGCACATGACAATCGAATGCCACTCAGTGTTCAAAATGGTAGCATGACTTCCAAATTTATTCCCTCTCAAAATCTCCCTACTCGGTACATCCAACCTACCTCTAATACTATCTCCCACTACCTTTATGTTAGCAATACCTTAAACCAACTGAAACAAACCCACACTCTCTTACTCAAAACCCCAACGAAACCCAACCGCCATTACCATCTCTTGGTTCAGTTGCTCGAGCGACTCCTACAACTCCCTGGCGACAACCTCCGCTATGCCCACAACCTGTTCGACGAAATACCCAACTGCAGAAATCAGTTCCTCTGGACCTCCCTCATACATTCCAATGTGCTTCACGATCGTTTTAGTCAATCCATCGCTTTATATGCTCAAATGCACCGGGTTGGCGTATCGCCATCTGGGTTTACTTTCTCGTCCGTTCTCAATGCATGTGGTCGTGTCCCTGCGGTTTTTGAAGGGAAAGAAGTCCACGCTAGGGTTGTGCAGTGTGGTTTCTTGGGAAACAAGATAGTGCAAACTGCGCTTCTTCATACGTATGCAAAATGTGGGCTTGTAAGGGACGCGAGGGATGTTTTTGATTGGATGGAAGATAAAGATTTGGTTGCTTGGACGGCCATGATTTGTGGGTATTCGAAGATGGGATTGATGGGGGAAGCGCAGTGGTTGTTTGATAACATGGGGCAGCGCAATGCGGTTTCTTGGGCTACCATGGTTGCTGGGTACGCAAACAATGGTGATATGAAAAGGGCAAAGGAATTGTACAAAAGAATGGCGGAGAAAAATTCAGTGGCGTGGGTGGCTATGATAGCGGGATATGGGAAGCGTGGTAATGTAGTGGAGGCCGAGATGGTTTTCGACGAGATACAGATGCCGGATGCGTCATGTTGGGCGGCAATGGTGGCTTGTTATGCGCAGAATGGCTATGCAGAAGAAGCCATTGGGATGTATAAGAAAATAAGGGAAGCAAAAGTGAGAGTCAATGAGGTGGCAATGGTGGGAGCTATTTCAGCTTGTACGCAACTTGGAGATGTTGAAATTGCAGCCACATTGGCAAAGCATGTGGACGAAGGGTTTTGTGGTAAGTTCTAACTGAATCAATTCTTTAAATCGTTTGGTGTCAAGGATTCGATTGGATTGGCTAACTCATTCGATTCAATGTATGTTTGAATGAAGAAGTATATGGGTGTCAACTTCCAAATTGTCTAGGGTGAAGATACAAGATGGATTAGTGGATTAGTCAAGAAGGAAACTAATTCGTTTTAATCTCCAAAAAAATGGTAGGATGGGGAAGCGATAAGTTTCCTTCATAGCTAAGACATGTTCTACCTTCAACTTAGACGAAATTCGGAAGTTTTCGTTCAACATACATTGAATCTAGTGAGTTATCCAATTCAATCTAAATACTGAACGAGGCCTATGACTTGCTATCTTTTGTGTCGCTTCCATTTTGTAGTGCTGATATTTCCTCGTTTATCAAACACTTTCAGAGAGGACAATCTTTGTATCCAATGCATTGATCCATATGCATTCCAAATGTGGGAACATAGACCAGGCGTGGAGAGAGTTCAACAGAATGAGCATCAGAGATGTCATATCCTTTAGTGCGTTGATCACTGCCCTTGCTGACCACGGAAAGGCCGAGGATGCTTTGGATCTTTTCTCGGAGATGCAAATGGAAGGAGTTAGACCGAACCAGGTAACATTCGTCGGTCTCCTCAACGCATGTAGCCATGCAGGACTGGTCGAGGAAGGGTGCCGGTATTTTGAGCTCATGACTCAGGTTTTCGGCATTGAGCCACTAAGGGAGCACTATGCTTGCATGGTTGATCTTCTTGGAAGGGCTGGGCTGCTTGAAAAGGCATACAATCTTGTAATAGACAATGTCGGTGTCGCCGATGCAAAGATTTGGGGCTCCTTGTTAGGAGCTTGCAAGGTTTATGGCAATGCCGAGTTGAGTGAGATTGCAGCCAGGCATCTCTTCGAAATAGAACCACGCGATGCAGGAAATTACGTGCTTTTGGCAAATACTTATGCAGAAACAAATAAATGGGATGATGCTGAGAGAGTGAGAAAGATGATGACTCAAAGAGGAATGGTAAAATCTCCTGGGTGTAGCTGGAGAGGTTCTACTGTGTAACTGGGATATACCCTCTATCTATCTCATCACGTGAATAATAGACTCTAAATTTTCTCATCGAAAAATATTGTTCTCTTTCTACAAATGTGTGCATCCGATTTAGGCTCGGAATTTATGCTTGGCACGCGAGCAAGATAAAGCCGAAGAGCATTTTAGAAGTGTATTAATCACCATCTCCAGAAACAGAGATTATGGTGCAGTACATGGTCAAAATTCCAAGAAGTAATTAATCTAAACATACAACATATGGACCAGAAAATCTACCTACTCCGATAAGCACGACATTTTAACATCAATTCTTCACTTTAGACTAATTTTCCAATTGAGCAACTGATTTTATTATGTCGTGCTCCGTAGGCATCTCAAATCTGGATGTACATCTCATCCATGGATCATTCTTCTGCGCCGGTCCATGTAAGAAACTCGGGTCTGCATGGTATGCCTATCAATGATATTACTGCTTCAGGGGAGCCTTCTTCACTCTGTCAGATATACGAGCAGGGTCTGTTGAATGTGACTTGAACCGACCCCTCCCTTCCCCTTCCTTGTCCTGGAGAATGCAAATGCCAAAAGTTAGATTTTTATCGAAAGCACATTTATTTCCTCGTCCATTGCAAAGAGAACAAAAAACACTGAAATCTAACAAGCATCTGGAATTACAATAGTCATAAGACTTTTCTGTTATTCAGAAAATCAGTGCGATATTATATCTAAAAGCATAGGAGAGAAAGGAGTTGTAAAACCTTGGTCAAAGTATAATGATACAGAAGCCGTGTATACTTGTCAATGTGGTTTTACTTCTAATGAATAGCAGAAAGACGGGTTTACCTTTTTCTTCACAATCTGAACCACGTCTTCGTCATTCAAAACATGACCGAGACCACAATGCTGTGGGTAGTGCCTTGCGCTTGTACCCCACACTAGCACGTATTTGACTTCCTTCATCAAACTCCTGTGAATGTGGTTACAAAAGTCTCCAACAGAGCATCCCCCTCTATCCTGCACATACATGCAAAGAGGAATAAGAGAAAACTAACAAAGCCAGAAAGCTCATAAGCATGGAGTAATAATTGATCCTAAAAAGATAACAGAACAAAAATATTTCCAACTTACAGCAGAAAGAACAACAGGATCACCGAAATCAGGTTGCTGGCCCTGTGGCTTGGTATAAACTCTAACAAGTCCCATCTCCTCCCACATTTTTGCAAGTAGTCTGTCAAAGTTCAGCTGTTGAGCAACATCATGAATCAAGTTAATGTTCCTGAACCAATTCATATGGGAAACTCGTTTCATTGCAAGATGTTAGAAAATGGTAATGTACTTTTTACACGTTTTGCACATTAGGGTCCAATCTTTCATGGAAAGAAGCACAGTTGACAGTGCCTTCTTAGTTCTGACCAAAATTTTGTAAGTTTGCAACTGCGACAGATTGCTCAAAGTTTTTTAATTGAAAACACAGATGCACTCCTCCATATATCATTCGAATTTAATTGAAACCATAAGTGTAAAACTTGCCTTGAGATTGCAACTAATGACAACAGAATTAGGTTGCCGGGCTAATTTGTCCACGTCGTCAATACCAATAACATCTATCTTATTGTATACATATACGCACTTCATGTATTTCCGGTTTCCCTCAATGACATCAATAAGATCATCCACTGTGGCATCCTCACGAAACAGCAACTGCATAAAAGTTATTATACATGAGTATTCTTTCCCATGGGATGAGCACGGAGACGACAGCATCACCCAATTGAAAGATTGTACATCATCGATTTATAGAAAATCATGTACCACTAGTTGTGTATGCTGAATAAAAGAATCACCATTAGCTTTGAAAGAACAATATTGACTAATCCTAAGTAAAATACCTCAGCATTGTGAATTTTGTATTCGTGAAGAATTTGATAACAAAGCTTCTCGTCCACATGAGTCAAGGTGAGAGTGCTGTTGAAAGAAATTCCTCCGGTCTTTTTCTTTTTGAAGTATATCTGCCCATGGAACAAAATGCAAAATCCAGCTGAAGTCCACAATTAAAAAAGCAAAATAGATGGAAACAGCAAAACAACCGATAGAAACTATGACCCGGTTCATTCTGTTTTCAAAATGCTAATATCAATATTGTGAAGAATAAACTTACTTGAGGCGGTTTCTTGTTTAAACGTAAGCCCACAGCTTCCAGCTCCTTTGTCAATATTTGCCGATGGCCTTCACTCTGAAACATCAAAATGCGAGTGTTAGACTACATAACTGACCGAAACCAAAGAAAAACAGGTAATCAACATAAAGTATCAATAGGACAGGAATCAAAAGGTCGAGCAGGTTGCTATGAATGGATAACAATGAAAGGTCTGTAAGCAGACGAGCAGTAAACTTATTTATCAGCAGTTTAAACAGCAACAGTAACAACAGCATGTTACTAATAAATACTTACTTTTGACGCATCGAGGACCATCAACACAATATCTGAAGACTTGGCAACAGCAATAACCTGCAAGAGAGAGTCTTATCAAATTCTATTCATTTTCCATGATACATGGAAATACGGAGCAGAAGAGAATATATTGAATTGCAAAATCCAAATTCAAGCCATCAGCTCATCACTGCAAAGGCCAAATTCAAGCCATCAGACTCATCACCATTCTATCATGAGGCATTTATTTAAAAATCTTCTTGTAAAATTCTCATAATATTATTGTACGATAAACGAATAATGGTATGTTATCACAAGAGGAGAAGAAGCTTAAGGAGAATATTGTTATCACCTGCCTCCCACGACCTTTGCCTTCAGAAGCACCTTCAATAATTCCAGGAAGATCGAGCAGCTGAATTTTTGTATCATTGTAATGTATAATCCCAGGAATGCAGGTAAGAGTTGTGAACTCATAAGATGCAGCTTCAGAGTGTGTGCCCGTCAACATAGTCAAAAGTGTCGACTTCCCCACACTACAAACAATAGGCAAAACTCATAAGGATTCCCCACTTTTTACTGTTTTTGAAGTTACAACATTTCATTTTGCTTTCTTTCAACGATACACAATGCATGTTAAGGTTATATAAATATCACAAACCTTGGAAACCCGATTAGCGCAACACGTCCGTGACCAAATTTTGTAACTTCGAAACCATCTCCACCTCCGCTAGACCCCTGAATTTCATTTATGAATCATTAAAATGGAAAAACTAATCCTCAAACACATGAAAATAAGTTCGTTTACACGAATTGAACAAGCACAAAGCATCTAACAAGTAATTCATGCCGATCAAAGCTCCTAACACTAATACAAGAAGATTCTACATTCACTTAAAATTATACTCAAATGTATGGGTCAAATTTCAATGATACGTGTCATTTAATAGTACGTACTGTTGAATGGTTTAAGATTCATTTGAGACCCACCGCATATTAATCTGAACCATTCAATGGCCATACCACCCAAGATTTTTCCCAAATGTATAGACAAATATATATATATATATATATGGAAGAGTTGCATACCTTTGGAGGCTCCAAAAGCTGAGTCCTGAGCTTGGCAATCTTTGCCTTGAGCTGGCCAAGATGATACTCTGCATTTTTTCAGCATTTCAATTAAATAAAAAAAATTAAGATATAACCCAATTCATAAAAGACCATATTAGATTTAAATACCCAATAAATATTTGGAATTAATTTTAAAAAGGGAAATTACCTGTGGCTTTATTTTTCTGAGTCCGAGCCATTTCGGCCTCAATTTCCTTGATCCTCTCAATGATCCCCATTGCTACTGGATTTTTTCAGCTCCTACAACTAAAAAGCAACAGCAGTAACAGTTGAAATATAGAAAACTACTAACTGGGAAATCGAAAAGAAATTGAAAGGTCTGTTTGGTTGCCGAAAAATCGTCGATTCGACTGCGATGTCTCGGAAACCAAACAGAGAGCCAATTGCAGTGAGAGAGGAGAGAGGAGAGGTTGAATTGTTGAAAGGGAGGTTGAATTGTAGAAGGAAGTAATAGTAATTGAACGAATTGGAGGGAGTGGAAGTGCTGCGGTGGAGGACTCACCGTGACTCAGTTGGCGACGATGATGTCTCTGGAGCTGAAAGTACCAGAGTGAGAGAGAGAGAGAGAGAGAGAGAGTGAGAGAGAGAGTTAGGGCTGAGAAGAAGAGAGAGAGTATGGGCTTTAAATGTAAGGATCGTGGGTTCGGTAATCTGCGTCTTGGGCCTCTTTCTTGGGTACCATCTCATCAAACTTCCGGTCCTTTTTTGTTTTTCCTCATTATATGGGAAAGAATCGAACTTTGTATCTATAATAATTAGGGGTGTAACTTTTGGATTGGGTCAACCCAAATCTGTCCATACTTAATTCAATTTCAAATTCGATCAGACGGGTTAGAATAAAGAAAAAACACGCCCAAATTCAACTCGACCTCAACCCGATTATTTATTGGGTTGGGTTGATGTAATGCCTAACCATATCAATCCAACCCGATTTTGAGCCCGAATTCACTCATGCACACAATACTTGTGGCACTATGAATTTTTCTAGGCCGGAGTAAGACGGATCAGAATACGAATACCAGAGAAGTCCAGTCGTGGACTCAACAACTCTACTTGGCAGGATAAGCTGCTCAAATGGACCAGCAATGCCACCACATCTTGTGTACTTTTGAAAAGTAGGTGAAGTTCGCAGACTTCGTCGAGATCAACCATACATACTTGTTCCGCAAGATACAGAAGCCAGATCCAACTTGGGATCTGATTTGTTTCCTTATTCTTAGAGATTCCTATAATATAGGGATTGGGGTGCACTGCAAGTAATCACGCTCTTAAAAATAAATAATATCTATTGCTAGATATTCTCTAGAAATAATATCTATTTCTCTAGAAATAATACCACGCTCCTAAAAAGTCACTCTCTCAACTGTTATATAAAACCTCTTCTAGGGCAAATCTCTGATAATGCAATCTATGCATACTTTGTGCTTTGCATATTCTCTTGCTCACTACTCGAGTCTTAATATTGCTTACTAGCTTGACTATAGGAGAGCCTTTGGTCGATACCCCACTGGTACCTTAGACTGTTCACGGTTCTTCTCTTTTCTTACAGGTGGCCAAATTTGCAAAATTGGTTCCAACTACCATAGCATGACGGCCGAGGACATCTCTGTGAATGATGGCGCTAGTATTGATGGCGGAAGTAATCAATTCCCTGACACTTTCGTCACCTGGCGAAGTTCCACCTACTATGAGTCAAATTTTGGAAGCCCTAACAAAGGTCACCGTTTTTGTGGCAAAACTCCAAAAGTATGTAAAGGCATCCTAGGAGGAGAACTGATCGAACTTCGTCGATTCCAAGAGATGTTTCAAAGCTCTGGGGAAACTACACCACCAAACCAAATCCCAGTTTTCAGACTTGGCAACCTGAATACTATAACTCCGGACGGACTGCCAATCAAGATCGCGCCTCTATCAGCTCTGACAGGGACATCGACCCGAGTTCGTGCACGGAACATTGTGATGGTCATGCTGGCGATCATGCCATCGTAGGCAAGAGTAAAGTTATGCACAACTTCGGACCATTAGACACCGCAAGGGTCTCCCAAGTGGACTTCAGGCACCTTGACTTCTAACTACCAGATTCACCAGAGGAAACGAAAAGGCGTAGATCTCTGAACTGTGACAATCCACGAGATGCTCCAGCCGATCTGCGAAATTAGATCGCGAGTAGGATTGTCGCCAAAGTAAGAGGCTCTTTCTCCTCAATCATTGAATCTACACCTCTTCACAATGATTCTCCCAACCAAGGTTCAGATATTTCTGCAGAGACTCATACCCGGACAACCATATCATGCACTACCAGAATGCGATGGCTCTATACAACAACAACGATGCATGGATGTGCAAGATGTTTCCATCTACCTTGGAAGAACCAACTATGAGATGGTTTTCAAAATTGCCTGCCCGTTCTATCGGCAATTTTGAAACCTTGGCGGAACTCTTTGTGAGCACATTCTCTGTGTATCGCCATGTCCGAAAACGTCATAAGGTAGCCTCAAGGACTATCTAAAGCGCTTCTGCGCGAAATTAGCCGAAGTTGACAAGCCAGACAATAGGCTCGCTTCAATGGCTTTCAAGCATCCCAGAAGTTGAATAAGAAGAAGTATGATTACGCGACCCTAGTCGAATGCTTCGACATAGCAAATGATGTCACTGGATAGGATGCCATGGCTCGGAAGACCAACTCCAGCCGCAGACTTGAGATGAAGTCAGAGCAAAGAACGGAGTATCACGATACCCTGCCGCCCCCATCTGCAAGTCGAAGCAACAAGAGAGGGCACAAGGACAAACATGCCTCATCAAAACCAAGGAGTCACACTAGCATCAACAATGTTCTTCACAACATTAAAGACAAGCCCTATCTCAAGATGCCAAAGCCTCTTCCGAATTTTGTTACTAAGCGGAAGCCTAACTAATATTGCTCATATCACCAGAGCACCGGACACACCACTCGAAACTGTTGAATGCTCTGAGGCCACATTGAGAAACTTCTCAACTAAGGGTATTGTTGGGAATTTGTGAAGAGCAAAGCCAAGAAAGAGGAGTGCGTAGAAAAAAACGACAAGAAGAAATCTGATGAGTATGTACTCACCGACAATGAAGAAGATCAATGACCAACAAAAAAGGCAACTCTTAACGTCAACTATATCTACAAAGAACAAGAGTAACTGGCAACACTAGAAAGGAAAGGAAGGCTGCATGCAAAAAGCCAAGGATGGTTGCTTCTATCAACAAACCCCTTCCAATCGACTCCAATATCCTCGTGTTCTCTGATTGAGATTTAGAGGATGTACATTCCCCTCACGACGATGCTTTAGTGATTAAAATTTTTATCTCAAATGCCATGGTCAGCCAAGTGGTAATTGACAATGGATCCGGAGTTAATATTCTATTCAAGGACGCAACCGAAAAGATGGGTATTTTGGACAGTATAAACCAAAATAAAACAACCATGCACACCTTCGACGGCACCGCAATCCGATCTCTCGGAATGGTGAAATTAGCGGTTCAAGCGGAACCCTATAACTTACTAGTGGTCTTTCACATCATGGAATGTTTAACTCCGCACAACGTCATCGTAGGCTGGAATTGGTTGCATAGGATGAAAGTTGTACCCTCATCTTACCACCAGTTACTTTGTTATCCAACTCCGAACATAGTTAAAGAAATTAAGAGTGATCAGGTTGTTGTCCGATGTTGTGCTGTAGAAAGCATGAATGCAATTAGGAAGGGCGAATGGAGCTCTGTAGCTCCAAAAGAGAAATCAACATAGCAATTACAGTTCGGGGTTCAAGAAACGGGCTACAAGGAATTCGATTTGGATCTCGACCCCCAAGACAATAGTACTCCATAATCCAAAGCGAACGAAGATGTTGTTTACATAAGCCTCAACCCTGACAAAACGGAGTACAAAGCGATGATCGGATCAAAGCTTTCAGATTGAGAAAATGAGTTGTTCACCACCTTCTTGTAGGGCAACAAGGATGTGTTTGCCTGGTCAGCATAAGACATGCCAAGGATAGATCCATCTATAATATCACATCGCCTCCATCTGGACCCAACTACGAGGCCAGTCATCCAGCGCAAACGTAATCATGGAACGAAGCATAGCAAGGTTATAGAAGCAGAAATCAACAAACTCAAAGATGCAAAATTTATCATCGAAGTTCACCACCCAGAGTGGCTAGCCAATGTGGTCCTCATGTAAAAGAAGAACGGCAAATGGCTGGTCTGTGTGGATTTCACGGACTTGAACAAGGTGTGCCCCAAGAATCTATATCATTTACCTCAAATAAACTTGCTTGTCGACTCCACAGTGGGATATGAGCTGCTGAGCTTTATGGATGCGTACTCGGGATATAATCAAATCAAGATGTACGAGCTTAATATGGACAAGACATCCTTCGTAATCGATCGAGGTACGTACTGTTATAAAGTTATGTCATTCGGACTTAAAAATGCAAGGGCAACCTACCAGAGTCTAGTAAACTGGATCGTTAAATAAAGAATTGGGAGGACAATAGAGGTGTACGTCGATGACATGGTGGTCAAGACCAAGGAAAGGAAGGATCATCTCACCAACCTCCAAGAATCTTTTAACATACTCCGGAAATACAACGTGAAGCTTAATTCGGAGAAGTGGACTTTCAGGGTAGGGTCAGGAAAATTTCTGGGCTATTTAGTCACCAAACGCTGCATCGAGGCTAATCCGGATCAAATCAAGGTCATCATCAAGATGAAGTCGCCCAGGACCATGAAGGAAATCCATAGCTTAACCGGACGAGCAGCAGCTCTTAATAGGTTTCTTTCACGATCCACTGACAAGTGCAAACCATTCTTTACCGCTATTAAGAAGAATAAGGGTCTGCTATGGACCAACGAATGTGAAGAAGCTTTCACAAAACTGAAGAATTACTTGTCCAACTTGCCATTGTTATCCAAGCCCGAAGATGGAGAAAACCTATACATGTATCTCATAGTGTCGAAGTGTGCAGTGAGCAGAGCTCTGGTCCGAGAAGACTTGGAGGAGCAAAAACTGGTGTACTACGTATCTAAAACTCTTCTTGAACCAGAAACCAAATATTCGAAGGTGGAAAAGCTCATTCTTGCTTTGGTGACAGCTGCAAGAAAACTCTGGCCATACTTCCAGTTCTTCCAAGTCGTATACATGACGGAATACCTTCTCCGATCAATTCTGCACAGTTCAGAAGCATCATCTAGAGTCACAAATGGGCTATTGAATTGGGGCAACATGAAATTGTTTATAGGCCAAAAACTTCAATAAAAGCCCAAGCACTTGCGGACTTCGTCGCAGAATGCACTCCCGGTGTTCAAGATGTCAAATCCTTCACGAATCCGCAACAACCACCTTAGAATCCCTATCTTTGGAAACTCTACATGGACGGATCGTCAAACAAAAATGGAGCACGGGTAGGAATTGTCTTGATAACACTTGACGAATCCATACTTGAACAGGCATTGCAGCTCGGATTTCTAGCAAGTAACAATGATGTGGAGTATGAAGCGTTGCTCGCCAGACTTCCCGTAGCAGCCGAACTCCAAGTGAAAAAACTCTCAATCTTTTGCGATTCAACTCTGATCATCAATTAGGTCAAAGGAGATTATGTTGCACACAATCCGACAATGAGGCTATACTTGGCTAAAGCCAAACAATTACTTGAAGGATTCGAAAAGTACGAAATTCAAAAAATTACTCTAAACGAGAACAGTCACGCAAACGCACTAGCAAACATTGCCTTCATGGTGGACTATTCACTCCAATGGAATATTTCCTTCAAATAACTTCCAACTCCGAGCATCCACAAGTACAAACCGAAGTTGGTTGCTACTATTGATATGAGAGAAAATTAGATGGATGAGATCATCAACTATATCCAGGATGGTAGGCTCTTAGACGATCGTCACTCAGTCAGAAAACTAATCCAGAAGGCTTCATGGTATGTCATGGCACGCGGAAAACCCAACCGACGATCTTACTTATGTCGGCAAGCTTTATGTGTAAATCTGGAAGTAGGCCTACATATCCTAACAGACATCCATTCCAGAGTATGCGGAAACCATTCTGGGGGAAGAACCCTGGCCCAAAAGGCGTTAACGGAGAGGTACTATTGGCCTACCATGAAGCAGGATGCCTAGGATTGCACTCAAACTTGAAACAAGTGTTAGCGATACGCACCAATGAACCACCAACATGCAGAAGAACTTAACACCCTGACTAGGGCATGGCCATTTATGCAGTGGGGCATCGATCTTGTAGGTCTACTCAAGAAATCTAGAAGGAACAAATACTTGATAGTAGCAACATATTACTTCTTCAAATGGATTGAAGCGGAACTCTTATTTCAAATTACCGGAGCAGTTGTCAAATCTTTCGTCTGGAAGAATATCATATGTTGATTTAGTATCCCTCACATTATCCTCACGGATAATGGTTTACAGTTCGTCAGCTCCGAAGTCACTACTTGGTACAAGGAACTTGGAATACAACATCTTACCTCTACTCCGCAATATCCCCAAGGGAACAGTGATGTGCTAAAAACTAACACACAAATTAAACCCTATTTTTGACAATTGTAGTAAGCGTAAGTAAGGATCGTTCTAGGCCGGGGATTAGAGGGTTCTGCTAATCACTTAAAACAAACAAAAACTAAACTAATTAAAATAAATAACAAACAAATGGGGGGATTGGTTTGGAACTAAGTTAACTAAAATTAAAACTAAATTTGAAAGCAAATGTCAGGATTAAAAACGACAAGGGTGTTTGACAAAGGTGAAAAGCTAGCTAAAGGATCCTTCTCCACACATGACACATGCATACAAATCGATTCCCAGTTATTCTTCCTAGAAACCATGAATGACAATGCCCCAAGTTAACCGTGAACTGCACAAACTAACCCTCAGATTTTCCTAAGTTCATTGAATTGGACTCAGCGACGCAACCAAATTATTCTTATCAAGTTCTCTATATGAACTGCATAATAGAGATACATGTCAAAGATCATTAAGTTATGTGAAAATTATAAGCATTGACTAGACAATTGTAACTATGAAACGCATGATACTCTTGCCTAGGATTTTACTTAACACACCCACAATTTGTGCTTTTGATCCCTCCAGGAATTTCGTCATCGGAGTGGTGAGATGAGCCATCTGAGCCTTTATATTCGAACTAGTGCTTGGATACAAAAAATAAAATAAAATAAAAAATTAAAAACTAACAAAAAGAACGAAAAGCAAAATCCAAGGGATTAGCAAAATTGCTAATCCCCGGCAACGGCGCCAAAAATTTGATGTGGTAGAAACTAACACACAAATTAAACCCTCTTTTTGACAATTGTAGTAAGCGTAAGTAGGGATTGTTCTAGGCCGGGGATTAGAGGGCTATGCTAATCACTTAAAACAAACAAAAACTAAACTAATTAAAACAAATAACAAACGAATTGGGGGATTGGTTTGGAACTAAGTTAACTAAAATTAAAACTGAATTTGAAAGCAAACGTCGGGATTAAAAATGACAAGGGTGTTTGACAAAGGTGAAAAGCTAGCTAAAGGATCCTTCTCCACACATGACACATGCATACAAATCGATTCCCAGTTATTCTTCCTATAAACCATGAATGACAATGCCCCAAGTTAACCGTGAACTGCACAAATTAACCCTCAGATTTTCCTAAGTTCATTGAATTGGACTCAGCGACGCAACCAAATTATTCTTATCAAGTTCTCTATATGAAACAGATAAGTAAATCACATTCACAATTTATGAAACAATAACTGGATGTAATCAATTCATATCACATATATGTTCATGGCTTTGAATTCACCTCTAGCTATAAAAGAAATTAGTTCCTCATGTTTGCAATTAAACAAAGGAAATTAAAATTAAACATTGACAACAAGAGATAGAATACACCTAGAAGGCCTCCAACAATCCAAAGGTCTTGAATGGTAGGCATGGCTCCAAGCTTCTCCTTCCTCTGCAAAGCTGCGACACAATTGTATTTTACTGATTTTTGGCTCTTATGTGCGGTGGTGGTGTTGAATGGTGCTTCTTTGATGTTTTCCACGTCTCCAAAAGCTTGAATCATTTAAGGACTCCCAGAGAACGATTTTGAGAGAGTTTAGACATCCTTAGGACTTCTTATTTCATCTGAATTAAGTGTAGAAACACGCACAAAATAGCTGCCGCGTTTTTTCCTTGAAACCCAATCTAGGACTCTACTACCTGTTTTGACCTTTCATCACTAAAACAGTGATAACTAATTCTAGAAGCATTAGAATTGAGATCTGTAAAATCTCATGGAAACTAGACATCTAGAGCTTTCCATCCATATATGGAATGACACGTAATTCATCCTGAGGAATTCTGGGTGCTCTGTCGAAGTTGGCAGTTCTGCACAGCACTGTCCAAATCTCACTCGGATTCCACATTTTTGCAATTTTCTTGTCTTCCAAGCTTCTATCTTCACCCTTTTAGGAGAAAGTAAGGCCTTCTAGAAATCAAGTTCCTAAATGTCCTCATATGAAAATACCACTCCCTTGCAGATGGAATTCAAGTATAATAGGATTAGGATAAGGTTAGAATAAGATAAGATAAGGTTTGGATGATGTTCCTTCCTTGTAGCTGATTCCTTATCTTCAATGTCTTGAATTAATATCTCCATCTCTTTAGCACATTCCTATCCTCTTTTGAACTTCAAAAACGTCCATCCACCTTGCTCCATGCATGTGCTATCCATTCCAAGCCCAAAACTACTCTAAAATGCTCCAAAATGCCCTTTCTTGCCAACTTGGCCATTTGGACCTACAAACACACGAAAATAGCTTAAAACACTCTAATAAATAAAAACTAACTAAGTAAATGCAAGGAAAGAGGCTAACAAAGTCACATAAATATGCGCCTATCAAACGGCCAAGCCGAAGCATCGGATAAAACTATCCTTCAATGTTTGAAGAAGAGGCTTGAGGAAAAAAGGCAATTGGCCAGAAGAATTACATGGAGTTATATGGGTATATTGCACAACTATCTGAAAGGCAACTAGAGAAACCCCGTTCTCCATGGCTTACATAACTGAAGCCATCATCTAAGTCCAAGTCACTATTATGCCAAATTTGCATACAGCATAACAAACTGAACTGAAGAACGCCGACATTCTCAAAACCGAACTTGACTTCGAGAAGGAACACAGAGAATACGCCCAAGTCTAACCTGCCTCTTACTAACAACAGATCCAATTGGATTACAACAAAAGGGTCAAACCTTGAAGCTTCCAAGTCGGAGATCTCGTCTTAAGGAAAGCCTTCGAGAACACCAAAGTACCAGAGAAAGGCAAGCTCGGGGCAAACTGGGAAGGTCCGGAGGCAAGGGAACGTACAACCATGCACATATGGATGGAACTCCGATTGCCAAAAGATGGAATATCGCCAAGCTCCGACGGTATTACTAAGGACAACATCTAACAAACTACACGTGGTTTGATTCTTCAATGACATGAGAAGATGTGTAGGCCATCCCGTGCGGATCCAACCACAAAGTCCTTACGTCGTTTATCTACGCGTCGTCAAAGGTGAACTCCAATGTCCACCCACATTGCATCATCTTTCTCTAGAACTACACCTGTGATTTGATTCTCCTCCTTTGGAGATATGTAGGCAATCCAATTATGGATTAAATCACACCCCCTATCAAACACCTCATTCTTTGAACAATAAAGAAAGTTGTTTGGGTGTTACATGTTCGTTCTCTTCTTTTTCTTTTTGCGGTATATGGAGTACCCTTAGGGAATACCCCAAATTCTCTACCAGACACAAATCAACGCCTTATACTTTGTAACTGTGCAAAAAATTACAAGTCGAAAACACTCTAAGTATAAGTGCATTCAGAGTTTCCTATTGCCCATTTCGTGGTGTTCCGGTTGGCAACATAAGAGACTCAAGCCGTATTAAGCGCAGTTACTTTTGGCTAACTACAGACATTTAGACATGGCCCCTTTACTCTGGAAGATCCAGTGCATCATCCGGCTTCCGATACAACCCAAGGGTTGTAGGCTTTAAGCCATTCGAGGGAATAATTGAAAGGGTGATACGGAACTCATTCGAGATAGTGAATTTGAACTCTACCCCAGGGTACGATTACTTATATCTCAGACCAGCATACTAAGTCAAGCATGTACGACGGTGGCTTTTGTGTCTAAGACATCAGCACGTCCGAATGAGGCATCCAGACTAGGAAATCCTCAATATGGAATTTTATTTCGACGGAGCTATGATTCCCAGAAATGCCTTAGGCAAGTCAACTAAGTGTAGTCTTATCAAAAACACTCAGGTCCGACGCACTTGGGGATTCAACAAAAGGATTCATAAAGTGTTTCCGATCCCGCGTGCAAGTGACTATATCACTAACGAATTCTTCGTTTAGAGTTCGCTAGTGACGAACATGCAATTCAGATTAAGAAAGAAACCCCTTCTTAGTTACTCATTGCGCTTATTAAAATCCTCAGACCTGAAATGGGGCAAGGTAAAGAGAACAAACGAAATCAAATGTTATCTGATCACTAAGGTGCTTAAACTACTCAAGTAGCCTACACGGCAATTTATCATATCAACCTGACATTAATCATTTGAAGGTCGCTCCGAATATTGACTTACACTTTCTTATCCTTAGTCTGATCAATACAAATTTCTGAGCAAAAGGTTTCTTATGGGTCGCTGACCTAGTGTCGGAGTATAGTGGTACTCCGATTATCGCAATAAAAAACCTTATAAACACTAAAGAGTGTCAAAGTTGACTTCCTTTTTGGTGATTAGCTTGTAATGGCTATATCCCGAAGACTTTTAGTGTTTCTACTCTGTTATTTATAACTCTGGAGTTAGTTTAGCCCTAGTATACTTGACGAATTCCACTACATTCCTCGATTTGGAAGCAAAGGATGAAAAGTTTTAAGTATTATACTCTAGCAAGCTTAATGACTTGAGTAAATAATACTAGATGGTATATGCAAAAAGATACCCGACTGCATAAACATAAGCCACAAGTCTCATGACAAGGCAAAAGATGGTACAAAGGATTGGGAGAGACAAACCCTCATCCCTGGTCAAAACACTTTTGATAAGAAACTTAAATTAAAATCCGCTTGAAGAACTCCAAGCATATTTAAAGGTAGTCAAGTCTCCAACCTGCTTGTTGATCTCGACACTCAAGGCATCACAGGGATGGCAATAGTAGAACTTGTGGGTCATACCATTGTGGACTGTGTCATTACGATCTGCAGTTCGATGTGGGGCAAGAGGACAGTAGCCTGAAGGAAATTGGAGATTGTAGATCCATGCCAGAATGTGTAGATACAGTCGCTAGCTTCAATCTGAGTTTCACTGTTGCTTGCTAGATTCCGGTAAAACTTGGAGAAAGAATTGCAATCTTTTGGATATTGGATCCTGATCATAGGATGAACGAAATGGATGAAAGATTCATTTTTTGAGATGATGTGGGAAGGCTAAAATCTGTAGAATTTAGGAAGTGAATTTTTTGGAATGTTAGGTTGAAAGGTGGGGACATTTTATAGCCTAAAATCGAAGTTAATGCTGCTCTAGGGTCTGGTGAAGTATGCCTCGAGATAAGTACGATTGATGACAAAAGCCACGGAAAGGAGAAAGGTTTTGTCTTGGTTGTTGTGCTCGCGTGAAAATATTTGATATTTCTCATCATTGCTGACGTGACTACACGACACTCAAGGTCGCATGTCTGAACCCGGAATGCCCCAACTTTCGTACAACGGTAATAGGTCTGGATCAACATGTGTCAAAAGAAGTTAGAACGATTGGTATTCCAATTTTACTCTGAAAGGCATGGTGTTTGGATAACAATCTATCCTCAAGAGGAACGCTCTTTTAGAAGCATGGTTAGGGACAATTGTGGGAACATGAATTTTCTTGAGCCGGAGTAAGATGAATCATAATACGAATACTAGAGAAGTCTGGTTATGGATTCAACAGCTCCGCTTGGCGGGATAAGTTACTCAAACTGACCAGCAATGCCACCACATCTGTTGTACTTCGGAAAGGTAGGCAAAGTCCACAAACTTTGTCAAGATCGACCAAACTTGTTCCGCAAGATACGGAAGCTAGATCCCACTGGGGATCTGATATGTTTCCTTATTCTTATAGATTCCTATAATCTAGGGATTAGCATGTGCCACAAGTAATCACACTCTTAAGAGGAAATAATATCTATTGCAAGATATTCTCTAGGATTCTCCCGGTTTAATACGGATTCAGTATCCTAAAAGGTCTCTATCTCGACTATTATATAAGCCATTGTCTAGGGCAAATCTCTAGTAACGCAATCTACTCATACTTTGTACTTTGCATATTCTCTTACTCACTGCTCGAGCCTTAATATTGCTTACTAACTTGACCGTCGGAGAGCCTTTGGCCGGTACCTCACCGGTACCTTAGAGTGTTCACAGTTTTTCTCTTTTCTTACAGGTGGCCGAATTTGCAGACGACCTCCGACTGCAGAGATGCGCAAAATTGGTTCCAACATTACCCATCTCACTTCATATTATATAAGTTATGTATAAGTTTTGGAATGTGCATACTTGAAGTTTATTGTCCGTTTTCACATGGATAATGAATGATAGTGTTACTTTTACATTTCTTTTTGTTGAGCTTTGGTATACGTCTTGTAATTTAATTTCAACTTTGCATGGTTGAAACATTAGAAATAGTCTTCAAGTTGTTTGCTTTAACTTTTGTGTGGATGGTGATGTGTAAATAGAATTTTAACTAATATTGACGTTGTTTGGTTTAAAATTTTAAAAATCATGTAAAATAAGGTGTTATAAAATTGAATTCGATAAATTTGGGCAAACCCGAACCCAAACCGAATAAGCCCGAACCCTACTAAATCTGCATGAACTTGAACCCACCCCAAATCAAACCCGAATTGTGAAGATTAGGTTAGGGTTGGGTTGGCCATTCAACCCGCCCGAATTGCACCCCTAATCATAATCCTAATGCGTTTTTACAACAAAAGGTTTGTGACGTTTGGATAACTCATATATTTTGTCCCTGACGTTTCAAATTGATCGATGTGATTCTACATGTTTGACTCTTCACATCAATTTCGTCCATATCGTCCAATTTCATCAAAATTTCATTTACTTTGCTAATGCGGCATATATGTGAGACCCACAACATCTCAATAGCACTCAAGCTCTAATTAGTAGTTAGTACGTTAATATGGTTAGTCGCTTTGGCTCACTCCACAAATTTAATTCCTTGAGTCGAATCGTTCATTTTTTAGGTCCTCATTCAAGACTTTCTTTAAAAGTTCACCCAAATCCCAAATCGGATATTGTTTAACCCTTTGGTTATTGCCTTTAAAGTTTCATTATTTATTGACGATCTATTTACCAACCAAGACATTTTATGAGTGTAACAAAAAAATAAAGGGAAACTAGCCCCTTCAAACATGGTTTGACATTTGGTTGTGCTTTTGATCACCTTTTTACCAAATTTGTTCTTTTGATCAATTTTGGTTGTAAAAAGTCAAAACCGGTCTTCATTAATCAGAAACCATCCAAAAACGCATAAACAACCTGGCAACACCCAACGACACTCCCCATTTTCGATTTTGAACCACCACTCCAACAACACCATAACAACGCCACAACTACACTTCAACCTCAATTCAAAGAAACTTCAAAGACAGTCCAAAGACTCTCCAGAGACACTCCCCCTATTCTCATTTTGAAGCACCCCATAAAGAGGGCTAACCCAATTAACCAACTCTTTCTTCATTCCCTAACATCACGACTCTTCCTCTTCCTCTTCCTCTTCCTCTTCCATCAGTTGTGACGGCCGTCGAAACCCTAAGGGGCGCCACCGCCGGTCTTATTCTCGTTACCATCCCCTTCTTGATAGTAGTGATGAGGGTTTTTTATGGGTAGAAAATTTAATGAGAAATTACATCTTAATACGGGTTCCTTCCTCTTTGGTATCTCCTCTTAACTGTGAAACAAGGGCCAACTGGTTGGCGCCGATTAGGTTTTGGACATTAGAGCACCGTCGCGACCGCTGCCAGAGAGGGAGTGTTGTTGGGTTGGAAAGGGAATGAAGAATGGGATGGGTTCTACAGAATAAATTCGCTGGTGGCAGAGCATACGGTTTGGTCGGTTATGGTCTGCCCGTCGCCCCTACTAGAAGAGAGGGTTCCTGTTGCGAGTGTTTTGTTTTGGTTGCGGAGGTTAGGAAATGAAGAAGGAGAGAGTTCCTTCAATTAAATGTTGTGGCTGTGGTGTTTCGAAATCAGAAAGGAGGGTTTCGCTCTGGCGTCGTTGCGGTGGTGTTGTCGGATTGCTGCGTTTTAGGGCGGTTTCTGATTAATGGATAGTTTTCACTTTTCATAGCCGAGCAATTTTGTAAAATAATGATCAAAACTGCACCCAAATGTCAAAACATGTTTAAAGTGGCTAATTTCCCAAAAATAAAATACACGCAACAGATTAACATTTCAACTTGAGTATTCGGGTCATGCTTTTCGAGTCCATCCAGAATGGCGTCCGACAGATCAAACGGCATACATCCGGCTGATCAACCGGCATACATCTGGCTGATGAACCGGCAAGTGTACGCCGGTTGACTTGCAGTGCAAAAATTGATTATCAGCAAGTGCGGTTATACGTAGTGGAGAAAAGCTCTAACGTTTAACATCAGGCATAAACCCTATCATAATAAATTAATAAACATGTTTAAGCCTACATCTCAGCAATCCATCTGCAGCATATCAGCTATGTTAACAAGTGAATGTCGGCAGATGAAAGCGGTTACAGTCCAGCAGTATCCTTATTTTTGGACTCGCACAACTAAATGTTAATTTATATACAATGTTACAAGAAGCCTGGTCTCATTTGATGCACGCTTCGACTACTAACACTGCCCAGCTTGCTCGGCCCTAGATTTGGCGGTACCTGCGCGTGTATCTCAGCAAGCTCTCTTACTTTTAACAAAATTGATGCCGGGATAGGTACTGAAGCATGTTTCCGGGAGTTTATCTGCATTATTTCCCAGACAAACCAAGTTAAGCCAGTAATCAAAAGGACATTTAAAGAGAAAATCAACAATGTTTAGTGTACTATACATAGTACAGACGCCAACCATCAGTTTCGCAAGTTACAATGAAGTAAACCCACCATAGGACAGCAGATTTTGCAGTAGACAATAAAAAATTCAAATATGCCAGTCGAAGTTGTAAAATACTATGGAGATGTGATCAACGTTCAATAACGTTATTTACAGAATATTGGCAATTCTGGAAGATAATATTTGAATGCAATATTAGTAATTAAAGGCTGAGCAAAGAGTTCAAAGAAAGCTTGCATTTGAAAGAGATGGGAAGTTGAACACTTCCCGTCTAACCAACTCATAAAAGAGAGGGTAGGGAAATGTACTCACTCCATCATCAGGAGGCATTTGCGCAAAGCTAGCTTTCAGCAGGTTCCTCCACTTGTCCTGCAAAATGATACATGTTTTCTCAGTCAAAAGTATTTACCATTTTTTAGCATAACTGGATGCCAAATGAATTTGGTATCTTGAATACAAATTGTAAAGCAAAATCATACCTTGAGATCAACAGAAGTGCGATATGAATACGATGCAAAGGAAAGCTTTTTTATCTCAGACCACCTCCCAGTGCCACACTTCGAGACACCCTCAACTAATTTTATAACCTCAACAAGAGTCCAAGCTCGATGGTGTTTCCTTCTCATTCCACCTTTTGCTGTGGGAATCTGGGCTGTACCATCATCTGAATTGTCCTCGGATGAATCTGTCTGTTTAATGCTCAAGTTCTTTCCCGGTTCAATTGTGCCCATTACTGAGCGACGCTTGTCTTTCTCTGGTTCAGCGGTACACTACATAGGCACCCAATTAACATAACAAAAAATTAGCATACGACCAATTGATAGGTAATTTAGTACAGCACTCAAACAAAAGGCAAACCATGATATCAAAAAATAGGTCATTACTCCCATTAGTTCTCAATAAGACAAAATACCAGTCCAAAACTAGTAACCTGCTAAATTAACATTATCGACGAATTCAAACACATGCCCATAACTCAATGTGAAGTAAGAATAATGGAATCCAGTTAAGCGAACTTCATCTTACCTGTGGTTTCATCTGTTCAGAAGCAGATCTGGCTTTCAAGACTTTGTCTGCATGCTCACTCTCTGGTAGAGAACTACGCACACTAAAGGCCTCTTTTACAAGTTTAGCTGTCACACCCATTCCACTCATATCGAACTTCTACAAATAAAAAATCAAACGCATTCAGGTATTGTGTTGTACAGATGACTTATAGTGCTATATCATAATAGTAATTATTAAGAAGAAAAAGAAATGATAAAGCAACTCCTATTGCCACATTATAAAATGGTTTTACCTACCATAAGGGCCATAATATTTTTCCTTGGACGGCTTCTACGAACTCGAGAAACATAAGGAACCTGAACCCCAGATCCGCCAAGAGAGTCCAACCTGGTGACAAGAGTTCTTTCATTTGAAGGGACATTTGTCACATTTCCAAGAGGGTCCATCCTGGTGACAATAGCTTTCTCATTTAAAGGGACATTTCCAAGAGGCCTACAAGATTTTGGAGATGTTTGTCCTAGTCCAGCATTTTTAACTGGACTAATAACTTTTGGGCTACAATCTTTTGATTCAACTTCAGAAAGCTCTTCAATATATCTCTTAGTGGGCTTCCGAACTCGTTTGGCTGCTCTCTGATCTGTGTGAAGATCCTCACTTCCACAATCAAGTTCTACACTAATGTTTCCCAATCTCTTGCCTGAAACAGTGTGATGATTCTCCATTTGGCTACTGTGGCTAGTTGGTGAAGTTTCATACCCAAGATTCTTTGCTTCACCATCAGAACCCTCAGTGAGCATACCATCTGCATTCTGAATGCTATCATCTTTACCCTTCTTCACCAATTTGTTATCTACGATAGTGAAAGTTGTGGTTGAAACATCGCAAGAGTTGGTCAATCCCATTGTGATCCTCCTCTTAAGCCACAGCTTGTCCTTAACAGTAGTTTCTCTCCCAAAAGTGGCCCGAAATAATTCATGAAGTTCTCTAATTGATAGGTTGTCCAAGCATATCTCCCCCTTTAGTGTATTAACATCAGACTTTGAACTAGTGCAGATGACAGAAGCTGATGATCCACTTTCAAATGGTCTATCTGGCAGTTGTTTTGAGCGCTCCCCAATTCTCCCAGATTCATTAATATGGCTTCCATCTGGACTCAGTGATGATGAAGGAACAATATCCTGCAAAGGAATTTCAGATTGCAGCTTCTCATCAATAGCAGGCAATTTATAATGCTGATCAGAACACTGGATGTCTACATTCATAAAAGCAGAAGAATGATCAGGAGATCCACATGCTAAGCGGAGCCTCTCTTCCTGTTTGACCTTTTGCAACATCTCCTCGATGTACTACAAGAGATTTTAGAGGCCGAGAAGGATCCAAGACGATTAATAACTAGATATGCTAAAATTGTGCACATACTTGCAGAGATACAAGAAAAAGAAGAATTGAAAGAAACTATCTGTAAGTTATAAGAAATGAACAATCAAACCAGTTGATAAAGAAATATGACGCTAACACGTAATGCAGAAGATAAATTTCAAGATCAAGAAATTCCTTTCCAGAAGATTAAAATGCATATCAACTAGGAAATATAACTGCTGTACAAGGGGTATCTGTAAACATGTCCAAGCACTTGAACCACTTTATTAAAGAGACATAAAGATAAAGTTGTCCAAAAGAAATATGCTATTCAGAACAGTCATAGCAGGTCATAAGTTTATGCAAGATAGTACTCATCCATCTGATTTTACAACAAGAGGAAATTGTATCCAGAGAAAGCAAGTCAATACCTCAAGCCTTGCATTTAATTTCGCATCAGCTTCTGTGTTCTCTGAATGTGACAGACCTGGAAATGTATTGCTCTGTCAGAGATAAAAACCATTACAGAACCAACACCATAAGATATAAAAACAGAATGTCTATAAATAATTTAACAAACCAAGTTCTACAACTAGTTTCTCACAAAGCCATTTATTATTGAAGCAATACTTCACTAAGTCAGGGAAATAATGAGTATGCAAAACACAACTTGAATATAACTGAAAGTACCCCAAAATTTGTCCCTTTAGTGTTGAATAGAAATTAACTCCAAACCAAACCAAAATTAGATATTTGAGATTTGAGATACTCATGTAATTTGGAAGATTCAATACAAAATCAGACTTAGAATGTCCCACTAGTCATTAGATACAGAAGTTATAGCTGAAGGTTCCAAATTGCATGCCCTTAAAGTTACTACGGAAAATGATCCATAATGATACAGATGGAAATGAAATAATTAGCCACAACAATAACTCAAATAGACCTTCTGAGCTTTCTTTCTGAGGTTTCCCAGAGGAAGACTCTTCGTTGGAAATGCACCTAACATTTCCAGCGTCTGTAACAACAGGTAACTCAACCGTCTCATCAACAAGAAAATCCTCAACTTCCATTACTTCATCATCTGTTGCTGGCACTAATCTCCCATCACCTTCAACCTGGAATCAAATAAGACATTACGGATATAAAGAAAACAAAATAAATGGCAATAAAAATATCAACTATGAACTAACAAGTCCATAGTTGTAAGTGCAACGTGACTTTAAGTTCCCCCTCCTTGTAAAGCATGATGGAGAACCTGGCCCTCATCTCGTCAAACCCAAAACTGGCCTCTCATTTAATCCAAGTATAAACCACGAGTTTAGAATTGGTAACAAAAAAATCAAAACTTCAGAGAAAGAACACATCAAATTGTAATGCTCAAGCTTCAATGCATATCTACTATGAATTTCTGAATCTGATTCTCCCAGCACCCTCGCTGCTTCTAATTGTACTCATTAATTGATGGCTTGACTGCTTCTAATTTTAATTTATGAGTAAAATAACTGTTAAAAGCACTTGATCGATATACAGTCCTTTATAAGCTCTAAAGCAGTATCATGAACGCCTATTATCCAAGCTTATCAAGTTATCATGTTTCTCTACAAATATGAAAAGTTAAACCAATCATAATGAATCTCCACACACTCATACCCCGAAAAGAGAACAGAAAGAAGCGGCTTACACCCCAATTTTAAGTGCACAAAACTACTAGCACCAATAGAATAGTTAAACTTTTAATGCACATGAAAACGTACCCGAACGAGCTTGTATACAACAGGATCGGCAATCTGCTTTGGCGAAGACAAAGAAGAGCTACTTTTCTCAACCCCACTCTCCTCACACATCCCTTCGTCATTCCCCTCAACACCGACCACTGTTTCCATGGAAAATCCACCACATGCAACTCAAATACACAAACTGAAACCCCAAAAACAAATAAACAAACACAAAAAACAAAGTAAATGAACAAAGTTAAACTTCTAAATTTTTCAAAATAATAAAATAAAATAAAATCTTATCCACTAAAATATAAATGCACCCAGAATTCAAAACACTTAAAAAAGTATCCCCCAAATCAAATACTCAAACCTGCAATTCAAAATTTTAAATTTCCAGAAACTGAAAGCAAATCACAAAACGAAATTAACACTAAGCAAACTACATTATCTCCAAAAACTGCAAATTTCCAATCCCAATTACATAAAACTACATGTCTAGTGAGAGAAAAGTACCATTTCAGGCAAAATTTCAAAGTAATTCAAACGATATCACACTGAAAGCTGGGAATTTACATGCATAAGTACAGAAACACTAGAAATTGTTTCAAAATTTTCGCATTCGGAGCAAAATTGAACAGCAGATGAAGCGAAATTAAGTAGGACGGGGCTCACCATAGGACTGTGAGAGTGACAAGCGAGTTGACTCAGTCTTTGCGAGTGTAAAATTGCAAGGAAAGCGACCGATTCGAAGGGCGCCGGAGACTGAGTTGGGAAGAAGACGAGTCGTTTTCTGAGAGAGAAAGCTTGTGAGGGAAGCTTTGAGGGAAAGGGAAAGGGAAAACAATCGGATTGGTCTGCTGCTGCTGCACTGCACCCGCGTGTGTGTGCGCCTTGTTTGCGCCTCTGTTTTTGGCTCGCTTTTTTAGTACGCTGTGAGCTTAGTGTCGTACAGTTGCGGACTCCAAACTCTACTTCCAATGCAGTTCACTATGAGACTTGGCGTCCGGGTTCTCTTTTTTACCTGCTTAATATTTTTTTGTCCAATAATAAAAACTTTTTTGTTTTAAATTAAATTGCTTCAAATTACAACGTCATACTCACGATTTTAGACATGATACGACAACACAACTCGAATAAATACAAAATTAGTTGGATAAGAATTGACGGTTACTTTGGTAAGAACTTAAGTATAACACGACTCAAAACAACTACAAAATAACGTTACTTTATAAAAACATGAATGTGAAGCAACCCACTAAACATAAATAATAAACAAATTAGGAGTAGTAATTCAATTTGGATCAACTAGCTATTGGTATAGTGATATTTCTCTTATCGATGATGCTAGAAGAGATTCAAGTTTATATCTCACTACCTCATTGATCAAAAAGAAAAATAAGGAAATTTGAGGGATTTTTAATTTTAACCGTAAGAGTTTGTTTTGTTATATATAGACATAGGATAATGCTATAGGTCATTTATGTACTTTAGTTTGAAATTCTTTCTTCACTTATAAGTGAGTCCTAAGTTTGAATGTCATAAATAACGAGTTCGATATTAATTTATTCTCTTACTCTTTAGTGTAAATATAATGTTGTATATATATAATATATATATATATGATTGGGCAACACGTGTTAAGTGACGAAAGCCAATTATGGATGTGATTGAGAAAAGTGAGTAAATTTAGAGTTGGAAGGGGAAGTAAAAGTGCGGTGATGGGTAAAGCTCATTATTACATGTGCATAATAGTCAAAGCATAGTAAATAGTACAGAGAATATAAAACATTCACATCCTCGTGAGGATAGATAAACAGAAATTAAACTAAAGGGTAGGAAAGGATCCTACATAGTCTGGAAAAGCTATCAAAACCACCAACCACAGCCGAAGAAAGCCCTTGTCTCACTAGTAATCCAACCCGCCACTAAGTCCTAGAGGGGCGCAAAACATAAAAGATGAGTGGGTCAAAAAGTAAAGTTTGATAATACCTTCATTTTCAAGAGCATACTATCCCCTCGCTGGAAAATATGTATAGTTTTTGAAAATATGTCATACTCCCCAGTATGATCCTTAAAATACTATAAAAAATAGTAATGCGGGTACTCCCCGAAAATCAGACTAACTGCTCATCCATATGTAAAGACATAAGCCTAAGTAGATAAGCTACTAGGACAGGCTAGGTATGTAAGAATACGCTGAGTACTACAATGACGCGAGTCTAACATTAACCCTTGTGCGCAAAGTGCGTCACACACAAGTTCGAGTTGCCTAGTGCAACCTAAAACAGGCTAGTACCTACAATGGATCCAAAGTTGCGTAGCGGTACTGGGTGTGATACCTGCAAAAGTCAAGGCTATTCCTGGCCCTAGAACTGAGTATTGATACTTGGGTGTTCTACATTTACTGATGAGCAACAGTATAATAAAAATGTATGGCAAATATAATACGGATATTCTACCTCCAACAATCACATATTATATAAGGCATGCTGACAATTTAAAGAAAGTAGTAATATATTTATCAAAACAAAAACTCATTCACTCACCTGTAAGTAGCCAGGTCGTAGCCCCCATGTCCTGGGTAGCCCTGGTAGTCCTCTGGATAAGTTTCACTATGAGACATCACTATAATAATGATTAAATTGCAACAAAGTTTGACGGGATGTTACAATCTACCCCTCTTAAGAAAATTTTGTCCTCAAAATTCAAATTACAATTAAGTAAAAGCGAAAAACAAATAAGGGTAGCTAGCTCTCATGCGCTCTTCCGTCTCCTAGGTCGCCTCTTCTACAGAGTGGTTTCTCCACAAAACCTTCACTAATCGGATCGTCTTGTTCCGTAGAATTTTGTCTTTCCAGTCTAGGATGGTCACCGGTAGTTCGTCATACGTCACATCCTGGTTGATCTTCAATGGTTGAGGATGAATGACATTAGATGGGTTAGAGACATAATGTCGGAGCATGGACACATAGAAAACATTGTGCACCCTTGACAGCTCGGGAGGTAACTCGAGTCGATAAGCAACCCCAATTCGTTTAGTGATTACATATGGACCGATGTAATGAGGACTCAGTTTTCCCAGTTTCTCTAATCGCATAACGCCTCTCCATGGCGACAACTTCAAGAACACTATGTCACCAACTGCATAGACTCGGTCAGTTAAGTGATGACTGGCAGTACTCATCTGTCGATCATGGGCAGCTTTCAGGTTTTCCTTGATCACCTGGATATTCTGAGTCGTCTTCTCTACAATCTCAAGCCAACAAGAGCTCGCTCACCGACTTCCAACCAACAAAAAGGAGTTCGGCAAGGCTTACCATACAACGTCGAGAATGGAGACATGCCGATACTCGAATGAAAACTGTTGTTGTAGGCAAACTCTACCAAAGAAAGATTATCATGTCACTTATCTCTGAACTGTAGCACTGAGGACCTCAACATATCCTCAAGGGTCTGGATAGTTCTCTCCGATTGTCCGTTCGTCTAAGGATGATAAGCAGTGTTAAACAGTAGTCTTGAACCCAAAGCTTTCTGAAAAGCTTTCCAAAACTTTGAAGTGAATCTGGGGTCACGATCGGAGATAATATTGACAGGAACACCGGTATTTGACAACATCGTCAATGAAAAGCTTAGCCAAATGGTCAAAAGGATAATTCTCACGGACTGGTAGGAAGTGAGTTGACTTGGTCAGTCAATCAACAATCACCCAATACCATCATAGCCTCCACGCGCTAAGGGTAGCTTGTACACGAAGTCCATGGTGATATTCTCCCACTTCCACTCAGGGATGGGAAGTGACTGTAGTAATCCAAACGGTTTTTTCCTTTCAGCCTTGACCTGTTGGCAAATTAGGCAACGACTCAAGTACTTTGCAATCTCCTTTTTCATTCTACGCCAGTAGTAGAAAGGTCGGATAGTATGGTACATTTTAGTACTACCTCGATGCATGACATAGGTGGAAACATGCGCCTTATCCAAGATTGCCATTTTCAAGTCCGCATCATTAGGCACATACATCCAGTCATTTATCATGAGTAATCCGTCTAAACGTCGAACTCTGAAGTCATCTCTAGTACCGTCAAAAACTGCTTGAATCAATTTCTGAGAAGTAGAATCACTCGTCTGAGCCTCATGAATATGATCCAATAGAATAGGTCTAGTAGAGAAGTTGGTCAACAAAGCGCCAGTATGATCATAACCTAAGACTGCACCGGTACTCCTGAGCTCAGTCAAGAAAGGAACATGACAAGCGTACAGTGCGTTGAGTTGACCATGAGATGATTTCCTACTGAGTGCATTTGCGACGACGTTAGCTCGTCTAGGATGATACTCAATAGAACAATCATAGTCACTAATCAATTTCATCCACATTCGTTGTCTCAGATTCAGATCCCTGGTACTTCAGACTCTTGTGATTAGTGAAGATCATTCACAAAGCGCCGATAGTAGCCGGCAAGACCAAGAAAACTTCAGATCTTAGTAACAGTTTGCGATTGCTCCCAATTCTCCACCGCAACAACTTTCTGTAGCTCAACAAGAACTCATTTTGAGGATATGACGTGTCCCAAGAAAGATACCTCAGTCAACCAGAACTAACACTTCCTTAACTTGCATACAGCTGGTTCTCTTGCAACTTCTTCAGAACTAGACAAAAATGCTTAGTGTGCTCAATCTCTCTCTTAGAGAACACTAAGATATCATCAATGAAGACGATCACAAAATTAACGAAATACCCGGTTCATCAAGTCCATGAACGCTGCAAGAGCATTCGTTAACCCGAATGGCATCACAAGGAACTCATAATGGCCATATCAAGTCCGAAACGATGTCTTGGGAACAATATCACCTCTGATTTTCAGCTGGTAGTAACTGGACCTCAGATCAATTTTCGAGAAAACTCGGGCACCACGGAGTTGGTCAAATAAGTCATCGATACGAGGCAGAGAATAAAGGTTTTTAATCGTCACTCGGTTGAGCTGCTTGTAGTCAATGCAAAGTCTTAAACTTTCATCCTTCTTCTTCACAAACAAGACCAGAGCTCCCCAATGAGAGGTGTTGGTTTGGATGAAACCTTTGTCCACTAACTATTGCAACTGCATCTTTAATTCTCTTAACTCTGCAGGAGCCATGCGGTAGGGTGTAAGAGAAATGGGATTGGAACCTGGAAGAAGATCGACGGTGAACTCCACTTCACGATCCAGAGGTAGTCCAGGTATATCATTAGGAAATACATCAGGAAACTAGTTAACGACATGCACGTCCTTGACTCGTGTCGGATTCTTGTCGTTCACCACAACATGAGCAATGTAACCCTGACAACTTTTCCTCAACATTCGTTGCGCCCTCATGGCAGAGATGAGTCCATGTCTTAGACCGTTGTGTTCGCCAGTGAAAGTCACAACAGGCTTGCCAAATCTCTAGAAAATGACAACCCTGCGACGACAATCCACCATGGCGTGATTTTGATGTAACCAACCATTCATAAGATAACATCAAACTCTTTAATGTCCAAAAGAATCATATTAGCTAGCATATCTTCTCTATTAACTAGGACGGGACATCCTTGATACTCACACTAAACATAACAAACTTCGCCTCTATGCATAGCGATGCCCAAATCATGCTCAAGAGGAGTAGAGTATGGTTAGGTGGTTTGAGCAAGCTGAATGGATATGACCAAATGAGAAGAACCCAGATCAATTAGAACTCTAGCAAAGTGACCAAGAATGTTCAACGTACCCATGTCAAGATCAAGATTAGTCTGAGCATCCTGGGTAGTGATATTAGTGACTCGGCCTTATGTGTGCTATCTTGTAAGGCCTCTAGCTCCCTAGTTACTTCTGCCATGTCCACCACGTCCCTGGTTTCCTCGAGCTGTTTGTCTGCTCGATCCACCGTTGTTAGACGTTGCCTCATTGGTATGATATTGACCGCCTCTATACCAGTGCGAACCGCCCTAATGATACGGAGAGTAACCACCCTGAAATTATGGAAAGCTTTGTCGAAACTGAGAATAGCCTCCCTAGAACTGAGGAATTTTTGAAGTGAACTGGAGAACGCCCATAAGGAACTGGTAGCCTCCTTAGAACTGAGGAATGTTCGAAGTGAACTGGGGAATGCCCATAAGGAACTGGTAAGCATCTCCAGAGTACTGAGACACATCACCTTGGTAATGAACAGCACCGCTATACGATGGCTACTGAAACTACCCTGATCCGAACGATGGCATCTGTTGTTGGGGAACCACACCTGTCTATTGATTCTAATGCTTCTGGGGACAATTACTGGCTCTGTGGCCCACCTGGCCACAAGTAAAACATCCTCGGTTTGTCTGCTTACACTCTTCAGAATGATAGTTATTACACTAGCAGCAAAGAGAAGAGTTAGAGCAGCCTGAATTGTTCTGAGTCTGGAAACGGGAACCAACAGTGGATTTACCTCCTCGAGGTGTGTTGGGGTTAGAGCCTCCACTGGATGATCCGCCAGAGTTGTAACCACTTTTCTTAAAAGACTGATTCTTTTTCGGTCTGAATCTCGAACTTCCCATATTGTTATTGTTGTTCCTCCGCTTATTACTATTACCCTCGTCGTCATCATTACCACTGTCGAGGGTATTCTCTGAATCCTCGACTCCGAGTAGAGCCTCGTAGAACTCCTGGTAAGTAGTGCATGGATATGAGAATACTACAATACGAAGCTACTTACGGGCACCTTTTCTGAACTAGAGTAACATTTCTTTCGGATTATTGGCAATGGTCGGGCAGTAGCGAGATAAGGCAATGAACTTCTGGTGGTACTCGGCTACTGACATGCTCTTCTGCCTTAGATCAAAGAATTTGTCTCGCTTATTGACCCAATATTCCTGAGGTAAGTACTTCGCCTCAAAGTGGTCCTTAAAAGTCGTCCAGTATTCCTGCAGGTTAGGCAGGATTAGAGTCTCTTCATAGACCCACCAAGAGTTAGCTTCACCATGCAGAAACCACGTAACAATTGAGATCCACTGCTCCATCTAGAAGTTTTCCTGTCGCTCCATGGCTCGGAAGGTTTTCTCAACATGTTTCAGCCAAGTTTTCGTCGCCTCGGAGGGTTCTCGACCTAGGAAAGGCTTCACTTGAAGATTAGAAGCAATCTTCAAGACATTCTTCTTTTGAGGAGGAGGAGGACGCCAATTCGTCTGAAAGGCATTAGCAAAAGCAGCACCAAACAGCGCGAAGTCAAAGGGTGGTGCAACAGGCTCATCTGTTGATGCTTGGGTACGAGGTGCTCGGCGAGGTGGCATAGTTCTGAAATCACATCACAAAGTGACAAATGCATCATTGCCTAAAACTTATGCTCTGATACCAATCTGACACATCCCGATCCTGACACGCCAGGTGTCGGAAAGTGTTAGCCGACACGTGTTAAGTGACGAAAGTCAATTATGCATGTGATTGAGAAAAGTAAGTAAATTTAGAGTTGGAAGTGGAAGTAAAAATGCGGTGATGGGTAAAATCCATTAGTACATGTGCATAACAGTCAGAGCATAGTAAATAGTGCAAAGAATATAAAACATTCACATCCTCGTGAGGATAGATAAACAGAAATTAAACTAATGGGTAGGAACGAATTCTACATAGTCTAGAGAAGCTGTCAGAACCACCAACCACAACCAAAGAAAGCCCTTGTCTCACTGGTAATCAAACCCACCACTAAGTCCTAGAGGGGCGCAAAACATAAAAGGTGAGTGGGTCAAAACATAAAGTTTGATAAAACCTTTATTTTCAAGAGCATATTATCCCCTCACTAGAAAACACATATAGTTTTTAAAAATATGTCATACTCCCCGATATGATCCTCAAAATACTATAAAAATAGTAATACGAGTACTCCCTGAAAATCAAATTGAATCTGAAAGCTCAAAGCAAAACTGAAAGCTCAAATCACAGGTACTCCTCAAAAATCCGACTAACTACTCATCCTAATGTAAACACACAAGCCCAAGTAGATAAGCTACTAAGACAGACTAAGTATGTAAGAATAAGTTGAGTACTACAATGGTGCGAATCTAACACTAACCGTTGTGCAACCTAGAACAGGCCAGTACCTTTAATGGATCCAAAGTTGCATAGCAATACTAGGTGTGATACCTCCAAACATCAAGGCTAGTCCTAGCCCTAGGACTGATTACTGATACCTGGGTGTTCTACATCTACTGAAGAGCAACAATATAATAAAAATGTATGGTAAATATAATATAGATGTTCTACCTCCAACAATCATATATTATATAAGGCATGCTGACAATTTAAAGAAAGCAGTGAAAAGCATACGCAATAATATATTTCTCAAAACAAAGACCCACTCACTCACCTGTAAGTAGCCGGTTTGTAGGCCCCCTGTTATGTTAGCCTCGGTAGTCCTCTGAATAAGTCTCACCTATATGAGATATCACTATAATAATGATTAAATTACAATAAATTTTGACCGGTTGTTACATATATATGTGGATAGGATCAAGGGACAAATACTTGGACGAATATTTTTACACTTTTTATAAGCTCTTGGATCTATTTACATCAAACGGTTCTAATTAAAAATTAAGATGAGTAAACTTATACTTCTAAATGATGTATGACATGAAAATAAAAATAAACTTCAAATAAAATATTTTGACGAAGGAATTTTGTAAAGTTAAGATAGATCCAGCCTCTATCTTCCTCCAATACCGTTTAGGTCTGCAACTCTACAACAACCAGGCACGGGTTTAGGCCCCGCTGAGGTGGGCTCCAACTCATCCGAGATTTTTAACCTACAACTAACACCTACCTACAATAGTTCATCTAGTCCACCCCAATTATTCAATTATCTTAATCCATACCCTTCAGTCCATAAAATATAATCTTTCACATCCATTTACTCTCAACTTCTATGCTTGTCTGGTACTCACTAGACTTATTGTTGTTCATGTAAGTTCCGTTTCTTTTTCTGCTCTCTTTTCTTCTTCATTTGTTTTTTCATGTTTCCTTATTTTCTTCTTCTTCTGGTCCAACCTCCAGGAGTTGGACTTCTTCTTCGACATTTCTAATTTTTCTCCTCATTTTCCTCTGCAATTTTGTAGTCTTTCTTTGAATTACTCAATTCACTCTTATGTTTATGGATTTGTTTTCTTATGTTGTACTGATTGTACATAAACAAAGAAGACTATACCCAATATTTTAAAAAATACTTTAGCCAATAAAATTTAGCATCAAAGTTCAGCCCACCCCAATTTTAAATCTTGGATACGTGCCTGACAACAATAACAAAAAGGTATTCAATATGCCATTGACGAAATTCATCTTTGTCTTAGACGTAGTGAATACTTCTTAACATGGCTATATAATACTATTTGTCAGCCATGAAAATAAAAACGGGGCTAATAGGAAATCCAAACAAGAATATATCCCATTCCAAAACTTTCTTTTATCTACCATGAAAATATGATTTGTCTTTCTCATACAACAATTTTCCTTCTGAAATTTTAATATCCAATCATCATATGCTTATTTGTTTTGTAATTTTTTTGTCAAAAATCCATGTGATATACATTTTACATGCATACTGTACGTGATCACTTACTTCACCAAAGCAATGGAGGTTTTCCTTGTCCCTGTTCACGTGTGCAGAGTTTACCACTTTTGTTTTCTTCCCAATTTAATTTTTTACAACCATTAAATATCAAACAATACACTACTCAACATTGTACAATCACATCGTATTTATACTAAAAATAAATATTAGGCCTGACTTAAGGCCCAATACATGATTTTGTGAAGTTTAAAGTCTTTCTGGGCTTTTGCTTTTCAAAATGGACTGAAGGCCCAAATGGCCTTTGACTTGTCAAGCGGTTACAATGCCAGCTCCCCCCAACTGATGGAATTACATTCAATGCGAGGATGTCTGCTTTGTTGTTCAGAGCAAAAGATGTTTAAATTTAGGCCAAACCGTCGCTTGGGTTTACCAAATCTTAGATAAAATTCCAAAATTTGTTGTAAATACTTTCTTTCCAAATAAATTACTTTTTGGAATGGAATTACTAAGTCGGCCCCAAATTGGTGCACAATACTCATTCAAAGCAGAAGGACAAAGTTTATAAATACAAGTGAAGAACTCAGAGCTGAAGACACTCAAACAACCAATCAAATATCAATCTTTACAAAACCAATGTAGGAAACCTCTCATTAATTCATGAAATCCTAGAACCGGCATTCATAGTTTTATTCAACCCAACACTCAAATCAGTCAACAAAACAGACGACAAGCTTTCAAACCAAAGCTCTATATTTGTTTCATTCCTTTTGCCTTGCCAAAAGACAACTTGAAGCCAAACCCTTAGAACTTTAGGACCACCTCCTTTTGACTCTAAGACCAATTAGAAGTTGCTCTACTACCATAACTTTATGCGTAGTATTAACAGATAATCTCTTTGGTTGTAACCCTTTACAAGAAAGCATCTTTAACCCAATTCGATGACCTCACATCCAATCCGATAGGAGTTTAATCAATTGTTCTAAGTTCATAACTTTATGTACTTTGTCTATTTTACAATATTAAGCAATTTCAATATCAATTTCAGTTATTTACTTATCGTTTTTATCATTTACTGTATTTACTTATTACTTTTATCACTTATCGTCTTTACCTTCTTTATTTTTAACTGAAATAGTGATGTTTGAATATAACCAGTTTATATCCAATCTCATCTCAGTTGTTTATGGTACAACATCAAGAAACAATTAAAGTCCTTAACATGCAAGACATTAAAAATAAAATAACTCGAGCCAAACATTGGCACCAATCCTTTTTTAAGGAAGTTATATTACTTGTTACGCAAGTATCATACATACATATAATCTAATCTAATTACAACACATCTTTCTATTGGTAAGAGCCAATAGTGGCACGATTGATTACATACAACTCAAAGGATTCACCAAGAAACCTCTCTGAAGGTCGAGTGGTGAAACCTGCACCCAACGAGAAGCATAACCATCACCGCAAGCTAGCTTGTGTTCCTTTCACAGCGAACACATCGTTGGAATTCAAGGAATCCACAGTTGTAGTAGACTTTGGCTACGATCCACAAGAGTCAAATAGGCTTCTAGGGTTTGTTTGAGCAAAATTCCCAGTTTTTATTCATTTTCGGTTTTAATCTTTATTTGTTTTGTAATAATCCGTATTTTAAAGAAATATATATACACATTAATTGTATATTATTATATTTCTTTCAAGTATAAATTCTTTTTGTTGGGTCTCTTTCTATACACTATGTATACAAGAACACGTATTTTTTAATACGTAAAACTAGTCTCAACCTTACTACAAACTTTATTTTGGGACCTAGCCGAATTGAACTCAAGGTGGGTTTATTTGAATAAAATTTGGTTTGATATTTTGTTACTAGATGGTGAGGTGGCAAGTTATAGTTAATGTGTGGTAATTACTCCCCTAAAATGAGGAGTTGGGAGGTCTATACCATGTACGTGTGTCTTAGAGTTTGGAGTGGCAACCTATGTTACTGATTGGAGTTATATTTGGTGCCTTTTCATTGGAACACGTGGGAACGTACTGTCAAGCTTCCATTCTCAATCTAGTTCGTGCCTCCAGCGAAGGATTTCATGCAATCTCTCTATAAAAGAAAGGCAAGAGAAGGAAAAAAAAAACGCCAACAAGAGCACCTCTCCCTCGTAGATCACTCTTTCACTTTTAGTTTATGTGTTGTTAAGGCTCTTAAGCCATTACAATGTATATGCATTGTAAATCTCCCATGTATAGTGAAAGAGAAATACAGACACAACCTCACCTGGCCAACATTTATAATTCCTTACACCTTACTTGATATCATCCCCCACATTTATTCCAAATTCCTACAAACCCACAACCATGAAGACCTCGATCATCATAAACTCTCTTGCACACCACAAGTCTCACCGCCAAGCCACACCAAAGTAGCCCACGCAGTTCTCCATCTCCTCACCCGCATTCGAACGCCACCACCAAGCAGCAGCACCATTGGCTTTAGCCAGTCACCCTCATCAATGGCAGCCATGACGGATGACGATGACGCCGTGCTAAGACTCCTACGACTAAACAAACCATCAAGGCTCTCACTGTCCAAGAGAACCAACCCATGCACACTTTCTGCTCTAACCACGTCGAAGAAGATCGGCACTGTAAGCAATGAATAGTTCTCTGTAATTGTTGCCATGCTTGTATCGCGGACCAAAATTTTAAGTTTTATGGTTCTCTACCTGAGCACAGCCAGAGTAGTCAACCGGTGAAGAGAGGGAGAAGAGAGTAAAGAGGGAGACAAGAGTGTGGTTTTGGAGTTTGGCATTCTGTGAAAGAAAAGAGTGGAGTGCGACAGGTGAGGGAAAAAGGAAAAGAATTCAAAAGAAAGAGTGAGGAAGAGGGGTCTGGTTTGTAGCAAGTGAAAGAATACGAATTCAAAAGAAAAAGGATGTTCGGGTGTCGTTAGATGTTTTGCAGTTGATGAGTGGGGGTTTTTTGGCTTGAGGGAAATGAGCTGGGGGTGTGTGAGCAAGTGTGGATGGTGGGTCAATAGGATGGCTAGTCATGTTTTGGTAGAGTGAAAAAGAGAGGAAGCTAGGAGAGATTAAACCAAATAAAAGGTATGAGGAATGGCGAGAGGGTTAGAGAGAAATAAGTAAAAATTGGCAGTTTAATTCTAAAATTGGAATTAAAGGATAGACGGGTGCTAACTGATTTTCTAACGTACTCGAAGCCAAATGGTATAAGCATGGTATGGGACGTACAGGCTTGGGTGCCTTAAGTATGTGTTAGTGGGATTAGAAAAGAGTGAGTTCATTCATACCCACAGATTTCCTCAAGCCCATTTTCTCTCTCTTTCTCGTTTCTACTGATTCTCTCCCTCTTCTCTCTAAATATTTATACCACAACGCGTTATCAGCACACTCTTGACGTTGCACTAAAAGAGAAGATTTATTTAAGAATTTTTGGCATCTTCAATTAAGGGAGTATTTGACACATCCCTATCCTGACACGCCAGGTGTCGGGAAGTGCTGCCCGACACTTATTAAGTGACGAAAGCCAATTATGCAAGTAAATGTGAAAAAGTGTCACTGGTAATCGAATCTGCCTCTAAGTCCTGGAGGGGCGCAAAATATAAAAAGGTGAGTGGGTCAAAAACAAAGTTTGATAAAACCTTTATTTTCAAAAGCATACTATCCCCTAGCTGGAAAACATGTATAGTTTTTGAAAATACGTCATACTCCCTGGTATGATCCTCAAAATACTATAACGATAATACGGGTACTCCCCGAAAATCAAACCGACTGCTCATCTATATGTAAACACACAAGCCCAAGTAGATAAGCTACGAGGAATAGGCTAGGTATCTAAGTAATACGCTGAGTACTACAATGACGCGAGTCTAACGCTAATCGCTGTGCACAAAGTGCGTCACACAAGTTCGAGTTGCCTAGTGCAACCTAGAACAGGCTAGTACCTACAATGGATCCAAAGTTGCGTAGCGGTACTAATAGTGACAACTCCAAACGTCAAGGCTAGTCCTGGCCATAGGACTAAGTACTGATACCCGGGGTGTTATACATCTACTTATGAGCAACAGTATAAAAACATGTATGGTAATAAAATACGAATGTTTTACCTCCAACATTCGCATATGATAAGAAACATGCTAACATATTAAAGAAAGCAGTGAAAACCATACATAATAGTATCTTTATCAAAACAAAGACCCACTCACTCACCTGTAAGTAGCTGGGTCGTAGCCCCCTTGTCTTAAGTAGCCCTGGTAGTCCTCATGATAAGTCTCACATATATGAGATATCACTGTACTAATGATTAAACTCATAAAGGTTACTAATTAAACTAATTAACGACACTTATCCCTTGTTTGCTCAACACAAAGGTCTGAAACACTCCATAAAATACCATATGTACTGCTCCTAGGTAGTATGTGTCACCACGAGTCTCCTCGAGTCGACGAAATTGAAAAATAATGTCCCACGCGCCTTCATGCTCTGGTCAAAGCGCCAGTCAACGCGCCGGTCAACACTGACGTCACGCCGGTCTGGACCGTCTGCTGACGTCATCGCTGACATCAGCACCGATCACCGCTGCAACTGCTCCGGCCACCATCGCCAGAATTTTGGCCAATTTCTAGAGAAATTTTTAAATCTCCATAACTTCTTCATTTCTTAGCCAAATTTCACGTTCTTTATACCAAAATGAAGCTAGAGAGGAGTATAATCACGGTGTACCTTTGGTTTGGTTGTACAAGCTCACGAAGTGGCCAGAAACTGCCTCGAAAGGCGGCGGCTAAGATGGGTTTTTTCGACCGGGACAAATTTTAACACCCCCAACGACCTGCAGTCGTCCTCGGTGACAACCATGTCGTCTTAGACGATCAAACTCGAGATTCTAGTTGAAATCTCAATGCAATTTGTGAGATTCCAGTTGAATCACACTAGTTTTGGACACCCATCGCGAACCCATGCTCGATGTCGTCTATCTCGACAGTTTTTTTTTAGACTTTTGGGACGCTACTAGCCACCGAGCACCACTCTCATGCACTAGCAACTGTGATAGGAGTATATTTATGCAACTTTGTTAGCCTATTTCCTTGCATTTATTTAGCTAGTTTCTGTTTATTAAAGTATTTTAAGCTATTTTCTTGTATTTGTAGGTCCAAGTAAAGTTGGCGAGAATGAGCCTTTTGGAGCATTTTAGAGCAATTTTGGGCTTGAAATGGATAGCACATGTTTGGAGCATGATGGATGGACGTTTTTTATGTTCATATGAGGCTAAGAATGTGCTAAGGATTGAAGATAGAAGTTTAGAGGACAAGCAGATTGCAAGAAACTGGAATCCGAGTGGAATTTGGACAATGCTATGCATAACTGCCAACTTCGACAGAGCACCCAGATTTCCTCAGGAACAATTACGTGTCAAGCCATAGATGGTTGGAAAGCTCTGGATGTCTAGTTTCCACAGGATTTTAGAGATCACGATTCTAATACTTCTAGAAATAGTTATCGCTGTTTTAGTGACAGAAGGTCGAAACAGGCAGAAGAGTCCTCGTCGGATTGGGTTTCAAGGAAGATAACGCGACAGCTGTTTGTGCGTGTTTCTACACTTAATTCAGATGGATTAAGGAGTTGTAAGGAAGTCTAAACTCTCTAAAAAACCGTGCCTTAGAGTCCTTTGAGAATGGAATCATTCGGAGACGCACATGATACATAAGAAAACCAATTTGACAAAGGAGAACACACAAGAGCCAGAAGTCAGAAATTGAAGATTGGTGCCGCAACTTTGGAGGATTTTAGGTGTTTTCAATGTTTAATGTTAATTATTTCTATTCAGTAGTAATCATGAGGAACTAATTCATTTATAGTTAGAAGTGAATTCGAAGCCATGATTATATGTTTAATATGAATTGATTACATCCAGTTATTGTTTCTTGAGACTTGAATGTGATTTGCTTAACTGAGTTATCAAAACTTATTTATGTACGTGGGTTGAGGGTGCACACTTAATTTACATGCATGAATTTGGTGCTAAAATATAAGGGAGTTTCACCTAATAGTTACAAACTTGTATTTACAAGTAGTGAAGGTTGCTAGTCACAATCGCATTAAGTAAATTCTGGGCAGGAGTATCATGCTTTTCATAGTTACGAATGCCTCGTCAATGCTTATGATTTTCAAAGAACTTAATGACCTTTGATATGATTTTCTATCATGCTTTTCATAGTTAGGGAACTTGATAAGGACAATTTGGTTGCGATGCGCGTTTCTCATCCAATTCAATGAATTAAGGAAAATCCGATGGTTAATTTAAGCGTACCTAATTAACTTGGGGTGTTGTCATTCATAGTCTAAGGAATAATAACTGGAAATTGGTTTGTATACATATATCATGTGTGGAGAAGGATCTTCTAACTAGTCTTTTACCCTTGTCAAGTACTCTAGTCGTTTCTAGCATTCAAATCTGTTTTCAAAGTTCAGTTTTAATTTCTAAGTCAAATTCGTCCAAATCAAAACCCCTTTTTACTATCTTGTGTCAAAGTGTTTAAAATCTATTTTGTTTGTGTTTTAGAGTATTTTGAGTCAAGTCAAAACCCAAATTTCGTCCCAAGTAGTGTGTAGAGTCAGAAACTGCCTAGTTGGTGTTTTTAGGCAGTTTTGAGTGTTTTTAGCTTGTTTTGAGTCTTGTGAACCTGTTTTGAGTCCCTTGAGTCTATTTGAACGTTTTTAACTTTGTTTTTATGTTTTTGAGTCAGTTTAAAGGTTATTAGCAAGCCCTCCTAATCCCCGGTCCAGAACGATCCCTACTTGCATATTTACTACAATTTGACAACAAGAGGGTTTAATTTGAGTGCTTAACTTTTATCACATCAAACTGCAACCCAGTCCCCCTCTACGCGATTCCGACGTCGAGAACCTTTCTCCTAAGTGATTTCATGGGTTCCAATCGAACCCCGGCTTGCCACCACATGAGATCCCCTTCCCCAACACCTTTGTGGTATCTGTGCTCCTCTGCACCGCCACCAGCAGTGGCACTGACCTTGGTTGCCCTCATAAACCACACCCAGCTACATTGGGATTTGATCTCAGACCAGCAATAGCCTTTTTGGGCTTGCAGCAGACTGGCCTGCACCACAAATCCAATCCTAAATGAGCCATGATTCCTTTGCTGCTCAAATTGTTTTTCTTTAGGGCCTGTTTTATTATGGCCCGTATGAAAAAACATACCCATATAGTGGCTTGATTTTTATATTTTTTTCTTTCTTAGCCTCTTAGACCAAATTATTGGGCTTGTTAACCCCAAATTTTCCCTCACGCTGGCCTGCAGCCCAGCAACAATACCTTTGGGCATGTAGCTCAGGTCAACCCAAATTCTTGGGTCGTGACTTATCTCGCACAAAAGGTCCCGAAGTTACCCACATTCACTATATATGTTGCATATATATTGTTCTATATATTACGATTGAATGCAGGTACCATGAACTTGAAGTTCATATTTTAATCAAATCTGAAGTTTCAAAAAAGTGATATAGAAACCTGAAGTTTCCTACAACGCATCACTCATATTGAAATCGAAAGTTTCACATGATTAATTTGTTAAACAAATCATGTTCTAAACCTGAAATTCTACTTTAATACTTATGGATGGTTCTTCGATACATATCATGTCCTAATTACAATAAGATTTGAGATGAATAATCCCTTTATGACTTGTATTTTGATATGTCGAGTGACCTAATTGCGCTGTCAAGGGAGATCTTGAAAGAGCACATCTCGGATAGGGAGGGACCGGAATTCCCTTTTTTGAAAGAGCCGCTTGTACTAAAGCTTGAAGGTGGAGATCTTATAAAGGTTGCCAGTAAGCAAGAAGCAAGCAGGTATCTATTAGCAGCAATAGTAAGAGTCATATAAAATAAAAGGTAGCCAAAAAGAAGCTGAAGTCATAACTCTTACGGAAGTGGATTGCTTGCAGATGATGAATTCTGGGATGAAGATGTTAAAATAAATTCTCCCCCTTGTTTCTTCACTCGTCTTAGAGGTAGTTACCGCCCCGTCCCGCGGGAGACCGCTACGCGCCTTGCATCGCCCCGGGAGTAGGTTACGAAATTTTTTTTATTAGCATTACTTAGAGCAAAGAGAGAGATTAAAACATTTGTAGCTTATTCAATCCGATCAGGAATAGGATAAATAATGGAATAGGAAGAAAAGCCCCTCTCCGACAATAGGACTTTAGGGCTTAGCTCTGCGAGCCCACCGCTACGCTCATTTTTTACAGAATGCGGAAGCGCACCCTTCCCAACACCACCTTTTACGAGCGCATCGAACCGTTAGCGCTCAATAAGGCAACCGTTGGGTTTTGTAAAAATCTGCTAGGGAGGGTGGACGAGCTTCAGGTGGCGCACTACAATCGGGGAAACCACTGAGCACTCTGCATAATCCAATTAGTCCTTATATTTTGTAAGGATTAGTTTATCAAAGAAAATCTCTAGAACCAAACCTTCTTGACTTTCCTCGCCTCTAATATGCTCCGGATGTAGTATAGAGAATGGAAATTCACTAAACTCTCCAATCTGATTACTAACTTGTTGTTCGCTGAAAAGCACAACAATCCCTTGATGACGACTCATCAGATGCGCCTCACTAATTCGATGACACTCCATTTGCCTAAAGCAAATTCTAGTGCTTTCGTAGCTTGAACCGCGATACATGGCATAGAGGCCACAACAAGGGTAAGAAACTCGATCCCATGATCTGTAATCAAGGTTCGCCAAATTGTGGCAATCACAAATGTGATTATTGGCTATGAAAGCCCCAAAACTTCAAGAATTTGAGATAACATTCTCAAACCTCAACTCCATAGAATCTTTGATACCGTTGGTTAAGCACCTGTTGTGCCCCGACCAATGTTGTTGAGAAATACCATTCCAGAAGAATGGATTTGGACATGAAAGGACCCTAATGGCCGAAATTTGCTATACTTATACACAACCTCTATGTTTTTTGAATTTTAATCTTGGTGTTTATTTTCTCGAATCAGAGTTAATTGAATTGAATTCATGTGACCCAAAACTCAATTAATCCATGATTAGGTATATTTTATAGGAAAATTAGTTGTCTGGTTCGATATGCTAACTTCATACCTATTAGCCCCTTTAACAACCTTTTCAGGCCATCCAATCTGATTATGGAGAATGGCACCATCCATTTATGATTGTCCAATGCAACTAATTTTACCATCATGGAAGCCTTATACTCACCTTGTTCCTGAAGAATGCTATTGAGTTTTAAGGATATTCGAGAAAACAACTCCACTATAGAACATGAAATGGAGTATCTTTACACCACCACGAAAATATATAGCTTGAAGCGTATTTTTTGGATCCAATAAGATGCCCTCCAAATGGGACGCACCATGTGGTTGGCCAGAAGCCATGTGTTTTTCGAGCTCTTTACTTACTTTGACACAACCGTTTAAGACATTTTGGTCAAAAAATGATACTCTGAGCATCTCTTTACTCTAAGTAAGGGTCTTGTGCCAACAAGCACAGTTTGTCAAGCCTGCTCGTTGGGAAAATTGACCATCCCCCGCAAAGATAATACACAACCCTCATTTTCTATCATAAATTCAAGTTCATATTGTAGACTAATCAAGCAAAATGCGGACCATTTAAATACTTTATGGTTTTGGTTGACGTGTCTACACAATGGTCACATGTTTGTCCACACACAACACTAACTCTTGGCACACATTTTTCAAAGCTCACCACCCCGATTATCCCATAGACTCCAGAAGACTAGATAATGTCGGAGAGTTTACATTGCAGAATTCAATGATTATTGCATGCCAAAGTTGAACGTTCAGTTCCCAATGTTCACACCCAAATGGTTTCTTAGAAAGCACTCATTAAACGCCTTTACATGACATTATCCAGCTATGTTGGGTGATCTGCACGAAGCTTCCGACTTTCTGCGTAGAGCTATGCAATATTGCATGTAGCTATGTTGGTCCGCCTAAGGCCTATTGCCACACAATACTATTTTGGCATTACCATTGGTAACTGGGTACAAACCAATTGCGCCACCGCAATGTACCAATATGGGTCCTCACAAAAAAGATTTGAATCTTTGTCGATTATGATTCTCCTCAAGCTATCTTGAGCCCTTACAAGCGATCTCACTACTGTCAATTTGCAGATTGTCACTTGGATAAGACAGTCTTTCAGCCGTTATAGGGAGATCAGAACGTTAACGTTCCTAAAGAACGACACAAATTATATGTCTCATCTTGATCCCTGTATTCTAGATCATTAGAGTATTACTCCAGACGCTTTCTATAATCTACAGAAAGTGACGAGATCACATACCAGCTACAAATATGCCTACAAGGATAGACATACCTATTGGACGCTGCACTGTCTCCAAAAGACGGGCCACTCTCAGTGTGAAACTAGCAACCCCCAAAGGTCGGTACGCCGCACTACTGGGCCGGCCTAGTACACTGGTGGCTAGCTAATCATCGATCCTCAAGCTGAAGTGAGACAGATTAGTCGGTTTGAATGACTCACTTCCCCAGAAGAAGAGAAATATGGCACAAATGAATCCCTTCCTCGATCGCTATCTCAACCGTTCCACCTCATGAAATTAATCCGGATTATCCCGAGACCTGAAGTTTTTGGTCCGTTATGCATGCATGGATGAGTTATGGAATTGGAATGAGATTATCATCAATGATATTCACAAATATGGTAGCTACTTGAAATAGTGAAAAGCGACGATATTGAACCATGTTCTGTTGATATAGTCGTCGTAGAACTGATTGACATTAGTCAACTGGAAAGAAACAATCCAGGTCAAATTAGATTCCTTACCAAAGAGCTATATCTACTATGATAAGTTAGGTCTGTCTTGTAATAAAAATTCGCAACTTAGTGACACATTTTAATAATTTTAATAATAGAGAATATAAAATCGCCACATAAACGTCATTTTTCTTAATAAATAAGTAGAATCCAATGGAAGGCTTGGTCATCACGTTTGTTGTTTTTTATATAAAAAAAATATGGACATAATAGTAATTTCAATCTTCGAAATAAAATCAAATTGAAGATAGTTAATCTAACTTTAGAGAAATTAAATAAACTCAATGAAATATAAGATGCCACTTGCCAGAGACCAACCCCATTAGATATTCAACATATGCAGCCAATAACAAACGAGTCGACATAAGAACATGTGACCGACGACTCACCAACGAAGTTGCCTTCAAAGTTCCTCACCGTAGACTTCACACATGCATGCACTTTCGTTGTAGGTAGCAGCAACTTGTATATAAGCAGGAGGTCATATATATATATATATATATGGAATGATCTATGACACCATATTTTGAACACAAATTTAGACACAAGTTCTAAACTATTAGATAAATACACTATTAATGGCTGAGATTAAATCTCACAATTAAATTATTGTTATTATTTTAACAATAATTTAATTCAAAATTAATATTATTTAACAGTATAATAATGAATGACACAACTCCCAAAACTCTCCATCTCTCATCCTCGTATGCTCGTTCGTCTCCCTGCCCAAAAGGGCCAAAATTCTCCATCTCTATTTCGAACGAGTTTGAGAAAATACTTAGATTGAATAGTTAGGATTATTCCACTGAATCGAAAGAGTAACACAGATACAAATGTATTGGATTGTAGTCTGCAAATGATGAGTTTCGAGAAATAGATCATGGAAATGTAGCAATGCATATATCAATTCGAAAAAAGTTAAGAAAAGCGATGATCCATCAAGGCAACTTAAGCTCTCACATACGTCTTTTGATAATCATGAGTTCCAAGTAGACTCCAAGGCTTCAAACCCTATGGCATATGTCATGGGATTAATCAGTTTTTTCTATTTCCAAAATCTCGGCTGAGAGGATGTCTTGCCAAAATCAAAGGTAATTTGATGGATTTTTTTTTTGTTTCCAGTTAGTATTCATTTGAAACCAGTGGACACAAACCCTAATAAACATGAAACCAAAATCAATGGTGTAGCGTCGAGGATACAGCAGCTTCAACTGGAGATTAGGACCAAAACTGAGGTCACCGAAGACGTGGTTTATCTATGTTAGTGACCAATAATTGCGACGTGCTCTTGGTATGCAAAAGAAAATGGAAACGGTGGGGGGTGGGTCAATGGAGAAGAGATATGGAGAGTTTTCATTGGGTTCCGTAATTTGTTATTACTTTGATAAAAGAAATTTGCTGTGTATTGTTAAAAGAATAATAAATAATTAGCTGTAATCTCAGCCATTAATAGTGTTTTTATCTAATGGTTTAGAACCTTGTGTTTAAAATTGTGTTCAAAATATGGTGTCATGGATCCCTCCTTATATATCTATGTATGTATATATATATATATATATATGTATGTATATATATGATAGGATCTTCCTCCTCTAAGCCAACAATCTAATATATGGATACTATGACAAGTACTCAAAGAGCTTCTTCCTCCTCTTCTCTCATGGACTCATGGACATACGATGTCTTTCTGAGTTTTAGAGGCGAGGATACACGGTACAAGTTCACAGATCATTTGCTCAATGCCTTGTGTCAAAAGGGTGTTAAGACCTTCATGGATGACGAGCTTCGAAGAGGAGAAAAAGTATCAACATCGCTTCTACAAGCAATCCAAGAGTCGAGAATTTCTATCATCGTATTGTCTAAAAATTACGCATCCTCGAAATGGTGTTTGGATGAACTCGTTAAGATCCTCGAGTGTAAAGAATCAAAGCAACAGTTGGTTAGGCCAATTTTTTATAAAGTGGATCCCTCTCATGTTCGAAATCAAAGAGGTAGTTTTGGTGAAGCACTTGCTATCCACGAACGCAATATCGATAACATGGAGAAGGTGAAGATATGGAAGGCAGCTCTCTCAGAAGTAGGAAGTTTGTCAGGATCAACTTTCTTTGACGGGTTAGATTCCTAACCACCATCACTTGCTTAATTATTTTATTCATATACTTGAGAAAGGTCATCACTTCCTGGTTTTAATTTCTCTATAATCTAGACCAAGTTCCAGTTAATTATGCGCAGACTTTAACCCTTAAAATTCAATTTTCTTTACCTAAACCCACCATAATATATTTTCCAGCAAAAACCCAATACTAGGCTCCAAGTCCAACTGAGCAAATTCCTTAATTAAGTTTAACTTTGCACAATTGTATTTTCAGGTGCCTAAAATACTCATAATGACATTTGACTTTTGGTTAGTTACTTGTTATCAACATTTAATTTACAAATTAATCTATACAAAGTTAAATGTCTCATGCATTGGAGGAAATAAATTATGCGAATTGAAAAAAAAACAAATTTAATCTAGAATGCATATTAATAATAAAATTACATTATATAAGCAAATTATTTTTAACACACATAAAATATATATATAAATTACAATACAACGTGCCTAATCTATGTGATAATACATGCAAAAAATGTTATTAGATTCGAAATTAATTTACCTACATTTTACATATAAATATAGGTACATTATTTTACACACACATATAATAACAATAAAATGTCCTGAATATATGTAATAATACATGCAAAATAATTTACCTACAAAATAAAAGAACGCTATTTGATTTAAAATTAATTTACCTATATTTTACATATAAATAAAGGTAAATTATTTTAAACACACATATATAATAATAATAAAATGTGCCTAATATATGTAATAATACATATTCTTCATGTCTAGTGTCTTTATTTATAGTGAAATAAGTACAATCAGAATAGAACAAGGATTTTAGGATGATGAGAATATCTCAATCCATATCTACCTAGGATTTACACAACCACATTTATCATATGTCAATATTATCTACAACACTCCCCCTTGAGTGTGTAAATACTCAAGTAGATATCACATTAGATCTTCAAGATGATGTAGAGATAGTTGATGAAGTTGTCTCGTAGGCACGATAGAAAACACGTGAGTCTCATATAGGGGTTTGCACATAAGAGCAAATCTCACAAAAACTTGGCTATAGTAAAACCCAAGATGGGACAAAACCCATAATCTAAGGAGAAAAAGTGAGTTAATGCAATGTCGATACTTAACATCTTCAAGACGCAAGTAGTAAGAAAACACACAAGGGTATGACCAGCCCAGAATGGGTGCCTCGTTAAAACCTATTCAGACAATAAAAACCCAATGGGAAAAATGATCTTGATCGTAGGGAAAAAGAGTACATTAAGTTCAAGTGAATATACTTCAGGATACTCCCTCTGAGAACTACAAGCGTTGCAAATGAGAAAATTTGCGCATACCAAATCCTCGAACAGGCTTCTTCGGCAGTGACTTCGTGAATAGGTTGGCAAGGTTGTCTTCGGATTGGATATGCTTGACTTCAATCTTCTGATGCTCATCTTGATGTGATGTAGCCGCAATATGCTTGGTGTTGACTTCTTAGATGTACCATGTTATAGTCTGGTCGATACATGCGGCGTTGTCTTCATAGATCATCGTTGAGACTCAACGAAGGATGAAGAATTACAGGTACTTCGAATATGCTCCCATGTACACGGGTGGCTTCGTGTATGGCGATGAGCTCGAAGACGTCGCAACTAAGGTCTATTTGGTTGACCTCCAAGATATTGTGGTGTTCCTAACGGTAAAGACATAATCCGTTTGGAAACGTGCCTTGTGCGGAACAGACGGATAGTCCGTGTCAGCGTATCCCACAAGGTAGGCATCATTCTGATAACCAAGGGGTTGTGGTTAATTCCGATATGCATAGGGATAGAATAAGCCCAAATCCGTAGTAACGAAAAAAACGTCTTTAACACCTATTTGGTGGTAGCGTGTAGGCTCAGTATTGTATCTTACCAAAATATCAACAACGAAAGAGATACCATGCCTAATGCAATGAGCTAAGTACGATAAAGTGTTAATTGAACTTAGATATAGAACTTCAAGTTCCACAACCTTTTCAAAAGTCTCATTTGTATCTAGCATATGAACGGTCGTGGGTGTACTCAAAGGCAACACCTTCTGGGTGTAGTTTAACTGGTGGACCAGAATACCATCTGAACTTTGCTCGAAACTTCAGGTTGAGATGGAAACGAGTTTTTCCAAGATCATTCATCTCAAATTTTGACTTCAAGTGCGAGGCAGTTTTCTCAAGCTCTTCCAGAGTATAAGTGAGATTTATGTCATCGACATAGACTGCAACTCTAGCAAATTCGGTTTTGTACACGCAGGGGCATAGTTTATTCACATATTCGTAACTGATCAAATATTCACTTAGACGGTATACCACATCTGCTCGGATTGTTCCAATCCTTAAAGTGAAAGCCTTAATCTAATTGAGAGGGTGTTATGTGGTCTAGAACTATTTGATACAGTCAATGTAAGTCCTTCGGGAACTCTGTATATTTCTATATCACGATCCCTATAGATATGTTACAACCACATTCATAAGCTGCATATTCAATTTTTCGAAAACTACCAAACTGTTACAACCACATTACAGAGGAAATAAGTCTCTTCGTAATCAATCAAGGGCGTTGAGAGAAGTCTTGCGCCTTAAGGCATGCCTCGTATCTCACTATTTCATTCTCTTCATTACGCTTCCTTATGAAAACCCACTTGTAGCCAACGAGCATCACATGTGGAAGTGTAGGAACTACAGACCCAAACACTTTACGTTTCACAAGTGAATCAAGTTCGACCTGGATTTCTTGTTTCCAGTTTGACCAATCGATTCTACGTCGACATTCATCAACGGAACGCAGTTCGATATCGTCGCTTTTCACTATTTCGGGTAGCTACCATATACGTGAATATCATCGAGGATAATTTCATTCCAATTCCATAACTCACCCATGCATGCATAATGGACCAAGACTATAGGTCTCGGGATAATCCGGATTAATTTCATGAGGTGGAATGGTTGAGATAGCGATCAAGGAATGGATTCGTTTGTGTCATGTTTCTCCACTTCTAGGGAGATGAATCATTCGAACCAAGTGATCTGTTGCGCTTCAGGCCGAGAACAGATTGATTGGCTAGCCACCAGCGTACTAGGCCGTCCAAAAAGAGCTTCAAATCGTCCTTCAGGGGCGACACACCCTTCGGGGTTGTTGACTCGATGTCCGTTACGTACATCTATCCTTGCAGGCATGTTTGCAGTTGGTATATGTGATCTCGTCACTTTAGCTAGATCAGATAAAGCGTCTAGAACAACACTATGGACTCTAGAATACGGGGATCATGATGAGACATAGTGGGGACGTCCACGATAATTCGCGCCATTCTTCAGGAATGTTGACATTCTTATCTCCCTCTAACGGCGGGAAGATTGTCTCATCAAAGTGGCAATCCGCAAACTGGCGGTAAATAGAATGCGTGCAAGGGCTTCAAAGAGCTATTCACATCCTTCTTTGAGGACCCATATTGATACGTTGCGGCGGCGCAATATGGCATAAGGTGCATACCCAAAACGCGCAAATACGAAACATCAAGTTCGTACCCAGTAACCAACTGTAACGCTAAAAAGTATCGGGTAGCAATAGGCCTCAGGTGGACCAACATGACTGCATACAAGATTGCATAGCCCTAGGCAGAAATTGAAAGCTTGGTGCGTTCACCAAGGTCCGAGCGATCAATTGATAATGCGCTTTATGATCGCTTCTGTGAGACTGTTTAAGGGTTAAACATGGGGAATTCAATGTTCAATTTCAAACCTAAAAGACATGCAATACTTATCAAAAACTCTTCGATATAAACTCTCAAGCATTATCCAGTCTTCTAGACTTTATGGGATAATTAGGGTGGTGAGCCCTTAAGTAAGAAACGTCCAGAAGTTTAGCAGCAATGTGTGCGGACAAGCATGTGACCATTGTGCCGATATATCAACCAAAAACCATATTTACATGCTCCGCATTTGTGGTTGGATGAGTCCATATTAATCCCTTTAATCCATTGTGAAAAGAGGGTTATGCAGTAGCTTTGCTAGAGATGATATAAAATCCAATGTCCCTAACAAGCAGGTTTGGCAAAGTGTGCTTGTAGGCACAAAATCCTTACTTCATGTAAGGTGATGCATTGTGTAACATGTTGCATCGTGTTTCGACATGAATGTCCCAAACGGTCGTGTCATAGAAAGTAAACAGCTCGAATTACCCGGCTCCAGGCCGGCCTATATGCAGCATGTCCAAGTTGGGAGGCAGCCCATTGGCCCCAAAACATAGCTTCGGGCTTCATATTTTGGAGGTGATGCGAAGATACTTCACTATATTTTCTACAGTGGTTTTCATGATCATTGTTCTCTCGAATATCCTCAAAACTCAATGACGTTCTTTTGGGCCCGGGAATATAAGGCTCCTAAATAGTAATGCACGGTACAATTAATACAACGGCCCAGTGCCAATGCCACTTAATTAGGTTAGATAAACTGAATTCATTATTAGAGGGGGTGATTTAGGTATGAAGTTAGTGTGCATAGTAGCATTCATCGAGACAACTAACTTCCCCACATTTATATTTTATCACATGTTAATTAGATTAGAGGTCACATGTATAAGAAACATGATTCCAGTGCTCATGTTCGAAAGGACAATATCATTAATATCCATCGCCCAAACAA